>OY728138.1:219543211-219930711 GCA_963277665.1 Viscum album
TTATTTTAATACATTGGTATGATTACAAGGAATCAAGTCCTAAAGGACCGATCACTTTATCTGTCTTGAAAAATAGATTACACACATTAACTTTACATTGCAATTTCAAATATAAAATACATCATCGATAGTTTATTGATAATGCCTTTAATCCCCTAGATTAACCCTGCTTATAAAACATAATACACTTATTGGAATCCTGGGAAAATAAAACATAATAAATGAGTGAGCTCAAATGATTAGTAAGGATAACAATATAGTAGAAACATTCACAAATACGAATAAACATTTAAAGCAATGTATAAAACTAAAACAAAAGCCATTTAAACTTAAACGCCAGTATAACTTGGAAAATATAAATCAAATAATTCCATTTACTTATTCACATGGATATTCTACACGTCGAATATTCAAAAGCAATATCCATAGCCAATTTTATAATGATAGAATGCATAATGCCAGACTTCAAAACGACATAGTCAAGGTCTTGTGCCAAGAATAAAAATAAGATTTTCTCAAGGCCTTGTTCCAAGACACTAGTTTGTCTCATGAGACCTATTGATGCATCAAGGAGCTATAGAGGTCTCCAACCCTCACTTACTAAGTACAAGTCATTTATCATATGAAAATATTTAAACTTAACATAAACATTCATATTAAAACTAGCATACGAAATGTAAATCATTATCCATAAACCATGAATGGTATAAAAATAACACATCCACAATAAAACATATCACAAAACCTTCAATACAACATGGATGATTTTTATCCTAATAAATCAACATTAAACAATTTCAAAATCCATCAAAGGATGTTGACATATATGAAAATGATTTGTAAAACTATTTGATAGAAATATCCTTTTTTCATGAAAACATTTAAAAGTCACACAATTTAGAAAGGAATAAATTTAAAGTCATTTTTTAATAAAAGTGTCCCATACCACTTTTAAACTTTTGAAAGGAATTATCATTTTAATAAATTCATTTCCATATAAATAAATCCATAATACCATTTTGAAAACATGGACATTAATGAGAAAGGTTTAGAAGAATAAATCTTTAAAACATTTAAAATGTTGTTTTAGTAAAACATGGCCCTTAAAAATAATCCCTTCAAAAACTCTTTATTGATACCTGGATATTGATAATAAATAGGTCCCAATATATACTTATATAAAAACAACCTATGATAACAAAAAGATCGTGAAATTAACCCTTACCATGCACTTTCCTTCGGGTCAAGCGTACACTTAACCTCCTGTATAATGACCATAGTATTTTATTAAATTATACCATAACCATATTCATATTTATTATATCATACATGATTCATTTATGACTTTATAATACCAATTTAATAATGATTTTCATATTAAATTAACATTTTTTGTAATAATCGCTTTCTTTATTGTATGTGTTTTAACTTGTTATTCTTGATCGTATCACTTTGATCGTGATTTAAATACTTCCAGAATATAAAACATGATTTATATATCATATATATATATAATATAAATATGTATAACAGATAGACATATGAAATGGAAGGCACCATTTATAGAGGCAGTAGGTCGTACGTATGTATTAACGTTGATTTCGTTTTCATATCGTATTGAATTGAAGTAAGTGAATAAGATATATATAAGTTCATACATACATACATACATACATACATATATACATACATACATACATATATATATATCTATTATAATTATTATTTCATATGTTACATACTTATTAATAATATATATTTTTATAATCATCGTTGAATGGTGAACATGGGAATGAATCTCATCGTGTCGTGGAGACAGTAATCCGTACGTACGCACGAGTGATAATGTAGTTATATTGATATGAAATCATATGTAATTAGATGTTATATCATATATATAGAATCATTAACATGTTATATTTTATATTTACATCATTTATACTCATTATTATACCCATCCAAATATTGAAGTGCTTGAATAACAAACTACACCACGACGTAGAGACGGTATACCATACCTACGCACATATGGTGACTTTGTTATTTAGATGATGGATAGAATAACGAATATGTTTGTACCATATTTATAATTACATAAAAGTATGTAGGAGTTACTGGAGTAATTATTTTGGTATGAAAACAACAAAGAAAGTAGAAGTGAAGATGAAAAGAACTTGGAAGAGGGTAGTGAAATTATTACCTCTTCTTCGGGCGGTTCCTATTGAGTTGATCAAAAGTGCTCCTTAGGTGGTATTTTTATCAAATTAAGGACTCTAGGTTGATTTTATGTATGTTGGGAGGATATTTGGAAGGTTTTCGTCGAGACAAATGGATTTGGATGTGTAATTTTGGGAGAAGGGTAAGTGCCCATTTATAAGAGTGGTGAGGGTCACTTTAGGAAAAGATTAAAATATTAATTTATTATACAATCATATTCGGTTTATAATAACATAAAATGAATTTATTTGTAGCCTTAGGTGGTTATGGGTTGAAATAAAATTAACCAATAAGTTTTATAATAGTTTATGTTACCATTTTAACATTATATTTTTTATTTAACTCTTAGTTAAATAGTTTAACCTTTAACATGTCTTCTTGTATTCTTAGACAATATGGTTAATAAAAATACTCTAAACTTCCAAGAGAACATTAAGTTTTTCTTTTAATGAAATATATAATATTATATAATCCCTTTGGCTGAACGTTATATTTTTAGTAACATTATGTCAACCAATAATACTGTATTTGTTTTAAAAATTAATTTATGTCAATTTTGACACTATTCGGTATTTTGTTTTTGTGAAAGTCATAAAAACCTGATCACTTCGAAAAAAATTTATCTAATCAACCCTAACATGTCATATTAACCTATAAAATTAGTTTAATTAATCAGAAGTCTCAATTTTTATTTATTTTTATATTTATAATATCAATTATTTTAATAAATCATTAATAAGGTATTTACTACATCATTATTGTGTATAAAATAAATTAAATTATTTAATGCCTAAAAATTATAAATAAATACAATTATGTATGAAATCATTTTATATTTCTAATTAATATTTATAGTATAATTTATCTTATGTATAGCCTTATATTAAAAATGATTTAGTTAATAAACATTGAATTTAACACTTTTAACTCCTCTTTAAATGAAATAATAATAAGTGTTTTAATGTAATAAAAGTAGAACTAAAGGATAATATTTTATTCCTAAGTTTTTTTTTTGAAATAAACATATACAATAGAATTAAGACATGAGTTATGGAAATTATAAAATCATTTTTACCTTTAATTAACCTATTTATTTTTAACGGTGGTAAATAAAAGTCAAAAGTTACTATTCACTAAAAATTATTTTAATCATATTGAACCACATTTTAATTAATGATATCAACTGTGTCTCTTGGTTTTTTGAAATTAAACCCACAGAAGGGGTAAAATTATATTTTATGAAAATTTGAAAATGCTCCTAGAAGGTGGGTAAAAGACAGTAAAAAGTTCAATAAAAATATATACATCTAATTTTATTATAAAATGACACCAATTAATTACATAGAACTTATATAGGTATTATATATCTATTTTGAACTAAAATAATATTAAATAAACTAAATTATTATTTAAATAAAAAGTTGGTTTTAAACAATAATGTAGTGTTTTTCACTATTCATCAAAAATTGAATGTTTTTCGAAAAAATATCAAAAAATCACCCTAAGATAAATTTGATATTAAAAATTCAAAAAATTAGTCTATTTTACCAAATTAAAAACATATAAGTTTCATTTAATAATTTAAAATTAATTCCCATTTTCAAAACCAAAAAAGCGGGTTTTTAAAAAGGAAAACCTATCAAAAGATTGACATGTGTTTATGTAAAATTTAAATGTGAAATTACTTATAATGACATGTGTTGTATTAAATGATAAAAATATAATCTATTTATACTTCAAAACAAATAAAATTAATAATTTAATAGTATAAATATTTTGATTAAAAATGTTGTCTTCAATTAAAACATAGTATTTTTCACTATTCGTCAAAATATGAATTTTCTCAGAAAAGTACCAAAAATTTATCCAAACTAAATTTTTATTTCCTGCTTATAAAGAATAATTTAATTTCATTAAATTGAATATATAAAAGTGTGAAATATTGGTTTTAAATAACAGTTTTCCATTAAAAAAAGTAAAATTGCATTTTTTTTTAAAAATAATTCTTTCATCTGAAAGAAATGAATTTGTTCATATATTATGTCTAAGAAACACATAATATGGATGTCAAAATGATATAGAGTTTATAAGATTCAAAATCCAATTAATACTATTCATAACAGCTTTTTGAACGGCTAGTTTGGTAAATTTTGGTGCACTCGAACTCGGTGTTGCGTGTAGCATAAGCTATTGAATTACATTATTGAGATATCCTACTATGAAATATTGGGGTCTAACATTCTCTCCTCATTCATTAAAATGAATCCTCACAATTAGAAATTTTTCTTCAAAAATAAAATGTTAAAAATAGAAAAATACCTTTGTGGAAAACCCACATCAGAAATTGGTTTAATAAAATTCAGTCTTAATAAGAGGAAAATGGAAATGAAAATTTCACCACCAAATTATGATCTCGGTTAAGAGAACGTTGGTGGAAATTAGAGTCACATAATTGGAGGAAAAACGTAAATATTTATAGGGAGTGATTGAGTTCATCAATCAAAAACAAGTTCAAAATTGAGGGCATCAAATCCATCGATCTATAATGATTTAAAATATCATCAGTTCAACAAAACATAAGGTATTCAGATAAAACATTTTTGGTTTTAATATCCCTTCCCTAATGTTTAAGAATTAATTTATTCATAGAATAAGAGGAAAAAAATAATACTTGATAAGTAGAGTTTCAACCTTCAAATAATTCCGACAAACTCATATTTCACTCCAAAACATAATTGAATTCAAAAATATTCTATTTATCATAATCGTATAGGGTTCCAAAAATAATTAATTTATAATTCATTTGTCATAATATTTAAAAAAACTACATTAGACAAACCAATACATCATGTAGGCTGGTGATAGGTGACTCACCCTTGTTTCCCTTCGGTTGCGGGTTCAAGTCTCGCGGCCTTACCGGATATGATGGGTTGTCACCCAACCTCCAGGTTTTCCTTTTTATAATAATCCAAAAATTATCTTAAGAAATTAGTTAACCTTAATAATATAATCCAATGTCAAACTTAATCTATTCCAACCTTTAGACTTATCCAATATACTTCATTCCAAATTCACAGTTCAAAATTTATATGGTATGTAAACATAATGAAGATTCTTTTTTCCACGTAATAACATATGAATACATTCATCATGCATTCTTTTAAAACACATTAACACCCTGAATTACTATAAAACCATATTGATTACATCCATTCTTCCTTATTCCTTATAGAATATTGGATATACTCCTTATATCCAAAAATGTTGTAAACTCCATCAATGATGTAATATAAAAATCATTATTCATTTTCAAGGTAGTCAAGAGTATCTAATTTAATTTATCCAAATCAATCATATATTATTCCAAAATAACTACCTCAGTATTAGAACCATATTATGGTTTATCTTTCTCTCAACCATATATTTTTTTAAAAAAATAACCTTTTATTGAGTCACTTTTCTTGGTTCCAAAAAATATAAAGTCCTTAATGAAATATTAAAGCGGTAAAATCCTTATAAACTTTATAATTCTTATAACATGTACATCATTAATACAATACTCAAATGGCACAATACTTTAACAACATAATAACTCTAATAATTCTTATTCATTTTTGGTAGTATCATAACTTGATTATTATCCAATAGCTGCATTTATGGTATACTCTGATGATTTGGACATTGATTCGCTTAGTGTCCCAACTACATGAAGATGAAGCATTGTACATTTGAAACCTTTTTCTTACCCTTTCAATCACGCACATGGAGTCCATTTTCTCCACACTTATGAAAAACACCCATTCCCTTCATGAATTTACCGAGGTGATTCTTTCCATGGATATCACATATGGGAAAATCCTTCTTTTCCCTCTTCCCATTATCCATATTTCTCTCCTCTATCCTTTTCTTCTCTTTCTTCCATTCAAAGAAATAGGACTCGGAGAGTTCTTTACTTATCTTATTAACACATGATACTATTTCATCATATGATGAGAATAGTTGGGGGACTATTTCACTATTAAATTTTTTCTTAATACCATGAATGATACGATCCTTCTTAATCATTAGATCATGCGTATAGATGGAATTCTCAATCCTTTTATAAGGAGCCATTTCTAAACAATGGAATACACTGGGTTAGTTTATGAATCTAAATTCATAATTCCAAACATGTAAAATACCTAACATAAATTGAAAATTATATGTATATAATCTATCATAACAAAATGATATCTTTGAGAAATTATTTACATCTAAATCATTCATAATAGATTATAATGAAAATGTAAATTATCCAAAGAATATCTCTGGTAGTGTCGTAACCACGAATGCAGCAAGGCTTGTTTTTGTGTATTAGGATACCCTAGGTCAAGCCCGAAATTCCTTGTCGGAGTTTTTACTCCTAGGTACATCTGTACCAAAGACGTATCTACCTTTTCGTATCCAGACAGTGATGTGTTTCTTGGAAAATACACAAAATATCTACATTACCCAAATTCTTGGAAGTTCTTCTATACTAATCCTCAATGACTATCTTTGGGTAATGTTCTCTAATTAAAGTTTATCTAAATCTATTTCCAAGGTTGTTTCTAAAATTCCTCTGATACCAACTGTAATTCTCGGACCCCAGTTACCGAGAGCCGGTGCATTATTTTAATACATTGGCTCGATTACCAGGAATGAAGTCCCGAAGGACCAACTAGTTTAGTAGTATTGGAAAATATATTACATACATTAACTTTACATTACAATTTCAAACATAAAATACAGAATAGACAGTTCTTTGAGAATGCAGTTAATCCCTTATCTTAACCCTGATTATCCAACGTAATTTAGCACCCCGGGTTTGAGGTATGTGGCCTTTTTTATGTATTTTTATGTGTTTAAAGTGCATGATAGACTTGGGAAGAGTTTGGGAGGAATAGGAATGGTTTTGAATGAGTTTGGCGGTTTTTCATAGTTAGCACGGTTTGGGGACGGTTAGTGGAAACAGTGCGGATTCTCCATGAAACAATACATGGGGAGGCAGTAGGCTTCGTATGGCCTGTGCACGGATTTCCAAATCGTGTGAGGCAACGCTGCAGACCCTTACTCTCAAGGAAGTAGTGTACGCATGGTTAGCGCACGGTTTTCCTAACCGTGCGGGCTAACCGTGCGGCTACTTTAAAATTGGGTAATAAGTTTTTTTCTCCCTTGGGATTGCCTCATTCCCCTCCAAACTGTCTCCCACTTGAGCCTCACTTGGGATTTCGGGTTCTCAGGGGTTTAGGGTGATCTCCCACTCGTTTTGGAAGCATTTCAAAGGGGTTTCAAGGAGGTTTGAATGTGGTTTCTCCTAGGTAAGTCTCTCCTCTTGGTTTCCTTGTGTTTTCCTCTAGATCTGCATCCCTCCCTTTCTTGGTTTTCTAGATCTACACTTGTTGTGTGTAGATATAGGGTTGTGGTTGCCTTGGATGATGATTTTAAGGCTTATAAATGTTAGGGGAAGGGATCTTGAGAGGTTTTGGTGGTGTGTTCGTTGGATTTTAAGTGTGATTTCTAGTGGGTAGATTTCTCGAGAACCCTAAAGGTAGGTGGCTTCACTCTTGACTCTAATTGGTTAGAGCTAATGGTTTTGGTTACAATTAATTTTTTGTGCTTGAAATTAATTGTGTTATGATGTGTAAAATTGGTTAGAAATCCATTTAGTAATGTTTTAGGGATTTTTGGGAAAAAGGGTTTTTTAAGGTGAAATGTTATTCCTGTGGATTTTAAAATTGGATGATATGGTTGATTTGTGAAAATGATTGATTGAAAGGGTTTTAAAAAAAGAGGTCGTTTTATTGAAATGTTGTTTGGCAGGGAAAATGGTTTTCAATAAATGGGTGATTTATTGAAGTGGATTGATATGCAATGGAATTGGTTGATTGCATGATGTTGTGATGTTGGTGGTTTTATGCTTGGTCTGTATTGAATGAAATGTTTTGTGGAAGTGGGCGGGAAGTTTCACTATAAAAGGGTGATGGATAGTGGTTGGAAGAACAACCATTTGGTTAGTGGTCTGGAAGTAACTCTAGGTGTGAATGGGTTAACGGTTTGGGTGGAAGTCCCACTGTTTTGATTGTTTTGGTGTGAATGGGTGAATGGGTTGGGCAGAAGTCCCACTGTTTTGGTTGTTTGTGGTGCATTTCTTTGCAAGATGGAATTGTTGTGCTAATGTGTACATGTTGGAATGTTTGTGGCTTGTTTGGTTGGATTTCCCTTGGTTGCTTGGGTTGGGTGTGATGGCTTGGTAAGAGCATGGTTGGCATATGGAAATGGTTGTACTTATGATTATTTTATATAAACTTTTTTATATAAATGTGCTAAAAGTTTTATCCTAGTGGCGTGTGTAGGGAAGTCATTTCGGGAAATCCTACTGTGTTTTAGTACTCACCCCCTACTTTGGCATGTTGGTGTCTTTGCAGATGTTGTGTACTGTGACATGGGAAAAGGTAAGGCATCTATCTTCTTTAGTGGAGATTTGTGATCCCTTGGTGGAGCTTGGAGCTTGGACCATAGTGTGGAGCTGTGGTGGTGTCAGGGATGGTGGTGTTTGGTTGTCTAGTTTACGCAGTGTACTCTGATGTTTAGTGGACATGTCGGGTTGTATGGATTTTGAGTTGTATTGTGGAACACTTAGTTGTATTTTGGGAATGCATGGTTTGGCAATTTATTTGACATGCATCATATAGTGGCGGTTAGTGGATGGGTTGGTTGGTTTTATCTTAAGGGAAAATCGTTCCCCAACTTGATCTTGAAGCCCTCGGCATTTATTGCCAGCCTTTTGTGTCTTGGGAATGTCACTTAAGGCCAAGTAGCTTTCACCGCCTCCTCATGCCAATGAGGTAGGGGCGGGGTGTTACAAGTGGTATCAATTTGTTCGGTCCTTTGGTGTTGATTCTCGGATTTGGTATTGACATTCGTTGTGGTACACTCCTTGAGTCAGGATGGTAGCAAGGCGTAGGATTTTCGGAACAAGGAATGTATAGCATAAAAGTACGTAGCTAACCCTTTTATATTGAAATTAAAGTTACATGGGAGTTGGGTACATAAGTTTTTTGGAGACACTTATATGCATTAGAAATCTCATGGTCATTGGTATAGCCAATGAGATGAGCATCGCATGCATGGTAGAAATGAATTCCCACTAAGATGCATATTTCATTGGGGTATAATGATCTATGGGTTGAACTGAGAAATGGTTTTTCTGTGAAACCATAATGTGAATAAATTTGATATTTTGAAAATGGTTTGGTTATCAAAATGGTCAGACATGGCCCATGTGGAAAAGGGTGGAAAGCCTTGTTGTGATATTTTTGTGTAATGTGATTTTAAATTGGATTCTGTGATGTCTATGGAAGTGAGACTCGTGGTTTTTTGTTTTCTGTATATAGAAATGGCACCAGGTAGGCGTCGTAGAGACCAACTGGAGGAGGCTGCTGAGAATGTGGTTGCACCCGAGCCTCAGGTGAAGCAACAGTTAGTGCAAAGTATAGTGCAAGATTTCTAATATGTGGAAAGTGGAAATAAAATGGATGAACCAAGGCATGTGGATCATGCTATTCAGTTTCAAAAGAGGAATCCACCCATCTTCAGGGGAGATTCAGAGACGGAGAGGGAAGAAGAATGGCTGAATAGAATTAACAAGATCTTCAAGTTCTTGGGAAAGTTGGTAGAGCTAAAAGTGTAGTTGGCCATGGATATGTTAGAGGATCTTTACCTTTAGTGGTGGGTGTTGGTAGTCCAAGCAGGGACGAACCAGGGTATGATGTGGGAAGGCTTTAAAGAATTGTTTAATAAACAATTATACCCTCATATGTTCAGAATTCAGCGTACGACTGATTTCTTCAGTTTGAAGCAAGAGCATATGTATGTGGTAGACTATGCAGCTAAGGTTATGAACTTAGTGCGGTTTTCACTCGAGGTGGAGGGTATCACATCGTTGAAGGCAAGGACCTTTGAAGAAGGGTTAAGGCAAGAGATCTGTTCAGAGATAGTGGTGCTATGTATAGATGATTACCTAGAGATAGTGAATAGAGCCTCGGTGGCTGAGCGGGATCTGTTGGGAGCTCCGGGCGGAGGAAGTATGGTGGTACCCATGGGGAATAGTGGGAACTATAACGTTGGTTTCATGGGATAGAGGGACACTTATTTCTAGGGTAGGAATATGGCATATAATCTAATGGCGGGATCGGTAAATCTTCCTCTGAAGCCCCAGAGCATGTCAATATGTCTTCAGTGTGGTTCTAAGAGCCACATCAAGAGGGATTGTATGACACAACCTCGAGCATGTCATAATTATAAGAATATGGGGAATTTTAAGTGTTATTGTTGGAATGCTCCAAGTTCGGGTGTTCGTAACACTCCTCAGGGATCACAGATGTCATATGCTTCGACGGGACGGGGACAGCAGCACACCCCTCTTCAGTAGAGTAAAGTGGGTCATGGTGATTCTCAGAATACAATGACGCCTCAGCAAATCAATAAAGAGCTATGTGTAGTAAGCAAACATGTGTTTGGAGCTGAGCAGGTTATAGTGGATGATCTATCGGGACCATCCACGGTGTGATGTGCTATTATTTTAAATTCTACCTTGATGCAAGTGATATTTAATACTGGTGTTTCACACTCTTTTATTACTACATGTGTGGTTGATTTGCTGGGTTTAAGGGTAGAAATGATTCCATCGGTTATGAAACATCAAACTCCTCTGGGTCCAAGAGAGTGTCGAGCCTCCTTTTGTAGAGAATTTTGTATCATTTTGGGTGAGGTTGAGATAGTGTGGAATTTCTCAATGCATGAGATGGATGGGTATGACGTAATCCTAGTAATGGATTGGCTGGTGGCTTTTAAGGCCCACATCAATTATGAAGTGCGAACAGTGGCTTTTACGACACATGATGGTGTTAGACATCTCTTTAGTGGAGAGAAGCATGAAAGGAAGAGTGCAACGGGTTTGTTGGAACCAGTAGTGGGTACGTTACCGTATCAGTAGGCGGTTTTGTCGTTGGAATTGGTAGAGGGTGTTGAGCAGAGTGTTCCTCCGGCAGTGGTGGATCAGTTCATGGATTTTTTTCAGAATAATTCTCTAGGTTACCTCCCATAAAAGAAGAGGAATTTACGATTGATCTCCTTCGGGGACCAGTCCTATCTCACTTATGTCTTATCGGATGGCACCTGCTGAATTGCGAGAATTGAAAATCTAGTTGGAATAGTTAGAAAACAAAGGGTTTATCTGGTCTAGCACGTCTCTGTGGGCAGCATCGGTGTTGTTTGTGAAAAATGCAGATGGATCATTGAGGCTATGTTTTGATTATCGTAGACTTAACCAAGTTACGATAAACAATAGATATCCACTTCCACGAATTGATGATTTGTTCGACCATTTGAGGGGAGCCCGGTGGTTCTCCAAGATTGACCTATGGTCGGGATATCATCATTTATGGATGAGGAAAGAGGATATTCCTAAAACAGCTTTCATAAGTAGATATGGCCATTATGAATATGTGGTTATTCCCTTTGGTTTAATGAATGCACCAGCAGTGTTTATGGAATTAATGAATTGGATATTTCAGAGATATCTGGATTCATTTGTGGTGGTGTTTGTAGATGATATTCTGGTGTATTCAAAGATAATGGTGGAGCATGATCAGCACTTGGCGATAGTGCTAAGGATCTTGAGGGATCATCAGTTGTATGAAAAATTGTCAAAGAGTGACTTTTGGATACAAGAAGTTTGTTTTCTTGGCCACGTGATTTCTAAAAGGGGTGTTTCAGTGGATCCAGAAGAGATAGAGGTTGTTATCTCGTGGAAACCACCAAAGAACGTGTTTGATATACAGAGTTTTCTTGGTCTATCTGGGTATTACCAGTGTTTTGTTCGTGATTTTTCACATTTGGCTTCACCGATGAAATCTTTGACAAGAAATAAAGTTCCATTTCAGTGGAATGAACAGTGTCAGCAGTGTTTTCATGAGCTAAAGGGTCATATTACATCAGCACCAATCTTGGTTTTTCCAGAATCAGGAAAAGGGTACGTGGTGTATTGAGATGCATCGGGATCAAGGTTGGGGTGCGTTCTCATGCAAGGGAACCTTGTGGTTTCATATGGCTCATGACAGTTGAGAGTGCATGAGAAGAACAACCCAACTCATGATTTGGAGTTGGCAGCAGTGGTCCATGATTTGAAATTTTGGCATCATTATTTCATTGGTGAGAAATTCATGGTATACACAGATCATTAGATCTCGAAGAACATTTTCTCACAAAGGGATTTGATCATGATGCAAAGGAGATGGATGGAATATATCCAGATGTCTGATTTTGACTAGATGTACACAACGAGTAAGGGAAATTCGGTGGTGGATGCATTAAGTATAACATCACATGCTCTGGTGGTGAAACAGGCATCAGGCCAGTGGCAGTTGATGTCGGTTATAGCTGATATGCGGTTGGAATGTGAGGACCAGGGCGATAGAGCGGTCTTATTCTTGGTTTAGTTGATTCGTGACTTTGTTGGCCTGGTTAGAAAGGAAAATATATCTGATTCAATGTGTCTGACAATGGGGTCGTGACTCAATGGTAGAGAGACCATTGAGGTTTGGAAACTGAATGGAGATTCGGTTTTGTGTTTTTAGAACCGGATGGTTGTACCAGTTGTTTTACAGGAAGATATTCTTAGGGCGTATCATCATTACATGTGGGATATTAATCCTAGAACTCAGAAAATGTATAAAGAGTTGAAAGCGCAGTTCTAGTGGGCTGGTATAAAAAGTAGTGTGGCTGAGTTTGTTTCGAGATGCTTGACTTGTCATAAGGTCAAGGGAGAGCATCAGAGGCTAGTGGTAATGTTGCAGTCTTTATCAATCCCTGTTTAGAAGTGGGAGTTGATAGCAAGGGATTTTGTCATAGGTCTCCCATGAATGGTCAGAAAGCATGATGCTATCTGGGTGATAGTGGATCATCTAACGAAGTCAGACCATTTTATTCCAATTCGTGAATCTCATACGGTGGAGGATCTGTCCAAAATCTATATCGGGGAGGTGGTAAAGAGGCATGGTTTTCTAGTTTTGATTATATCAAAAAGAGATCTGAGATTTACATCTCGTTTCTAGAAATCCTTGCAGCAATCCTTGGGGACACAGTTGATGATGAGTATGGAATATCACCCTTAGACATATGGTCAATCTGAGAGAACGATACAAACTATAGAGAATATGATGTGGGATTGTGTCTTGGATTTTGGTGGCTATTGGGAGGATAAATTGTCATTGGTTGAGCTCTCATACAATAACAGTTATCAGGCATCCACACAGATGGCTCTGTTTGAATCATTGTATGGGCAGCCATGTCGTTCTCCACTATGTTGGGTGGAAACGGGTGAGTCCTCAATGGTTGGACTGAGCCTTGTCCAAGAGACGATGGAGAAGATCAAGTCGGTCAGGAAGAGAATGGAGACGGCTCAGAGTCGTCCGAAATCGTATGTGGATCATCTTCGACAGTCGTTTTTGTTTGAGGTGAGTGATCATGTGTTCTTGAGGATCTCTCCTAGGTTGGGACATCGTCGGTTTGGAAAGCAGAAAAAGTTATCTCTGAGGTATATTGGGCCTTTTGAGATTCATGAGCAGGTTAGTGATTTGCCTTATCGTTTTCCATTGCCACCAAGGTTCAGTGCGGTGCACAATGTGTTTCATGTGTCGCAGTGGAAAAAGTGTCAGCCAGATCGTGACAATGTAATTCGATGGGATCATGTTGAACTAGAACCGGATGCTTCATTGGTGCACATGCCAATGCGGGTTGTGGATAGGCATGAGAATGTCTTTCATGGTAAATGCATCATTTTAGTTCATGTTTTGTGGCAACATGTTCAGATTCAAGAGGAGACTTGGGAGCGCAAGAAAGAGATGGTTGAGCAGTGGTCCGAGCTCTTTCAGCAAAGGGCGGGTTCACTACTTTCCGATGATGGAAAGTCCAATGGTGGGGAGAATTTAGCACCCTTGGTTTGAGGTATGTGGCCTTTTTTTATGCATCTCTATTTGTTAAAAGTTCATGATATGAGTTGGGAAGAGGTTGGGATAGTTTGGAATGGTATTGAATGAGTTTGGAGGCTTTTCTTAGGGATCATGGTTTGAGCACTGGTAGTGGAAACCATGTGGATTCTCCAAAAAACCATGCATGGGGATATGGTAGGCTTCACACAGCCTGCACACAATTTTCCAAACCATGCGAGACAACCGTGCAGACCCTTTCTCCCAAGGCAGAAGTGTGTGCACGGTTAGTGCACAGTTTTCCAAACCATGCGGGCTAACCGTGCGGCCACTTAAAAAAAGGGTAATAAGTTCTGGTCTCCCTCGGTCTTGCCTCATTAATCTCCAAACAATCTCCCACTCGAGACTCAATCTGGATTTCGGGTTCTCAGGGGTTGAGGGTGATCTCCCACCCATTTTAGAAGAATTTCAAAGGGGTTTCACGGTGGTTTGAAGGTGGTTTCTCATGGGTAAGTCTCTCCTCTTGGTTTCCTTGTGTTTTCCTCTATATCTACATCCCTCTCTTTCTTGGTTTTCTAGATCTACACTTTTTATGTGTAGATCTAGGGTTTTGGTTGCCTTGGATGATGATTTTAAGGATTATGAATGCTAGGGTAAGGGATCTAGAGAGGTTTTGGTGGTGTGTTCTCCGGATTTGAGGTGTGATTGCTTGTTAGTCGATTTCTTGGGAACCCTAAAGGTAGGTGGCTTCTCCCTCAACTCCAATTGGTTAGATCTAATTCTTTTGGTTACAATTAATTTTTTGTTCATGAAATTAATTGTGTTTTGATGTGTGAAATTAGTTGGAAATCCCTTGGGTGATGTTTTGGGGATTTTCGGAAAAAATGTGTTTTATCGTGAAAATCTATTCTTGTGGATTTTAAAATGAAGATTTTAAAATGGGATGATATGGTTGATTTGTGAAAAGGATTGATGGAAAGGGTTTTCAATAAAATGTTTTTTTATTGAAATGTTGTTTGGCATGGAAATTGGTTTTCATTAAATGGGTGATTTGTTGAAGTGGATTGATATGCAATGGAATTGGTTGATTGCATGATGTCGTGACCTTGGTGGGTTTATTCTTGGTTTGGCTTGATTGAAATGTTGTGTGGAAGTGGGTGGGAAGTATCACCATAAAAGGGTGATGGATAGTGGTCAGAAGAACCACCATGTAGGTAGTTGTCAGGAAGTACCGCTAGTTGTAAATGGGTAAACAGGTTTGGCAGAAGTCCCACAGTTTTGATTGTTTTGGTGTGAATGGGTTATCTGGTTGGGAAGAAGTCCCACTGTTTTTGTTGTTTGTTGTGAATTTCTTTGCAAGATGGAATTTTTGTGCCAATGTGTACATGTTGGAATGGTTGTGGCTTGTTTGGTTGGATTTACCTTGGTTTCTTGGGTTTGGTGTGATGTCTTGGTATGAGCATGGTTGGCTTCTGGAAATGGTTGCACATGTGATTATTTTATATAAAATGTTTTATATAAATGTGATAACGGTTTTATCCTAGTGGCATTTGTAGAGAAGTCATTTGGGGAAATCCTACTGAGTTTTAGTACTAACCCCCTACTTTGGCACATTGGTGTCTTTGCAGATGTTGTGTACCGTGACTTGGAAAAAGGTAAGGCATATCCCTCCTTTAGTGGAGCTTTGTGATCCCTTGGTGGAGCTTGGAGCTTGAAGCTTGGTGTGGAGCTATGGTGGTGTCATGGATGGTGGTGTTTGGTTGTTTAGTTTCCGCAGTTTACTCTGATGTTTTGTGGACATGTTGGGTTGTATGGATTTTGAGTTGGGTTGTGGAACACTTTGATGTCTTTTGGGAATGCATGGTTTGGAAATTTATTTGACATGCATCATATAGTGGTTGTTAGGGGATGGATTGGTAGGTTTTGTCTTAAGGGAAAATTGTTCCCCAACTTTATCTTGAATCCCTCGGCATTTATTGCCAGCCTTTGGCATCTTGGGAACGTCTCTTAAGGCCATGTAGCCCTCACCGCCTCCTCAAGACAACGATTTAGCGACGGGGTGTTACAGTAATACACTTCTTGGAATCCTAGGAAAATAATAAATAAGAAAGGGGCGAGATCAAACGCTCAGTAAGGATAACAATATAGCAGAAACTTTCAAAAATAAGCATAAAAATTTAAGGGAATGTATAAAACTAAAAAAAAGCCTTTTAAACATAAAATTCAGCATAAAATGGAAAAGATAAATCAAATAATGCCATTTACTTATTCACATGGATATTCTACTGGTCTAATAATCACATGCAATATCCATATCCAATTTCATAATGATAGAATGCATAATGCCAGACTTTATAACCACATAGTCAAGGCCTCATACCAAGACTAAAAATAAGATTTTGTCAAGACCTTGTGCTAAGAAACAAGTTTGTCTAATGATGTCTACTGATGCATCAATGAGCTATAACAAGCTCCACCCATCACTTACTAAGTTCAATTCACTCCTCATATGAAAATGTTTAAGCATAATGTAGACATTCATATTAAAACTAGCATAAGAAATGTCAATACTTTATCCTTAAACCATGAATGGTATTAAAATAACACATCCATAGCCAAAAATATCAACAAACCTTAAATACGATATGAAAAATTTGTATCATAATAAATCAACTTCAAACATGTTTAAAATCCATCAAATGATGTTGACATAGATGAATAGAATTTATAGAACTCTTTGAGAGAAATATCCCTTTTTCATGAAAACATTTAAATGTCACGCAATTTAGAAAGGAATAAATTTAAATATATTTTTTAATCAATGTGAAACATACCACTTTGAAACTTTTTAAAGTAATTAACATTTTATAACATTCATTTTCATATAAATAAATCCTTAAAACCATTTTGAAAACATGGACATTAATGAGAAAGTTTTAGAAGAATAAATATTTAAAACATTTAAAATTATGTTTTAGTAAAAAAAAGTCCCTTAAAAAGAATCCATTTGAAAACTCTTTTATGAAACAGGGGCATGGATAATAAAAATGTCCCAGTAGATACTTAAGTGAAAACAACACCGGATAATAATGATATTGTGAAATTAACCCTTACCTTGCACTTTCCTTTGAGTCGATGGTATGTTTAACCTCATATTTAATGACCATAGTATGTTATTAAATTATAACATAACCATATTAATATTTATTATATCATACATGATTTATTTATGACTTTATATTACCCATTTAATAATGATTTCCATGTTAAATTATCATTTTGGGTAATAATCACTTTCTTTATCGTACGTGTTTTAACTTGTTATTCTTGATCATATCACTTAGATCTCGATTTAAATACTTCTAGAATATATAATATAAATTATATATAATTGATATATAATATAAATATGTATAATGGATAGATATTTTAAATGGAAGGCACTATTTTTGGAAATGATAGTCTGTACGTACGCATAAACGTTGTTTCCTTTTTCATATCGTATTGAACAGAAGTAAGTGAATAAGATATATGTAAGTACATATATACATATATATTTATATATATCTCCATTATAATTACAATGTCATATATTACATACTTACTAATAATATATATTTTATAAACATCGTAGAATTTTGAGCGTGAGAATGAATCTCTTGGCGTCGTGGAGACGGTAATCCATACGTAGGCACGAGTGTCAATATTATTATATTGATGGTGAAATTGTATCTAATTGGAACTTATATCATATATACAGAATAATTAACAAGTTATATTAATTATTTACATCGGTTATACTCATTATTATACTAATAAAAATAATTAAGTGTTTAAATAACAAACTACACAACGACGTGGAGACGGTAAGTCGTACGTATGCACGTATGGTGAATTTGTTATTTAGAGGATGGACAGAATAAATAATATTGTTTTAACATATTTATAATAACATCATAGTATATAGGAGGTACTAGATTTGTTATTTATGAATGGAAAATACAATGAAAGTGGAAGTGGATGATTGAAAGAACTTGAAAGAGGGTGGTGAAATTATTACATCTTCTTCGGGTATTTCCTTTTTACTCGATCAAAATGGCTCCTTTGGTTGGATCTATGATCAATGTAAGGACTCTAGGTTTATGTGAGGTATGTTTGAGGGATATTTGGGCAGTTTTCGGCCAAGACAAATGGACTTGGAGGTGTGATTTTGAGATAAGGGGATGTATCATTTTATAAGAGAGGGTGAGGGTCACATTAGGAAAATATTAAAATATTAATTTATCATACAATCATATTCAATTTATAATCGATACAAATGAATTTATTTTCAGCCTTAGACAATTATATTTCGTAATCCTCTGAAAAATTACGTTTTAGAGACGTTTACGTTACCATTTAAACCTTATATTTTAGATTTAACTATTTGTTAAATAGTTTAACCTTTACCTTGTCTTCTTGTACTCTTACACTATATGGTTAATTAATGTACACTAAATTTCCAAGAGAACCAAAAGTGGTTCATTAATAACATATATAGTATTATTTATTCCCTTTGACTGATCCTTATATTTTTAGGAATATTATACCAACCAATAATATTGTATTTGTTTTAAAAAATAATTTATGTCAATCATGACACTATTTGGTATTTTGTTTTTGTGAAAGTCATTAAAACCTTATCACTTTGAAAATAATTTATCTAATCGACCCTAACATGAAATATTAACCTGTAAAATTAGTTTAATTCATCAGAAGTCTCAATTTACATTTATTTGGATACTTATAAAATCAATTATTTTAATAATTCATTAATAATGTAATTGCAACATCTCCATTGTGTCTAAAATAAAATAAATTATTTAATGTCTAAAAATTATTAATAAAATACCATTATATAGGAAATACTTTAACCTTTATAATTAATATTTATTGTTGAATTTATATTGCGTGGAACCTGATATTAAAAATTGTTTAGTTAATAAACTTTGAATTAAACACTTTAAACTTTTCTTTAAATAAAATAATAATAAATGTCCTAATATAATCCAAGTGTACCTAAAGGATCATATTTTATTCCTAAGGTTGTTTTTGGTCGAAATAAACTTATCCAATAGAATTAGTACATGTGTTAGGGTAAGTATAATATCATTTTTACCTTTAATTACCCTATTTACTTTTCACCGTGGTAAATAAAAGTCAAAAGTTACTATTCACCAAAAAATTATTTTCATCTTATTGAAGAACATTTTACTTACAAAAATCAACTTTGAATCTTGGATATTTGAAATTCAACTCACAGATGTGGTAAAATTATGTTTTATGAAAATTTGTAAATGCTCCTAAAAAGTGGGTAAAAGAGAGTAAAAAGTTCAATAAATATTTATAAATCTAATTTTATTATAAAATGACGCCAACGAATTTAATTGAACTATTATAGGTATTATATATCTATTTATAACTAAAATAAATTTAATAAAATAAATAATTATTTAAATAAAAAGTTGGTTTTAAACAATAATGCAGTGTTTTTCACTATTCATCAAAAAATGAAAGTTTTCAGAAAAAATACCAAAAATTCACCCTAAGATAATTTTGATATTCCAAATTCAAAACATATAAGTGGAATTTATTAATTTAAAATTAATTCCCTTTGTAAATACCAAAAAATAGCTTTTTAAAAAGTAAAAACTATCAAAATATTGACATGTGTTTATGTCAAATTTAAATGTAAAATTACTTATAATGTCCTACATTGTATTAAATGATAAAAATATAATATAATTATAATTCAAAACTGTAACACCCCGACCCTAGTTACCCAGAGTCAGTGCATTATTACATAACATTGGCATGATCACAAGAAAGATAAAATCTCGAAAGACCGATTGGTTTAGTAGCCTTGGAAACACTAGATATATTCATAAAGTTTTACATTACATCATAAAGTGAAAAACTACTACAACAACATATTGTCTCCATAGTCCACACTATTATCCCCTCATAATATCCCAGCAGGTCATTCATAATTTACTTCTTCACATCCTGGGAAAATAAAACATAGAAAAGGGGTGAGCTCAAATGCCCAGTAAGGATAACAATATAGCGGAAACTTTCATAAATAAGAATAAACATTTAAGGCAGTGTATAACTAAAACAAAAGCCTTTTTAACTTGAACTTCAACATAGTATGGCAAAAATAAAATGAAATAACTTCATTTACTTATTCACATGGATATTCTACTAATCGAATAATCACATGCAATTTCAATAACCACTTTCATAATGATGGAATGCATGATGCCGAACTTCAATTTCTGTGTCGAGGCCTCATGCCAATACCCAAAGGATAACTGTAATCGAAACCCATCCCAGAGAGCCTCTGTAACCGGACTCCATCCCAGACTACCTCTAATAACTGGACACCAACCCGGAGTGCCTCTAATAAACGGACACCAACCCGAAGTGCCTCTAATAACCGGACACCAACCCGAAGTGCCTCTAATAACCTGAAACCAACCCGGAGGGATTACTTTTACCAGTCTCCATCCCAGAACATACTATTCCAACACATTTATCTTAAGAAGAGGATGAAATATAACATAAACATTCGTATTAAAACTAACATACAAAATGTCAAAACTTTAATCATAAACCATTAATGGTATAAAAATAACTCATCCATAGTAAATAATATCACAAAACATTAAATACATTATGGATGATTTGTATCATAATAAATCAACTTGAAACAAGTTTAAAATTTTTCAAAGGATGTTGACATAGATGAAATCAATACTGCTTGAGAGAAATATCTCTTTTTTTGAAATCATTTAAAAGTCGCATAATTATAGAGAAAACCTTTATTTTGAAAATATCTTTATAAGATTTTGAAGGAAGCTTCAAAGGTGTAACAACAGCGGAGAATAACCGCACCCACCGTATAAGTTAAAAAAAAATTCTTACCTTAATTTTGTCAAAAATGTTAAAAATCACCTTGTTTGGAAAACGACAGAACGATTCCTTTATAAAAATCTTATAAAAAAGTCAAACAAGGGTATAAATGACTTTAAACCATATTCTTTTAAAAAGTAAAAATGTTTTCAAATACATTTTTATGAAACATGGATGTGGATTATAAAGAGATCCCAGTAGATTATTAAGTATAAACAACATAGGATAATGAAGAGATTGTGAAATAACCCTTACCTTGTACTTTTCCTTGGTTGGGGTAGGTTAACCTCCTGTATAATGGTGAAATAATTGTTATTAAATTATACAATAATCATATACATTAATATGATATCATATATGATCTTTTAACATTGATTTGTTAATAATATCTTAGTATTATCGTTGTTTCGGGTGTTAACTTACTCGTTTTCTTTTATATGTTTTGTTACGTAAGAAATATTTTTAATGGATAGGTTGTATCTTAATCATATCCAGAATGATATCAAGTCTTTAGATACTATTATTAATCATCAAATGAGAATTATACTTGAATGGATACGATGGAGAATGAATCTCATCGTGTTCGTGGAGACGGTAGTCCGTACGTACGCACGAGCGACAATATCATTATTTTGATATTAAAATAATATATAATGGGATGTTATATCATATATACAGAATAATTATCATGTTACATTTATTATTTACATGAATTAAACATCATTATTATACCCATCCAAATAATAATTTATTTAATAACAATTACACCACGACGTGGAGACGGTAAGCCGTACATACGCATGTATGGTGACATGTTATTCAAAGGATGGATAGAATACTGAATATGGTTGTACCATATTTATAATAACATCACAGTATATATATGATACTGGAGTTATTATTTTAGAATGGTAACAACAAAGTAAGAAGAAGTGGAAGAAGAAAAGAACTTGGAAAAGGGTGGGGAAATCATTACGTCTTCTTCGGGTTCTTCCTTTTGATTTGATCAAAAGGGCTCCATGGGTTTTCTTTATGATCTAAATAATTCCTCTAGGATGTAGTGAGGGAAGTTGGGAGAGTATTTGGGCAGAGTTTGGCCGAACCAAAAGGCTTTGAAGGTGTGAAAAAATGAGAAGGATGAGTTCCTTTTTATAAGAGGGGTGAGGGGCACCTTTGGAAAAGCTAGAAATATTAATTTATAATAAATTCATATTCAGTTTATAATGGCTCCAAAGTGTATTATTTAAATTTTAAGGTGGGGATAGGTCGAATACCATTCAACCAATAGAATTTAGACAGGTTTGGGTCATTATATTAACCTTATCTTCTAGTTTTCACTCTTACTTAATTAGTTTGACATTTACCATGTCACTTTGTATTTTTATATTATATAGTTAATAAACATACTATATACATCCAACAGACCCCCAAGTGGTCCATTAATGATACACCTATCATGATATAAGTCCCTTGGCCGAGCCTTAGTTTTTTAGGAATTTAATATCAATTAATAATATAATATTTGTTTAAAAAACTCTTTTATGTCAATTTTGACACTATTCAATAGTTGATTTTTGTGAAACTCATAATAGAATTATTACTTCTAAAAAAATAAATTAAATAAATACTAATATGTAATATTATCCTATTAAATTAGTTTAATTCATTAAAAGTCTCAAATTATATTTATTTGGGTATTTATAATATCAATTATTTTAATTTCTCACTATTATGGTAATTACTGCATCATCATTGTGTCATAAATAAATTACATTATTTAAAGTCTAAAAATTATAAATAAAATATCATTATGTAGGAAATAGTTTTATCTATCTAATGAATATTTATAGTCGAAAATCCAACGTATATAACCCTATGTAAAAATTGGTTTTCTAACATATATATGCTTATGTCATTTTTGTGCTTATTTTAACTTAATTAAAATAAAGTGTCCCTATCACCTACAAGTGGCTCCATGGGGTCCCGAAATCTACCCAAAGATGCTCATGGTCGGAAATGTATCCACCAATAATGTTAGGACACGTTTTAGGGTAATTTAGTATTATTATAATATTATATTTTAACCCTTATTTACCGGATTTACCCTTAACCATGGTAAATAAAATATTTACCGCAGTAATTATTCAAAATGTCTAAAAATAAACGTTACCTATTTACACAATATGAAAATCCTGATTCCAAATATGGAATCCATTTTTCCAAATTCAAAACACAGAAGTGGCAGAAATTAATTTAAAATTAATTCTCGTTGTTAAAACAAAAAGCGTGTTTTTAAGAGATAATAACTATCAAAAGATTGACACTTGTTTATGCCCGGTTTAATTGTAAAATTATGTACAATGACCAACATTATATTAAATGGTAAAAATATATTCTAAATATACTTTAAAACCACTCAAATTTATAATTTATCAATATAAATTATTTCGGTTAAAAAAGTTGTTTTTAATTAAAATTTAGTAATTTTCACTATTCATCAAAATATAAGTGTTATCCGAAAAGATCCAAAATTTCACCCTAGGCTTAATTCGATATTCAGAATCCAGAAATGAATTCCATTTTAAAATATAAAATATATATAATTTCAAAAATTAGGTATTACTATTCATAACGGTGAGTTTGATTGTTTGTGGTGTGTGTTAGAACTCGAAGTTGCGTACAACAGGCGCTACTGTATTATTCAAAGGAAAGAGTACCGTGGAAGATTGGGATGTTTCATTTTAAATTTTTGATGTCCCCATTTAGTCAAAAAGTTTAAAATATTGTATTTAAAAATGGTTCACTATTAAAAGTTGATAAAAGTGCAATACTGAAAATGAATTTGTTCTTACATTATGTCTAAGAAACTCATAATATTGATTTTAAAATTATGAGGATTATATAAAGTTTAAAATTTAGTTGAAACTATTCATAACCTCATTTGAACGGCTTGTTTGGTAATTCATGGTGCAATTGAACTCGGTGTTGTGTGTAGGGCAAGTTATTGAATTATTTTGAAGAAATAACACACTATGAAATCTTGGGGTGTTACATTCTCCCCTCCTTCAATAAATTTCGTCCCCGCAATTTGAAATTGTTCTTTGAAAATAAAAGGTTGAAAATAGAGAATATCTTTGTGGGAAAACCTGCATCAGAAATTAGGTTACTAAAATTTAGTCTTAATATGAGGAAAAGAGAAATGAAAGGGTCACCACCAAATATGATCTTGATTAGGAGAACATTGGTGGCAATTAGAGACATATAATTAGAGGAAAAACTTAAATATTTATAGGTAGTGATTGAGGTCATCAATCACAAACAAGTGTAAAATTGAGGTCCTTAAATTCATTAATCTATGATAATTTGAAATACCAACGGTTCAACAAAACATAGGGTATTCGGATAACACATTTTTGGTTTAAGGATTCCTTAAATAAAGTATAAGAATTAATTTCTTCATAGAATAAGAGAAGAAGAAAAATATATTCTTGACAAGTAGAGTTCCATCCTTTAACTAATTTCTATGAAAAACTCATCTTTCACTCTAAAAGATAATAGAACGTAAAAAAATATTCTATTTATCCTATTCATATAGGGTTCCCAAATAAAAACGAATTTATAATTCATCTACCAGATATTTAAAAAAAACTACATTATTTATTCCTGGACATCACGTGGGTCAGTGGTAGGTGATACACCCTTATTTCCCTTCAGTTGTGGGTTCAAGTCTCGCGGCCTTGCCGGACGCAACGGGTTGCCGCCCGACCTCCGAGTTTTCCTTTTATGGCAATCCAAAAATAATCCAAACTAGAACTATCCAAAATACTTCAGTCCAAAATTTATAAGGAAGGTAAACACAATGAAGATCCTTTTTTGCCACGTAATAACATGTGATCACCTTTATCATGTATTCTTTTAAAACACTACAACATCCTAAATTATCATAAAACCTTATTGATTACATTCATGATCCCTTATTCCTTATAGAATAATAGATATACTCCTTCAATACAAAAATGTTGTAAACCCCAACAATGATGGAATATACAAATCATTAATCAGTTTCAAGGTAGTCAAGAATATCCAATATAATTTATCCAAAACAATCATTTATTATTCTAAAATCACTACCTCGGTATCAGAACCATATTATGGTTTATCTTTCTCTCAACCATATATTTTCCAAAAATTTAACCTGCTATTGAGTCACTTTTCTTTGTTCCACACAATCTCAAGTCCATAATGAAATAGTACTGCAGTATAATCCTTATATACTCCATAATTATTATAACAAGTACATTGTTGACATAATCAACATAAGAAATCTAATCATTACTCTCCATCTGTGGTAGTATCATAACTTGATTATTATCCAATAGCATCATTTGCAGCATAGTCTGATGACTGAGACATAGGTTCGCGTAGTGTCCAAACTCCTTGCAAATGAAGCATTGTACATTTGAAACCATTTTCTTACCCTTGCAGTCACGTAATTTGTTCCCTTTTCCTCCACACTTATAGAAAACTCTCATTCCTTTCAAGCAAGTTCCAGGGTGTTTCTTCCCACAATTATCACATATGGGAAAATTCTTCTTTTCCGTCTTCCCTTTATCCATCTTTCTGTCTTCCATCCTTTTCTTCTCTTGCTTCCCTTCAAAGCCATAGGACTCAGTAAATTCTTTACTTATCTTATCAACACATGATATTATTTCTTCATATGATGATAATACATGGGAGATTATTTCTATTATAAATTCTAGCATAAGACCATGAATTATATGATCCTTCCTTCTCTTTGGATCATGTGCATTGTTGGAGTTCTCATTCCTTCTACAGGGCGCCATTTCTAAACAATGGCATACACTAGATTAGTTTATGAATAACAATACCTAATCCCAAACTTGTAAAACACATAACATAAATTAAATAGTTTATGGATATAATCCATAATCATAAAAATGTCTCCTTTGAAAAAGTATATACCCATAAACCCTTCATAATGGTTTGTAAAGAAAATGAGAATTACCCTAAGTATATCCCCCGGTAGTGTCGTAACCAAGAGTGCAGCAGGGCCCATTTTCGTGCACCAGTTCTCGTTCGAGTCTAGCTCAAAGCGGTGTTTTCGGGTTTTACCCCTAGGTACATCTATGCTAGAGCCGCCTCTACCTGCTCGTATCTAGACGGGGATGTATTCCTCGGAAAACTCACAAAATCTCTACAATACCAAAATTCTAGGAAGTTTTTCTATACTAATCCCCAGAGTCCATCTTAAATCTATGTTCTCTAATCAGAGTTTATCTAATTCTAGCTTCCAAGATTTGTACTAAACTTCCTCTGATACCAACTTTAACTCACCGACCCTAGTTACCCAGAGTCAGTGCATTATTAAATAACATTGGCGTGATCACAAGAAAGATCAAATCTCGAAAGACCAATTGGTTTAGTAGCCTTGGAAACACTAGATATATTCATAAAGTTTTATATTACATCATAAAGTGAAAAACTACTACAACAACATATTTTCCCCATAGTCCACACTATTATCCCATCATAATATCCTCACAGGTCATTCATAATTTACTTCTTCACATCCTGGGAAAATAAAACATAGAAAAGGGGTGATCACAAATTCCCAGTAAGGATAAAAATATAGCGTAAACTTTCATAAATAAGAATAAACATTTAAGGTTGTGTATAACTAAAACAAAAGCCTTTTAAACTTGAACTTCAACATAGTATGGCAAAAATAAAATGAAATAATTCCATTTACTTATTCACATGGATATTCTACTAATCAAATAATCACATGCAATATCAATAACCACTTTCATAATGATGGAATGCATGATACCGAACTTCAATTTCTGTGTCGAGTCCTCGTGCCATGACCTAATGGATAACTGTAACCGAAACCCAACCTGGAGAGCCTCTGTAACCAGACTCCATCCCGGAGTGCCTCTAATAACCGGACACCAACCTGGAGTGCCTCTAATAACCGGACACCAACCCGGAGGGCCTCTAATAACCGGACACCAACCCGGAGTGCCTCTAATAACCGAACACCAACCCGGAGGGCTTACTTTTACCGGTCCCCATCCCGGAACATTCTAGTCCAACACATTTATCTTATGAAGAGGATGAAATATAACATAAACATTCATATTAAAACTAACATACAAAATGTCAAAACTTTAATCATAAACCATTAATGGAATAAAAATAACTCATCCATAGTAAATAATATCACAAAACCATAAATACATTATGGATTATTTGTATTATAATAAATCAACTTGAAACAAGTTTAAATTTTATCAAAGGATGTTGACATAGATTAAATCAATACTACTTGAGAGAAATATATATTTTTTTGAAATCATTTAAAAGTCACATAATTATAGAGAAAACCTTTATTTTGAAAATATCTTTATATGATTGTGAAGGAAGCTTCAAAGGTGTAATAACAGCGGAGAATAACCGCACCCACCGTATAAGTTAAAAAAACATTCTTACCTTATTTTTGTCAAAAAGGTTAAAAATCACCTTGTTTGGAAAACAGTGGAATGATTCCTTTATAAAACTCTTATAAAAAGTAAAACAAGGGTATAAATGACTTTAACCCATATTATTTTAAATAGTAAAAAAAAATTTGAAATACATTTTTATGAAATATGGATGTGGATGATAAAGAGATCCCAGTAATTTATTACGTATAAACAACATCGGATAATGAAGAGATTGTGAAATAACCCTTACCTTGTACTTTTCCTTGGTTGGGGTAGGTTAACCTACTGTATAATGGTGAAATAATTTTTATTAAATTATACAAGAATCATATACATTAATATGATATCATATATGATCTTTTAACATTGATTTGTTAATAATATCTTAGTATTATCGTTGTTTCGGGTGTTAACTTGTTTTCTTTTATATGTTTTGTTAAGTAAGCCATGTTTGTAATGGATAGGTTGTATCTTAAGGATATAAATAATTATATCAAGTCTTTAGATACTATTATTAATCATAAAATGAGAATTATACTTCAATGGATACGATGGAGAATGAATCTCATCGCGTTCGTGGAGATGGTAGTCCGTACGTACGCACAAGCATCAATATCATTATTTTTATATTAAAATAATATATAATTGGATGGTATATCATATATACAGAATCATTATCATGTTACATTTATTATTTACATGAATTACACATCATTATTATACCCATCCAAATAATAATTTATTGAATAACAATTACACCACGATGTGGAGACGGTAAGTCGTACGTACGCACGTATGGTGACATGTTATTCAAGGGATGGATAAAATACTGAATATGGTTGTACCATATTTATAATAACATCACATTATATATATGATAATGGAGTTATTATTTTATAATGGTAACAACAAAGGAAGAAGAAGTGGAAGAAGAAAGGAACGTGGAAAAGGGTGGTGAAATCATTACCACTTCTTCGAGTTCTTCCTTTTCATTTGATCAAAAGGGATCCTTAGGTTTGCTTTCTGATCAAAGTAATGCATCTATTTTGTAGTGAGTGAAGTTGGGAGAGTATTTGGGTAGATTTTTGCCGAACCAAAAGGCTTTGATGGTGTGAAGAAATGAGAAGGAGGAGTGCCCTTTTATAAGAGGGGTGAGGGGAACCTTTGGAAAAGCTAGAAATATTAATTTATAATAAATTCATATTTTGTTTATAATGGCTCCAAAGTAGATTATTTAAATTTTAAGGTGTGGATAGGTCGAACAAAATTCAACCAATAGAATTTAGAAAGGTCTGGGTCATTATATTGACCTTATCCTTTAGTTTTAACTCTTAGTTAATTAGTTTGACATTTACCATGTCACTTTGTATTTTTATATTTTATAGTTAATAAACTTACTATATACATCCAAGCGACCCAAAAGTGGTCCATTAATGATACACCTATCATGATATAAGTCCCTTGGACGAACCTTAGTTTTTTATGAATTTAATATCCATTAATAATATAATATTTGTTTTAAAAACTCTTTTATGTCAATTTTGACACTATTCAATAAATGATTTTTGTGAAACTCATAACAGAATTATTACTTCGAAAAAAGTCAATTAAATCAATAATCATATGTCATATTATCCTAGAAAATTATTTTAATTCATTAAATGTCTCAAATTATATTTATTTGGGTATTTATAATATCAATTATTTTAATTTGTCACTATTATGGTAATTACTACATCATCATTGTGTCATAAATAAATTACATTATTTAATGTATAAAAATTATAAATAAAATATCATTATGTAGTAAATAGTTTTATATTTCTAATTAATATTTATAGTCTAAAATCCAACATATATAACCCTATGTAAAAATTGGTTTTCTAAAAGATATATGCTTATGTCATTTTTGTACTTATTTTAACTTAATTAAAATAAAGTGTCCCTATCACCTACAAGTGGCTCCATGGGGTCCCAAAATCGACCCAAATATTCCCATGGTCGGACATGTATCCACCAATAAGTTTAGGACACGTTTGAGGGTAATTTAGTATTATTATAATATTATTTTTTAACCCTTATTTAACGGATTTACCCTTAACCATGGTAAATAAAATATTTACCGCAGTAATTATTCAAAATGTCTAAAAATAAAAGTTACCTATTTACACAATATGAACATCCTGATTCCAAATATTGAATCCATTTTTCCAAATTCAAAACACATAAGTGGTAGAAATTAATTTAAAATTAATTCTCGTTGTTAAAACAAAAAGCATGTTTTTAAGAGATAATAATTATCAAAAGATTGACACTTGTTTATGTCCGATTTAATTGTAAAATTATGTACAATGACCAACATTATATTAAATGGTAAAAATATATTCTAAATATAATTTAAAACCACTCAAATTCATAATTTATCAATATAAATGATTTCTATTAAAAAGTTGTTTTTAATTAAAATTTAGTAATTTTCACTATTCATCAAAATATAAGTGTTATCCGAAAAGTTCCAAAATTTCACCCTAGTCTAAATTCGATATTCCAAATACAAAAATTAAGTCCATTTTAAAATATAAAATATATATAATTTCAAAAATTAGGTATTACTATTCATAACGACTAGTTTGATTGGTTGTGGTGTGTGTTAGAAATCGAAGTTGCATACAACACGCGCCACTATATTATTCAAAGGAAAGCGTACCGTGGATGGTTGGGATGTTTCATTTTAAATTTTTGATGTCCCCATTTAGTCAAAAAGATTAAAATATTGTATTTAAAAATGGTTCACTATTAAAAGTTGAGAAAAGTGAAATACTGAAAATGAATTTATTCTTACATTATGTCTAAGAAACTCATAATATTGATTTTAAAATTATGAGGATTATATAAAGTTTAAAATTTAGTTAAAACTATTCATAACCTCTTTTGAACGTATTGTTTGGTAATTCATCATGCGATTGAACTCGATGTTACGTGTAGTGCAAGTTATTGAATTATTTCGAAAAAATAACACACTATGAAATATTGGGGTGTTACAAAAACCATTAAAATTCATAATTTTACACTATAAATTATTTTGACAATAAAATTTGTTTTCAATTAAATCATAGTATTTTTCTCTATTTTTAAAAATATGAAAGTTATCGAGAAAGTACCAAAAATTTATCAGAACTAAATTTTTATGTCTCGCTTCTAAAGAGGAATTTATTTTCATTAAATTTAATATATATAAGTGTCAAATATTAGTTTTAAAAAAGGGTTTTCCATTAAAAGGCGATGAAATTTTATTTTATGATAGATACTTCTTTTATCTGGAAAAAATGAATTTGTTCTTATATTGTGTATATGAAACACATAATATGGATGTTAAAATTATATAGAGTTTATAAGATTTTAAATGCAGTTAATAATATTCATAACTGATTTTTGAACAGCTAGTTTGGTATGTCTTTGTGTGCTCAAACTTGGTGTTGCGTATAGCGCAAGCTATTGACTTACTTTAATGAGATAACATGGTATGAAATTTTGAGGTTTTGCAAAATGTATTTTCAATTACTAGAGACAGTTTGAGATCATAAATATTGGTGAATTTTAATGTACTTCATTTTATGATCATGTTACTTGATCTATAAAGATATTGAATAATATCATGTGGATCTATAATAAAGATTTTGAGATGATGATTATGATATATAATGTATGTTTTCTAAAGAAAATAGATGATTTTATATGTTTATTAAAAATTATTTATAATTAAGGGGACGGATAGATGATTTAGTGTGAAAATTTACAATTCTTGAGGAAAATATATTTATAATGGTTATAGATGTAATAAAGGGATTTTGAAAAAAAAATAATTATTTTTAATTCTCATGAATTCATCATTTAATTTGTTATCAAATATTTTTTAAATGTTAATTATCTTATAATAGTGTTTGATGATTCCTTTAATATTTTTATACATGATTCATTACAAGATAAATGGTTTCCATTGGGTTTCAAGGAACATTTTTTCTAATTAGTAATGAATCGATTTTAGGAACACTATTTTTTATTCATGTTTTCCATATTGGTGAAATCAGGTGATGTGGAAAGTAGATTAGAGAAAAAATAAGTTCATTGAATAAGAACTAGTGTTTTGTGTGATATAAGACTCAATACAACAAAAAACCTAATTGTTTTAATATAAACTAGAAAAAACCTCATGGATTAAAAGGTGTAATTGATTTAGAGAGAGATTTAAGTTCCCCTGGATTCATTGAGTTTTATTTATTAACAAAAAATAATAAGAAACTAGTCATGATATTTTCATTTATGTTAATATTAGTGAATTGGAATAATACATATAACATAGATATGGGGACAAAATTCCAATGGATTTTAATTGTGTAGTGATTGTAATGGTAAATGAAACATTATGTTAAGATAAAGAGTTTACAAAAAAATTAAATTTTTTATGTATTATATGGTTTCAATAAAAATCATAATAAAGTAAAATAAATTAATTTTTTAGTGTTCCATAACGTGGAAATATATTTTAATATTCTAAAACTAGTATAAATTATAAAAGACCAAATTTAATTATATTTATTTTATATTATTTCAAAATATGTTGATGAGAGGGGGTAAAACTTCTATGATTTTAAAAAACATTATTCCCAAAAGGTATAGATATATGGATGTACATGTTATATGGGAAATATTGTAGTCTAAATTACGATGAAATGTTTACCCCACAATAGTGTTATGATTAATTGATGATTTATCTTGTAAAAAAATTAGATTAAACAATGTATAAATGTAGTAGAAAATGTATGTGAAAATGTAAATAATCATTTCGTAAATAATAAAATTTGTTTTGCAAATTAAAATGAAAATTAAATGTTAAAAAAATAAATGGAGTATTGATTATAATCTCAAATACCTCAAAATGATATTATTTACCTATCTAATTATAATTCACTGATATCCTTCACATTTATCCAATGTGTTAAAAATATCATTAATGAAAATATTAAGTATAAAACTTCTACATTAGAATGTTCTCTTACTATAAAACCATTTGATAGAATCTATATTTATATTCCCAAATTACATTGATCGCACTCATTAAACATTGAAACTATCAACCCCTTTGATATTTTTTTAATGTAAAACTATCAAAATGTCTATATATTATTATCTAATGAATTACTCAATATAAATGATCAAAAAAATATCATATATTATTTTTAATCCTCAATATTAGCGATTAGATAAATAACTACTATGACTGAATGAATAAGAGCTTTATAATCAAACCCCACAAAAGATATCAGTTAGGGAAAAATGAATATGAATACTAGTGTAAGCACTAAAATTATAATGTGATGATTCAAAATGAGAATAAAAATAATTTAATTTGTATGATCTAGTATCTTTGGCTCCACAAAGCCTCATGTTCAATTTATTGACATCCATTAAACAATAAAAATAATAAAATTGCAATTTATTTGGGATTATTTAAAAGAACATCTAATATAGTACTACATTGTCTGCCAGATTTAGTTATGCTTATATCATTCTATGTAATTAAATTCATCATAATGTAATAATAGTCAATGATATTAATTTATTGATGCTCTAAATAAAATAGAAAATAATTATTTTTGATAGGTTCATTAGACATCAAAATAAAATAAAATAAATTCACATGTCATAAAATGTAAAAAGATATAAAATTTCAAGTTATATTAGTCACATAAGTAATGTATTATTATGTTCAAAATGTATGATACCAATGATTTATTTGAAAAAAAACTACCCCTTTTTAAAAATCACAAGACATTTAATGAAATAGGTATGTTTGAAAAAAAATAAGAATAAAGCCCCTTCTGTCATTTGATATAAAAAATATCTATATCACTTATCCCCTTTTAGGATTTAACTCAAATTTAAGTTATTAACATAAATAATCACTTTAATAAGAAAAAATAGAACATCCAAAATCATATCCAACTATTTTATTTCCAAAATGAAATATGAAAGAAAGGTATCATATTTATCCTCATTTACAAAGAATATGTAAATTTACAGTGAAATTTATATATGTTTTTTTAACTTCTCAATTTCCACTTCTTACTACCATGATTTATTAAATTAATATTTTTTTCTAATTTTTATATTTCCTTTACTTTAATAAAATTTCTTTATTAGGTAATGATTAATTGAAAATCCAATTTCTAATTTTTAGTATACTTCACTTATGTTTTACCTCATGATTCAGTATTTTCGAGTGATTATCTCATATCTCAATCATTCAAAAAAATAAACATTTCTAAAATACATGTCACATTGAAATTTTTTTAATTTTTGGGATATTTATTCCCTAATATTCAATTAAAATTTTAATAAAAAACATCCAAAATTAGGTTTTTACAATTATAGTAGGAAATGTTTTAAAAAATATCAATATATTCTTTTTATATAGTTTTACTCATGTTCTATACTATCCTTACCATTATATTCAATGGTTCTTCTGTAAGAATAAATTCATAATAAAAAATTTAAAATTATTATAATTAATAAAATTATGTAATGTAAGATATAAAATAGGTTTATAAATTTCATAGGGTAAGAATAATTAATTTTGTCCTCCTAGAAGTTATCTCTAATCTCTATGGATGGATCTTCTTCCATTGAAGTTTTATCTAGAACTTTTTTAAAATTATCATTCAAAAAATTATTGATTGTAATGTTATATATAAAAAATTTCATTACAATTATAAAAAAAACTTAAGACTCCCACTGGTAGTTGAATTAAATTTTATTAAAAATTGCTAAAATATACATAAAAACATATGTATAAGATAAAAATTCTTATGAAAAAAAAATTATATTTCAATGTAATATAAAATGATTTTTAACTACCAATTCATAATGAATTTACTTCATTATAAATTAAGTATACATAATTCATTCCTTATGTTGTCATCAAGTATTAGAAAGGAGTACCTTTGGAACCCATGTAATCATACCTTATTGATGTTTGATAGCACCAATATCTTTTGAAATACACACTATCTAGTTTCTAAAGGATGAAATTTTTTTCAGGTGACATTCTTACCTCTAATGTTCACCAATATAATATTTTGAATAAAAAATTAAAATATATGGAAAAAAATTATATAATAATCATGATAACCTTTAATTGATTTAAAGATGAGTTTGTAATTTTTTCTATTTTATATCAAGTAGCTGAATATATTTGAAAAAAACATATTCTTATATTAATGATGGTCAACCTATTCTGTAGTTATTCAACTATAAAATTATGTTTCATCTATTAATTATTCTAATCCAAAAAACCTTATTTTTAATTCTTAGTATAAAACTTTGAAATCTTTCACATAAATTTCTCCAAATATAATAAGATTTTAACATTTCCATTTTTTAGGATATCTAATTCATCTGTGGACACAAAATTGATAATTTTATTATTAGAAGTTTTAAAATTAATTATATATTTTTTTATATAATTTTTGGTATATGGTCTAGAATTATAAAAAATATTCTTTCATTTTAATGTAGTATTTAGTAACTCCATCCCCTTCTTCTAAATTCATACTCATAATCTGATGAAAATGGAAAATCTTATCTCAATAATAAGGTGGACTGAGTACTTATCAAAATCATTCCCAAGAAATAATGTTTATTTAATGGACCATTAATATAATATTCAATGATTCTCTAATTTTCTTCACTAACATTGAATGATATATATAGAGATATATCTTCACAACATTCCATGTATAATTTTTCAACTATGATATTTTTAATATTTATCTTAAAACCTATTTTTATTCCTTTAATTAACATTTAAATCTAGGAAACAATGGTTGAATCTGTCCAAGATTGTTCAACTCTTTTCAATTTGTGTTTATTGATTATTTATTTTAAAAAATATCTCTTCTATTTTTTATATCCATTCTATAATCCCATTGAAAAAATTAATTTTCAATCATCCTTTAAGAAATATTCAGATGTTCAATATCTATGGGTTCTAAATTATTATCATTGGATGATTCAAAAAAAATATTTTTAATTTTATTTTCATTTAAGGTTTCAATCCTAAAATTAAGGATCCAAACATTATAGAAAAAGAGACCCCATTTTTCTTCTTCTTTTTCAAAATCCTATCTTTAATAGATTTTCATATTGTTCCAAATAAATCAGAAGGATTGATACTTTTAATAATATTTTTATCACCTATAACTAATAGTTTGGACCACTATTAATTAGGTAAAATATCACCAACCTTCTCCACATTATCATCATATGATAATTCATTTTATCCCAGGTATTGAGGAATGTAGATGATAATAATAAAAATAACATTCATTTGAGTGCCTGAATAACCTTATATAAAATTTAAAACATGATAAGCACCTCTATTTTTCTCCACTTAATCATTTATGAGGAAATTTTCATTGTTTATATATGGATTGGGTTGGGGTGTTTAGGAAACATCAAACTCAACTACATTAAATTTTTTAAGATGACCCAAACCTACTTTCTAATAGATATATTCTAATTGGTACTTTACCAATGGCACCTTATATTTTTTTCAATAGAATGTGTGTTTGGTATCATGATCTCCTATTGAGGATAAGATATTAAATACATCATGACACTCTTACAAATTTAAAACATATTGAGGAATCTTTCCAAAATCCCTCTACAAGACCAGTTACTGGTTTGAAAATGAGTGATCATTGAAATTAATTGATGCAAACATATGTACGTATTAGAGGTTAACTATAATAATTCAATACTAACTGGTGATGATTTAGTTATAAGTATTTAAACTAGAAACTCTATATATTATAACAATCTTGTGAAGCAATATGCATTTATTTTGCTGGGATCAATCTAATTAGATGAAATACTTATTTATAATAGTAAATGGAATAATAAAACACATAGTTCAATTTTATTTAGTGATATATGTCATACCTTTTACAGTTTTATTAAAAAGAATTATTCTATATAGTTTAAATCCATGAAAATTTGAATTCTAGGTAGAAGTTACTAACAATTGTTTGTATGGGACATACACATGAAAAGACCTATCTATTAAATTTTTAAGAGAATATATCCTAGGAAGGATATGTTGGTGTCACTAAGAATATGGCCCTATAATGTATGAATTTAAGTGTGATCGTATAAATATTTCCTACTAAAATGAATATGGATTCATCATAAAAATGGAAAAATTAATAAAATATGGTTGTGCTGAGAAGGAATATGGCCCACTATGTGGGGGATCATGGTTTATTTGGTATATGGTTCATCATGTAGAATTAAAAAGGATTATGAAAATAATGAAATGAATTTATAGTATTGAAGGTAATGTAGACAAATGTGGAAGGATGTACATGGCTACATATTGAATATTTCCCCATGAGTATAGACATAGAGGATAAATGATATTAGGCTTGAATCTTAAGAGGCATCATATATATCATGGACACTAAGAATAAAATACCACAAAGTTCAAGTGAAAATTTATTGAGCCTTGTGATAGGATAATACAATGAAATTTAATGTCATGAAGATTTCATTATAGCCACAATGTTTAACATTGAGTTTTTGTGTAATTGTTTCCCATGAAGGGGTAAAAATGATTTCTGGAGGCAAACACATATGGGGTTACACTTTTTGGTTCATTATGTATTTTTTATTAGAGAATAAATCCATCAATAAGACTAATATCAGGACATAAACCTAGAAGTATACAGAAGTATGATGGGTCATTGATTGGAATCAGGCATTAACCAAGCACCTAGTTCTATCTAGTTGAAGACTATTCCATCCAAGAAATAGTGCATAAACCATTAATAGATTCACTGATGCCCCTAGAGGAGAAATCCTCATTACCTTATGTATATTGGATTGAAACTCATATTTAGGTCTAATAGTTAGGTAAGACATGAGGTAGTGGTATTTTATCAAGGAAATAAAAAATTCAAAAGAATTCGTGCTAGTGTTCATACCCAAATATTGTAGATATGATAGTTTTTTGAGGCCTTGATAATTGGATTCCAATGAAGGAGACCGAGGAAAATATATGTTCTATCTATGAACAAGGGGGGACATAATACCGAGATACAAGAATGATGGAATGAGTTTCTCCCATGTTTAAGGATTGGATGTGGATTCAAAATTGTGAGGAATTAGAAAAGGTGACTTATCCTATTATTGTAACATGGGAGGAGAGTCTCCCATATGAAATTCCATAGGAGAAGAGACACCCATGTTATGTTCCTTCGGTATTTAATCACACATGTGAGATTCATACATAAAGAGTCACCCAAGTGAGGTGTATTGGTGTTGTTTCATAGTGGTGATCAAGTGTTCTTATGGATGTAGATCGGAAAATAATTCTCTTGTATGGTTTATGTGATAATATATTCTCTTATATTAATGAATACTAGGGGAAATATGTCATTTTTGAATGGTTTCCCCTTATGATGATACTATTACTACTTAAGTGAATTCCCTGAGGGTTTTTGTACAAAAGGATACATGAAGGGGGAATTTGAGACCCCAGTAAAGCAGTTATGAGTTCCTCCATATGTACCTTCCACTAGTGTGGAATCTAATACTCTAGTCATGATCCAAGGGGGACTATTTATAGCTAAAAATATGGGCTTGGACATATATATATTGCTATGGAAGGTAGTGTGTATTTGTGACTAGAAAGATATATCCAGAGCCAAAATAGAAGGAGTTATAAAAAAAATAGTTGAACATAGAAGAACATAAGAAATGAGATTTTCATGTACTTCCATACTCATGTGAGAAATAATGGGTCTTATCTATGGGGACTTATTTCCTTACTGACCTTAAAATTTTGTTCCCTAACGGGAGAGCCAAAAAAATTACCCATTTTATTGAGATCTACTTATATTCAATATGATCATATTCTAAGGTATAAATATCATAAGAATGGAAAATGATAGTGGTGAAGGTGTCTTGGATGATCTACATAGCTCATTTTAGGATACCCACACAATGTGAGACTGGTGATGGGACTATATTAACTATAAATGGGGCATCCCCTTCCAACTTGGGAGCACCAATATCCACCTGAGAAAGATATGAAAAATATCACCCTCCCTTCACTATTTTTTTATTATTCCTTAGTGTAAGCATATGATTTATCACTCAATTTAGTGAAACATCCCTTCCACACTTACTAGTGTGAAGGGTTCTGAGAAAGGCACCCAGGTGAGGTTGATTGGAGAGGAACCTTAGTGTTGTGGCATGGTGAAGTGTCATTGGAGATACACCTTAGTGAGGATTCATGGTAAGGAAACATGGTGATGTGACATAGTGCAGAAACATGGGTGAAAGTTCTAGAGTGAGGATACATAGGTGATGATTTTGAATTTTTTAAATTTATATATAGTTTCCTTTTCATAAAAAACAACATTTCTAAAGGTAATTTCCAAATATTCACTACTCATACTCATAACCTATAATATTTATTTTCATTTTTATGATTGAATGCTATTTCAATGTCATCTCACATATGAAGATCACTGCTCAAATAATGTATATGATTATAGATGTAAATCATGGGTATATTTTTATTCCAAAACCCTTCTCACATGTGATTATAATAGTCAAAAATAAATATCATCATGAATACCCAGTGTTAGATATCTTACCATCATACTAGAATAAAAATCTAATTGACATCAGAATCCCCCACATAGATGCCTACCTCTAGGAATTATGGTTAACATTGTATATCATCCTATGTGATGTGATAATTTCTTCAAGGGGTGAAATTATTCTTAATGAAATCATCCATATATCCTATATAGTGCACCCTACCAAGACCAACATAGGAAGTATAAAGATCATAATAGAAGCTAATACAATATTATATTAAACAATTTTTTGTGTTATATCATATATTATGTAGGGATGGAAGGATGACTAGTTCATAAACCTTAAGGGTGGTGTCAAGTATTAATGAATAAGGACATATTAGGATCTTCTAATGAGTAAATAATTCATCACCCACCTCAATAAAATGGCAATCTATGAAGTTTTCATGATTTTACAAATATTGTTATATAATTTAAAAAGAATATTTCCTAGAGATGCTATGTCATTAGATTCCTCATACCAATACCTTCAACCTCACAAAAAATTAACTGATCCTTATATTATGGGATATTTAATAAATAGTTAGGACTATGAACCTTGGGGTTATATATGTTTACTTACTTCCTCTGTGAAATACACTAGGGGACCTCCAATGGGTTCCAATCTTATATCATGTATTTTTAAAGGGATCTAATGATGATACTATAAAATAAAATTGTCCCAAAATGGATATCAATATCAAAAACCAGAATATAATTTTCATGGTTCCCATTGAATAGAGTCTCACATAGATGTGGGGAAGGATATACCCTTCCCTATGGAAGATAGGGGTTACCAACATTTACTGGTAAGATCACAAAAGTGGTTATTATGAGAAGTGGGGATACAAGGTAAAATATACCATTCAAACTAAAACTTACATTGATGGGTTTATAGATATATGTTTTAGTACATAGTTACTTTTAGTTTGTGATTCTCACAATGGTGTCAGGATACAAACATTTGTAATGGCTGACAAGTTGGTAGAGCGGGTTAGTGGGCTTGGTCTTTCTAGTATTTGTGAAGATTAAATAATTTTTACTTCATATTTACACAAAAAAATTCCCATTTAATATCATAGTAAATTCTAGATATTAGGGTGTTATAATGAATAGATCTTTAATTATTACAGCATACTAGTTGTGGTGGAAATTCTAAGAAGGTTATTTTGACTATTAATTTGAACAGTCTCTAGCATCATAATTCTATCATTGAATGGCGATGCTTACCTTTATATTTACAATTTATATTTATATTTAAAACTCTCTCAAATATAAAACATACTAGTGGGAAAATAAGTTATTATAGAACCATGACATATGAATTTTTTTCATACATGATGGAGATGAGTGATAATATATTAGTGGCCTAGGGAAATAACATGATCATTTATATGGTGTCCACACTGTATCAATTTATTTGTGAATTATGATGCTTCTAGTATTTGATAGTGTAACATAAAATAGATGTATGGTTATAGAAGAATCACATATTGGAGAAAACAATATGTAATGATGGGTCTGGAGGCTATACATTATTTTGTCACGCTTCCTTCTCAGGATTAATTTATCATGATATTTTTGGAATATTCATACTCAAATATATCATTATAACATCAAGTAATATTATACACTAGCATATATAATGTATAACTATAGTACCCTTCATGAAGAGGGAGTTGGAAGATAAGGAATCCCAATACAAGGAACATAATAAGTGAGATGCGTGAGTAATCATGATATTTAGCAACATGAACTAATTCAACTTCTAGGTTCGAGTATGTATATTAAGATATTTCTACATTGTAGTCTATCTTGAAATGAAAACATGTTTTCCTCATAAAAAATTAAGTACATATGAATTATTTGAATTCAAATAATCATGAGTCTTGTTTTTTTTTAAAATGAGATACTAGTTGATGACCAGTTATAAGATGTATATCTTGCGTACCATAGGTTCTAGAAAAGGGACCCTTACATTACTGATACCCAAAATGTGTGGGCCATAATCTAGTGTAGTGTTCAAATTCTAAAAATTATGAATAAATAGGATCCCCGAGATTTTAATTTCAATTATAAACCAATAGTCATAGGGAATCAAATCCACGTATTGGATATGTTGATATGGGACACTGACTCTAAATTGCATGTCCCCCAGTGGTTTTAAGATAAGAAAGATCAAGTAACCCTTGATTGGGTAGTCAAATAATATATGAATGAAGAATGGTATCCCATTGATTTTCTGTAAAATATATGTTTAATTAATCAAACCTTGAAATATTCCACCTAAAAATCAAATCTATAATATAGTTTTATACACCTTTTGTAGGAAGTTAGAGAACATTTGTAACGAATGAGTTCCACAACTACATTTTTTGGGACTCTTTGAGAGATGGCCTGGAAGTTGGTTTATATATTAAAGAGGAGTGGATGTTATCTCTTGATAAGTGAATGATATGGAGAGTATACCATGATGGGTTTTCTTCCATCATCCCACTCCCAATGTTATTTCAATCGATGAGATGCCCTAATCCTTCCCTATTAGAAGTTAATAACCAATGGAAATCTATAACACTAGCTAAATGAATCCTTCTCGACAAGAGTGGTTATGACTCAATCCTATCCTTATTTTATGTCTCATAAATACATTCTCATTCAAATGACAATACCATCGATCACTGAATTTAGGATTTCACAATTACTATAGTTTAGTGGAGACTCTTGATGATGAATACCAATTGGTCTTACGTGAGGATCGAAATCTAGAAGTCATGTTAGATGCCTTTATATAATATTGAGCATCAACGGAGGCGGGATGACCAATAGTAAAGGGATAACTAATAGTGATCGTTCCACCCACCCTCACTATTAAAGGGAGGGGTGTTTTGAATAATGAGACAAAATATGGCTCAGATGTTACTCAACAACCACTAACCAACTTTCTTGTAATAGATATTATTATACTCTCGGAGGATGAAGCTACCATGTAGTAGATCCTCGATCACATATAAATTATTCATACCTCAAAAAATATATCAACACATAATAAACTATTATAAGATCATGAATCTTATTTAGGTTTAACTAATTTCACTAAATTTTAACATGATTAACTCTTTCAATTAATTAACCCACACAAACTTTATTTTAAAAAACTGTATGATTTATTATATCGATATTAGAACCTAATCATTTTCTTTATTGGGATGAAAGTATCACTAACCTTGGAACATGTATGGTGAGAATCATCCTAAAAATCTAGACAAAACACTATAGGTTTCCAGAGGGATCTCTCCATCAAGGTGTTCGCATTTTGAAAACTGATTTATCTTCCAATGAGGGTGGAATCCAAACCCACCAACTGTTATAAATTTGGTGGAAATACGGTTTTTTATAAAAAAAATCCTTGATGTAGCATAGATAATGATATGGGGTTTGAGAAGAACTTCCAATAAAACTCATTTCCACATAGTATTCCATGTTACACCTCTATCAGCCACAATATCCACCGAAGGAGTTCCTGGTCTAAGAGTTTGTCTGCCCTAGTAGTTTTACTAGATGATACTCTAGATAAAATCCATTAATATATAATTTAATTGGTTATTCTCAATTTAATTTAATCAGGAATGTGATATCATAAATGAAACATTTTCACCTCATGATTAACCACCTAAGCATATATAGACCAAGGATTCTCCATAAACCATGTTTTCAACGATTATAGAATTGAGGGTTTCTCTAAGAAAGGTCATCCTTTAATATATTTCTCTTTATGAAAGTGGATTGGAATCAGATCGGGAGACTATCATGGTGTGAAATGTCGCTAGTAAATATGTGTCGATTACATATGTTAGTTAATTACACAAACCACATTAGCAGACTAATACATGATGCTTCCAAGACACCACCATCTATTATCAATGATAAGAATCAGTGGATATGATTACTACATTATTCTCTATCATATGAGGGACATCATATTAATAATAGAGTATGATAAAGTTGTATAATCCATATTTTCACCCCATGAAATGTATGGGTAACTATGGAGAGTTGTAATAGGAGAATAGAAAATCAACAACCAATTATGAAAACCCCAGGCATGTCATCACACATAGAATAAAATTTTACATGAGGTGATCAAAAGAATTATCCTTATCAATTATCATAATAATATTTACATCCAACACCTTCTAGTGAATTTCTCTAGTCTTATATTGATAAATACCCATTCCTCCTTTCATGGAACTATATTTAATAAATTAATGATTCTCTTTAGAGACCAAGATTTTGATATACTGAGAAAGCCTCTTATTGATAATGGAGGACATATCTTTTATAGATAATTACATAATAAAATGGGTCTGGACTACCTAATATAAGGAAGGTCTTTCACATTTGGAATTAGATGAATGGTTTGTGTACATGAAATAAGTGGCAGATAACAACCATGAAATATGTCTTGAATGGATTCAACAAGATTTTTTTTGATATCTGAGGAGAGAACTTAAAATGATCTTGAAAAATCATCCATTACTAGTGGGATCTCTTAATTAAGAGTTATAATTGTTTAACATACCTCCTCTGAATATATATGGTTATCTAAGATGGTGTGGGTATGTAGAGAAACCACACCTAGGATAGAAATGAATATGTAAGCCAGACACCATGGGTATCCATTCATCATGCACATGTTATTATTTTAGAGTAATGAATTAATGCGAGATGAAACAATATATCCAATCACCACTTTGAAACTAGGGAAAAACCATCATCCAACATGAAATTTGGAGAATTTATATGTTTTTTATTTTAATAATGCTTGAAAATTGAAGTATACTGATATCCTTTACTAAGTCAAGCGGGTCTATACCTTTCTCACAAACATCTCCCATAGTGAAGATACATCTCAAAAAACTGACTTTTTTAAGGGAAATATACGTAAATGTATCATCATTCCATCTCATATATACTAGCTTCCTTATGATTTGTCTTAGTATTTATATAATTTATGTTTTGGTAGCTAGAGGGGAGGTAATTTCACCTTGTATTTTGGTCCTCTTTTCAGTATCTATGACATGATGCAAAAACTAAAACAAATTCATTATTATAATGGACTCTCCCAGGATTCACACACTATGGGTGTTTTTTGAATAAAATACATTCCCAAAACCATTTTACCTATACATCTGCTTGATTTAAAGTGGATAGTGATAAGAAAGCACACATACTAGATATGTCAACTCTTTATCTGGGAAGGAAGATATGACTTGGAGATTAGAAATGTAGGGATCCATAACATACCATGTTCAATGACTTCCACTAGGATTGTTTCACCATTTATACTGATTACCAAAAAAACCCAAATCATGGAGGCCTTTATAAGCTATGAAGGCTGGGATGGAGATCCAATGCTTATGAGGAAATAGGCCTCCCTTCATCTTCTCAGAGGCATCCATAATTTTCTTAAGTCTCATCCCTCTATCCAAGATGATTCCCCTGGGATGAAGGATTCAAGGTCCAACCACAGTTGATTCCGTAACATATCATCACACATGACATAGATAAAAACCAATCATACCACATTGAAAAAAAATCAGTAATAGAAACTATATGATTATATTTATGTCACCAATCAACTTAGATGAAGGGATTCCAAAAAAACACTATTGATGATTATTTTTCTCCTCGTGCATGAAATAGCACATAAAAATCATTTTGAACAATAACCAGGAATCAAGAATTTTTTTGGATCATGGAATACAACTAGACATGCATTGTTCTTGGAAACATAATCTGAGGGGATGTTCTCTTTTCCTATTCTCCAAAGACACTAGTTATCTAAATGAAAAAGATATCATAGAAATATAGTTCACTCAAAACATTACCCATGCATATGAATTCTCTTGGATTGAGAACTAGAACATAAGAGATTCTTAATAGAGTGAGACCTTGTAAATATTCTAATATAGGTAAAAATATATACTATAGGGTCTGGGAAAATTCTAATATAGTTTTGCAAATCAATCAAGACACATTTAGTTACTAAAGAGTGACAATACAAAATTTCTTACATATGGAATAATACATTGTAGCTGTTCAACATCATTACTATGTATCTTGTAGATAGACCGGTGTCCTAGGTAGAGAAGATAATTGAGGAGAATAGTAATGATCTAGCTCTTTAACAATTGATTTTATTATTTTATGGTCAGATAATTTAGCTAGGAACTTGATGTATAGATGATGGTGAGTAGTCTTTAGAGGGTTGTGGATGAAATCCATAAATGGAATAATAGACGAAAATGTCACATACTAAGATGTGAAAAAAGATAGATGTTGGGTATCCAATAAAATATTTTAAGAGTCATCAACCATATCACAGATCACCAAGGATGTGTGATTGGATATAAAATAGACTCTTATTGATGGAAACAAATATAATACCCTATCTGAGGGATATTACTAACATGATTATGAGTGATGGGATTCATGGTTTCTACTCACTAACAATGAGATCCCCCAGAGTTGATATAATATATAGTGTTGGGGAAATGAGGGATAAAGAGAAGATTACATCTATTACAATTATTCTTCTTCCCAATGGATCAAATATGATAGAGGAGGATAACATAAGAACATGGATACACAGTTCTATACTGACTAGGATTCTTGAATCCAAATAGTGATATCATCAATGTATAGAAAATCTGCAAGTAAGTCCCCTATCTTCTTAGGAAAAGAAATATTTTTATAAATAATTTAAACACCATGGACAATTATCCTCATTCCCGATAGAGGGTATTCCCATCCACATTGTACCTCCATCAACCAATAAAATATCTCAAAATTCCACCAATTGATCAATTGAGTACATTAATACCATGATTTGGTGTAGTCCTTATAGGACTCCGTAATAATACAGAAAGATATTCTGTTCACATTGGAAACACTGGCTAGGGGATCTAATCCCCTGGTGAGAAAGAAGTTCTGTAATATATTTAGTGGTTTCTTTTTTAACTCTTAACCAATCCACTAAGGTCCACATGAGAATAACCTGGTCTCCTTCGATAGAAATGGTTAGAAACATCCGCGAGTTACATATAATGACCTAGAAAATAAGAAAAATATAGAGTCCACCAGAAACTGGGGAGGAAGAGAGTCATGATCGATGGGGGGTATATAAGGAAATAATTTAGTGATGTCCCATGAGTTATGGTTCACTCCCATGACCATCCATGTGGACTAGGTCCCTTACTAAATTATGTTCACTCTATATTCCATCCCTATCCTAATGAGTAGGGTTCACTCCCCTATCTTGTCATATCATAATGAACTGAGTTCACTCCACATTCTAGTAATGTCTTACTGAATATGGTTCAATCATTGTTATGTTTTTGTCTTAATGAAATTGGTTTACTCCCATTATACTCATGTTTATATCATGATATATAAATCATTAACCAATTAATTGGAGGGAGGTATAAGTCCCACCTATTTTCTTATAAAATAACAACTGTCATTTTTTATAATTAAACCACATTAATTGGTTATAACATAACCACAATTAAAAAATGAAAAAATACATATTTTTTCCAAAATTTAATAAAAAAAGAATCATATCATAACTCATGAAATTAAATAGGTACCATAAACATTTCATAATATCATAAGCTATGTAAAAGAGAGAGTTTTCATAATCATTTCATAATTTCAACGTTGAATAATCTATAAAAATATAAGGGATTTGGAATATATCAATCATTGTATAACCCATGAAAGAGAAATGGGGTTCATAAATATATTGTCATAAAAACCCATTTAGAGAAATAATAAGAATGATATCATTGGTTCATATCCCATGTAAAGTAGAAATTATATCAAAGGATTTCATATTAGATTCATAAGTATTTTGAAAGATCACTTGGAATATTTATTAAAGAAAATAAAATTCATGGGACATATATTTTTATATCATAAAACATTTATTAAATAAATTTATTTGTAAATAACATTGAAAAAATAAAGATAAATAATTACAAAACAATTTAAAATATTTCTTGCAGGAAATATAATTTCGTATTTGAAAGATATGTTTTAAAACATAAATCACGTTGAAAAACAATTTGTATTTGAAAGTATCCTAGATAGATTTTAAATGATAAATTCATTTTGTTATTGGTTGTATCACCCAAATTTTTTATAAAATATTATTTTAAGTTAATATAATCCTTTAGATATTTATTATTTCAGGAAACATTGAATATATATTGTGTTTTATGAATGGACCAATTTATTATCTCTTTGTATGAAACACTAAATAAATATTATTCTATATGAAATTCATAGATTATCCTATGAAATACACAACACTATGTTTGTCTTCTCTTATACACAATGTCATGTTCTATAAATAAATTTCCTCACACAGTAGTCCTAGTTTTAGAAAACTACAATATATTAAAAATAATATTGATAATATGTTTTTATAGTTTTCACCTACCCATTGAAAAAGGTTTTATGTATAATATTAGTTAAATTATAAAAATTTTATTTAAAAATTTATATAATAATAATTATTTGGTAACCAATTAACTATAAATGAAAATAAAACCCTTTTCAAAATATTGGATATATTTTAGTAGAAAACATTAATTATGAAATTAAACATATTTTCCCTAAATAAATCAATTAAATATATATTTTATATTCACTAAAATATTTATCTTTCATAATATTTATTTTTAAGACAATTGATGATAGTAAATCCAATTTTTTCATAATGATATATATTACTTCTAAAAGAAAATTTTAATATCTTTTAATGGAGAACCTATTTGAAATATAATTCATAACACTATTATAAATTTTATTTGAATAATTTAACTTCACTTTTTAAATTAAAATATCAAAAATTAATTTGAGTAAATTTTTCTTATTTATTTTAGATGTTTCATTTTTTTGATTAACAGTGAAAAAACACAGAATTTTAATTGAAAAATAAATTTTCATATAATTTATTTATATAATTAAATATTGCATTAAATTGGTTATAATGTCTATTTTGATCAAAAAAAAATATATTAATACAATTTATTTCATTGGAATAAATTTCACATTGAAATATGATGTAAAAACATTTCAAAATATTGAATATTTTTAATATAAAACCCCATTATTTCATCCCATATAAAATATTTTTAAAAAATTAAATTATTCCACATATGTGGATATAATTTGTAAAAATGGATTCAATATTTTAAATAAGACTATTTTATAAATTTTATATATTTATAATTATTTTTTAATCAAAAAATTTAATGAATGTAATTAAAATTGACAATAATGATTAAGGTAAAAACGAGTCTATATAGTGGTTAAACATTTCTACTAGGGGAAAAATAACAAAGAAACATGTCTAAAATAAATTTCATCTACATATTTAGACCATATACTCACATATATCTAAAATGATAATTATTTTAGGTACATTGTGTAATGAATACATCCCAAAAGTTTTTTCTTTTCCTTATTTAAAATAATTCCCCTCCTCCTTCACTATAAGAGGGCACTCACCCACTCACCTCTCCACAGCTCTCAAGCCTTTTGGATTTGGAAAAAACTACCCAAATAAGATCCCAAATTCCGTCATCTAATCATATAAGCCAAAATTGGGATAAAAACAATCCAATTTAGTCTTATGGGGAAGACCAAAGTGAATTACACAAAGAAGAGGTAACATCTGTCTACAACTGTTTTTGTTTTATTTCCTTCTACAGCACCTGAATTCCACTTATTAAATAATTATATAATAAAATTATAATCATAAATATATATTTATTTTATTATGTTATGTTTTATACCTATACCAATATAGGCCACCATCAAATGTGGTACACAATCATCGTTCGTGTGTATAGTTGACTACCTCCTCGCGAACCGATGCCATTCATTCTTCCATTAACAGATTCGAAGAATGCGAATAACGTTTTAGTTAAAATTATTATATGATATATATATGGTATTTATTATGTATTTATGATTATTATATTTTAATATAATACATTCCTTCATGCTTTCCATTTTTTGGATTAGGATAACTTCGTTTGTGGACGTGTGAGCATCTGCCTCCTCAAAGTGATGCAATTCATTCACACATTGTGTGGAATATTTTATGTATGGGTGTATAAAACATATATGATAAGAAAAAAATTATTATAGAATTATTATATATATATAAAGATATAATTCATTTTCATTCTTTCTATGAATACGATAATAAAATGGAAATACTTTTGATGTGTACGTATGACCATCAATCTCCATAAACAGTGTATTCCATTTAATATTTATATCTTTTTTTAATTATTATAAATACTAAAAAAACAAATATAAGTCATATATATATATATATATCAGTTTTTAAATTCATGAAATAAGTAAATCGATTTCTATGTTAGAGGATCAACAATCACAAGTCAGAACAAATCCAAAAAACAAATTAGTTATTACCCAAAACATAACGTTATCATGGAATTATAAATAAATAGGTAATATAATAAAATAATAAAATAATATATATTATGATAAATAAAAATATGGTTCTGTGGAATATTCATACTAAGCATTATTTATCATACTGAAGGTTTTATCATGTACCATGCATGTCAATACTCAAGGAAAGGGTTTTTTCATATCACTTTTATTTCTTAGATATATCAGTTATATTCACCACATATTATTATTGTGTTCTATATATAGTGATACACGAAATTTGGTATCATTAATTTTATTTATTTAATGATAATAAAATTTTAAATTGATGTTATTTTTTCACAGATCATGTGATTCAAAAGTTACTCATGTAATAAAGTGATTTTCAGTCTTAATTTTATTTCTACAAGAATTATTCAATATTCACCACTCATTTTTTTCCCTAGTGTATATAATACCAATTAATGTATGATTTGATTATTAAGAATTATTTTATGGGTATTTACCTATCAATTTTATAACCTCACTTTCACGGGTTTTATGGTTTTAATGATACAGGGTCGGTAATGAAATTTTTTCATAATTTTCATTCTTTGGGAAACATGTTATGTTTTAAACCTATATTATATTATGAGATTTATATAGTTCTCATGGAGAGTTTATATTATTAATATAATTAATATAATTATATTTTATTATTTATTTAATTGTATTCTTCTATAGGGATTATGAATCAATGTCACAAGACTATTAACATTTTTCTACTAAAATCGTTTCATTTATCGTCATCGATTATTGTTATGATTCCATTGATGAAATATTTTGATTCATATCTTAATAATTCTGATGAATTTTCTTATCCAATATTTATTCATGGTATCTTATTTTATTGGTACCATTTTTGCAATATTTTGACTTCATATTATTATGTAAATTTTTTTAATAAAACCAAAATTTATTTATCTCATCAGTGTAAAACCGGTTTTATTCAAAAATACATGTTCTCTAAAAATATTTTTTAATGGTATTTATGGTAATATTCAAGTAATTGATTTTAAAAACGTTTTATGTTTTAAAAAGTGTTTATAATTTTTTTCAAAGATTATTTTGTATATTATGATGGTTATATTCAATGATGAAGGTTTTAAAAATGTTTTATGATTTAAAAACTGTTTTTCCTAAGTGGAAATGATATTTTACTCAAGAAATATGCCAAATTATTTTTAAATATTAATTCATGTTCTTTAAATGTGGTCTATAAGAAATTTATTTTTAAAATATTTTATTTCTTAAAAAGTGATTTTCAAATAGAGGTTGTTTTCCTTAAGAAATTATCAAATTGATTATTCAAAATCCTTATATATATAAGATGACATCGTTTTATATTGTTTATTATTTCTTGAGATATTATCCACGGAAACCATTTTTATTATTATTTTATTATTTTATGTTTAAGATGTATAGTTATTTATGATACCTATTTTTCTTCCATTGGTTATAGTATGATAAAAGACTTATTAAACATGATTCTTTTCATTGGTTATTCTATTATTAAATTATTACGAAACCTATTTATTTTCTATAGATTATTATTTATTGAAATATTTATGATACCCATTTAATTTCATGGGTTATTATATGATGTTTATCAAACCCATCTATTTTTATGGTCTCAGATATAATAAATGTTTTATTATATTATAGAACATGTATGTATGATTTCCTTATACGACTGGTGGGAAATATTTCTCCCTCAAATGAAAAGGGTAATGGAAAATGTTCAATGATCTAGAAGTGTAGCTGGGATGGAATATAATTCTTATAACAAGAGGGTACATAGGAGGTCATCCCAATATCATAAAAATAGGTTATATGGGAGGCAATCCCTAGACCCTAACATGAGGGTACATGGGAAGGAATACCAAGCCAGTGAAAAGAGGGAATACATAGGGAAATCCCAATCCAATAAAAATACATCATACAAGACAGAATCCCAAGACCATAAAAAGGGGGTATACAAGAGGGCATCCCAATATTGGAGAGGTTACATGGGTGATTAGCCAAATCTTATCATGTTATGATGGCGTTGGTAGGTATCCTTGACATAGTATTTTCTATACTAATGTGTATGCCCAAATTCTATGTCTTATTTCTATGTTACGATCTCATTGATTATTCTATTGATTACCTTATAATTCATTCATTATTATATTATAATTATTATTACAAGACTCTTGATTATGATATTTGATATGCATTGTATGATATTATAATGTTATGATCTTGTTGTCACACCATTATGCACATTTTATACTTAAACATCGCCCATTTTTTACCCTTAATTAGAATATGATCTGACACACTCTTATGTTTCCTTTTCAACAGGTGATGAATAATGATTTAAGTTATATTTATAATGAGAAACATCACTAAGGTAAATGTTTAAGATCTTTCACTATGTTAGAATATTTTGTTTCTAGGTTTTCAAATACACAAAAATCTTACAGTCCTCAAGAATGTAATTTTCTAATGTGATAAATATTAATATAAAATGATGTAATATCCATGTATGTTAAACTTGGGATGATTTAGTTAGTATTAAATGAGACAATTAGTCATCCTTTGGAAACTAATATGAGAAAACATAACTGAGATCTCAAAGGATATTTTTAAGGATATATCTAGTGATTTATATTACAATAATCATAATATATTATAGAATTTAAATTTAGTTTCTTGATTTAGGCATCATATAAGTAATTTTTTATGAATATGTTGTCTTTTTATATGATAAGTGTTTCTAAAACTAGGATATTTAATCTTAGATAATAGAGGGAAATAGAAAGTACTGGGATAGCATTAAATATTTTAGATGTAGAATTTATTAGTATTATAAATATTTTTTCCTAAGTGTAAATATCATGAGGAGAATTAGAAAATTTGTATGATTATTGGTTATACTACATAATATAAGAATACAAAAAGAGACATGTGAAATATATAGTATATTCGAACAGAATTTCTTTTATTAAACATAAAGAAGCGTGACTAGATTGAGGTTGAGGAACATTTAGGAATGATTCATATTTTTTATTATAGGAAAGTGATATTAAGTAATATGATGATGAATCCTGAGTAATGGATTAAGAATAAAGTTGGATGATTTAAGTGTACATGATTTGGAATTTAATGATTATGTTATAAGAATCATAAAATATATATGTAATTTTATTATATGTATTTCATTAAGAATTTAAATGATATGTTTAATTATGATGAATAAATAGAAATGTTATTTAATATAAAGGGTATATTTTGATTAAGGTAAGGTATCCCTTAATAGTTTCATAATGTTGACAAAATTTTGTTTAGCTTGGATGAAGAGATAATTTATATTGGTTGTGTAAATTGCATGGTGTAGATTACCACAGAACTGAATATTGAATTGTCGAAAAAGTTATCTCTATTTTCATGGATGATGTATACATCTATTTTTTGTATTTACGGTTTATATCCAATAATCACTAGAATAAAAAATTGTGCATTTTTTCAATATTTATTTATGGTAATTCATGTTATTACTTTGTTTAATGAGAACACATGATGATGTTATTAACATGTTTGAAATTTGAAAACAAAGAGATACATTATTATACATTGGGTTTCAATTTTACGATGGTTTTGAGAAGTTTAGTGACCATATTTCTAAAATATTGGATTTTCATCATTTTTAAGTGTTACAATGATTTATGTAATGGTTTAAGTTAATTATTTATTTGATATTTATTGATTTATGTATTACCTCTCGACAAGATGATTTATTCATATTGTATAAATTTTACTAAACATTTTTCTTGATGTTAACTGAAGAGAGATGAAATGGAATATCATTGTACTTATGGATCTCATGATCTATTAATGCTTCTATAAATACATACTCACCTTCGATTCATGGAATAGAAAGTGAAGTGGAAATTGATTGAGGTTCAACAAAGGGTGAGATTGTGCTGAAATAAACTTAGTATATCTTCTAATGAAAATAATTCAAATTAATGAAAAAAATTCCATTAAATAAAATCTCATTCTATTATCGTCAATTTTTATGAGATAAATGACCTATATAAAGCTTCTTTGGTTTATATCATTATGATCATTATCTTCCTTCTAACCATGTTCTATATCACTCTCTATCCGAACATGATAGTGATATTTATCTTCCATGTCCATGTTTTCACTTGCCTCATATGTTATCTTATGTATAAACCTATTTATGAGTTACATTGGTTAATCAATATGATTCCATCATTTTATTTTTTAAATAATGTTTAGTAATTATATTTATGATGTCTATTTTTATGAAAGGAATATTTAAATTTTAATAATTTGATATCATAGATGAATTTCAAGGTTGAATTCATTATAAGGGGGAAAGAATGTAATACCATGAGACGTATGAATTATTTTCTTCAATTTAATTTAATATTTTTGAAATATTTCATTTTACTAAATACCTAATATATGTTGTGTTTTATCAAAGAAACATGTTATTTTTTCATTGTATGAAATACCATGTTAATATTATACTATAAGAAACACCTATATTATATTTTTATACAAACAAAAATATGTTGGGAATGTGTTACACACAATGTCGAGTTCCTATAGAAATATACATGACACGAAAAACCTAGATTTAACAAAATAAATTGTAATATAAATAATATGATTAAAATATTATTACAGTTTTCACCTAGGTGTATGAAATGAAATTATGAATAATATTAATTAAATTAGGAAAATGTTATTTTAATGTGTATATAAGAAAAATTATTTGGTGGAAATTAATTTACCTTAATAAATTAATTTAAAAAAATTTAAAAATTCTTTTAATGAAATATTTTCATATTATATTCATTAAAATATTTAAATCATATGATGTGTTTTCTCGACCAGAAATAAGCCAAATCAAATTTTATGTATAATGATATATACTCTTTCAAAAAGGAAATTTAACCGCATTTTAATGGATAACATATTTTATATCTTTTTTTATAAATATTTTATAAATTTTTTTTAACAAAAAATGGGTTTTTAATGAATAAAATTACAATTTACTTTTCATAATTTTTTTTGTATTTTTATGAAAATTTATATTTTCGATGAATAGTGAAAAAATAATGAATTTTATTTGAAATATATATTTTGTTATAATTTATTTATATATTTGAATTATATTTTAAATTTTCAAGTATATTTATATAAATTATAATTTTTTAAATAAAATATATATCATCAAAATCAATTTCAAAATTAAATTAGATGTTAAATCATTTCAAATATTTCAATATTTTCACTTCAAAAAATGGTTTTTTATCTTTCCACATGATTAACTATTAAATTTTATTTTTTTTTTCTTCTGTGATTATAATTTGAAATAATGGATTTCATATTATGAATTAAAAAAAATTATCATTTTTTTTAATTTCAACATAATGTTTTACTAAAAATATCAGTGACTCTGTTTAAAATTTATTAAAATTATTTTGGTAAAATGAGTTTACATAGTGGTTTAACATTTTCTTTAGGGAACAAATAAAACATAAACATGTCCAAAATCAATCGTATATCCATATTTAGACCATATCCAACACATTCTCTAAAATGGACCATTATTGTAGGATCGTGATGTAAGGAAGACCTCTCTATAGTGATTAACATTTTTTTATAAGAATGCCACTCCTCCTCCACTATAAAAGGGAAATCACCCCTCACATCAAAAAACTCACAATTAAATTGTATCATTCATCCCCAACCTAAATATGCACCCAAATTCCACCATATCTCATTTTAAAAATAACTTTGTGATGAAATAATACCATGTCAGTCCTTTGATGAAAACTCGCGGGAATTACCCAAAAAGGAGGTAACAACCTTCAATAATCGATTTTTATTTATTTATTTCTCCATAACTAAATTATTATTATTAAACTCTAATATAATAACCACATTATTCTAGATATATTAATTTTTTATGTTTAAGGTCCTTCCTACACTTACACACACTTCCGTCGAATTGGATACGTACTAATCCTTCAGGTGTATGACAGACTACTGCCTCACGAATCGATGTAGTTTGTTCTTCCATTACCACAGTTATATATTGGGAATAAAGATAAAAATACTATTTTTATATATTATAAATGATTTTTATTATGTATTTAGTCTTATTAAAATATTATTTAAAACATAACTTCATGATTCCCATTTTTTGGGAATAAAATAATTTCGTTTTTGGACGTGTGGACTACCGCCTCCTCAAAGCAATGTGATTCATTCACACATTACGAGGAATATATTAAATTTTGGATTAGAAAATTTATATGATATATATGAAATAACAGTTATAATATAATGATAATATATATATATATATATCTATATATGTTATTTACATTCTTTCTTTCAATACGATAAGATAACGGAAACAATGTTTATGTATACGTACGACCTATTGTCTCCTTGAAAAGTGCATTTCAGTTTGTAAATATATATTTTATAGATTGTTATAAATACTTACATAATGAATATATATTAAATTTATGAAATGTTTTATATTGTTATAATAATAATATAATTATCTATATTAGATGATAAATAATAACAATTCAAAACATTTAAGAAAAACAAAGCAGTTATTACCCAAAACATAATATTCACATGGTATTTTTAAGAAACGGGTAATATAATGTCATAATAAGATAGTATATAGTATTATAAATAACAATATGGTTATTTGGTAGATTTAAAATGAACATATATTTATTATACATGAGTTTTTAACATGTTTGAAAAAATTTAATACATAAGGTAGGGGTTTTCTTGTCTCACTTTTATTTTTGTGAGATATATGCTATATTAACCACTTATTCTATTTATTTGGTGTATATATATACTTATAAAATATTATATCATTATTTTAATTTGTTTAATGATTTTAAAATTTTCATCTAATTTTACTCCTTCATGGATATCATAATACAAAAGTTACTCAAATTGTTATGGGATTTCTAGTCCCACTTTTATTTCTATGAGACTTATTCCATATTCACCACTCATTTCATTAGGGATGTGTATATACATACCTAGAATGTATTATATTGTTATTATACATAAATATATGGGTATTTACATATCCATTTTATGATATATCTTTAATGAAGTATACAGTTCAAAAGTTACCAAATTGATATGGAAATTGAGCATCAATATTCTTTCTTTGGGACACATGTTATGTTATGAACTGATATTTCTTTATGTGGTCTGTATAAATCCATTAGAGATTTTATATCCTTAATATCATCATTTACATGATACTTTATTCTCAATGTAATTTTATTTCATCAGAGATATTATGATCCAATGTTACCAAAGTGGTAATTGTTTATTGTAATAATAACAACATTTATTAGTATTGTTTATGATTAGGCTTCCATTGAAGAAATATTATGATTTAATAAAAATTTGTAATTTTTTTATTAAATTATTCAGAATGTAATAGGTAAATGAAAATATAGAATAGCTAAATATGGATGAAGAAAATAATGGACGTCAATGGAATCCCTATGGAGGATGTTCACTCCCTTGAAAGGAAGCAACCGAAGACTAGAAAACCAAGATAAATCATATTTTGATTAATCAAAGAGCTAAGGAAGATAGTGACATTACTAACCTCATGAATGAAATGATGAAATTCAGTATTATCTATAATTTAACCTCTAAATATAATAATTATATAAGAAATAGTCCAGGGGTAGTCCTTGGCTGAAGAACATAGTGGTGAATAGTGAAGGACTCAGTTTCCACCACTTCTAGAATGAAATTTGATTATTAGAACTTGAGAATGCTATAGAGATATTAATTATCCTTGGATTTTTTGAAGTGCCCCTTATAAAATGAGCTATTAACACTATGTTGATATTTCCTTGAGAGTACCAAACCACCTATCCTTCCCTTATATTACCTGACATGCATGAGCCATCATTATTGAGTTTGAAACCTATTTCATGAGGGAACCACAAAACACACTAACCAAGATTACCACTATTAACCAAGAAATGATGAACTATCCTATCAATAACCTGACCATGGGATGGGGAATCCCACCAATTGGGAAGGAGAAAAGTGAGATCAACCAAAATATTTTCTGATCTGACAACAGATTGATGTCAGAACAACCTCAACCATTGTGATAAACATTATTCCTTAATAATAAAATTTCCCTTTAGTAAATGATGATAATTAGTGCTCTATCATTAATTCATAACCATTGAAACCCATTCACTTTATCAATTTAAACGGGAAGGTTCTCCCCGAAGAGGGCACAAAAGTCAAGACCAAAAAACAAAACAATGATCTCCATACACTATGGGCCCAATTACTTCCAAAAAATAATTGATTCATGGTCTATTATATAGTATAAATGTATAAATAATAGTCAGGCACTATGATAATGAGCATGTGTTTTATATTTTCATCAATGAGAAGTGCATAATTGTTGAAAAACATAGTGAGGAAGATAAACTAGAAAGAATATATGAATGACAGAGGATATCCCCCTTTAATCAATTTCAATGTTATTCATAATAAGCATCCAATACTACTTAGTAGAGAAATATTGGGATGAAAACGTGTAAATGAACCCTAGTCCATCTCATAGTTAATCGTAGTGAGGTCAAAGTAATTCCACTGTTCAGTATCCAATAACAAATATAGAAATCATGGGTACATGTTAACTTGATTTAAGGTCATTGTTAGAGTTAGAAAATCAAGGAGTCTAAGAACTTTTACCACCCAATTATGAATCAATAAGTTAATATCACCACTGAAATCAAGACGATATGATTGGGGATAGATATTGGAGAAGAAAGGTTAGAGAATCAGGAAAAGATAAGTAGAATTGTCTCTAGTCCGGTCCATGGTAGTTCTATAATTCCCCATCATAATTCTGTCCCATTTTTCTACTGCTCAATAATTTCTGAAGCCATCTTCTCTTTCAAACCATGGATAGAATATGATATTTTCTTGAAATCAATTCCTCCCTCCATAATTTATCTCTTTATCTAATTACAAGATATCTAATAATATCTCCCCTCACACTGTGCATCCCAATTGTAAGCAGCCCAAATCTTTCAATTCTCAAGATAAAACCCTTCAAAACATTGAGGACTCGCATAATGATCATGGTAATGGAAGTTATTATTAAATTAATTAGAGATATTCTACAAGGAAAGGAATGAAAATGATTCTTCCAATATATAATCTGGCCCTTGATATAACCCTTGATTTGACCAACCAAGTTGTCAATGTTATGTATGGGAGGACACCATAAAGAGACCAGAGCTCTAATATATTTCATCAGGATGTTTTTTATGAATCCTTATATTTACCATATAGAAATGAAATCTACTTTTAGATAATTTAGTTTCAATATAAAGACTGTTATTGGCTTAATTAACCACATGGCCACCCTACATGCAATAGATCCCAAGAATTTTGATGATGTTATAGATTTACTTCCTTTTAGGGATGTCTAATATATGGGTATGATTTTTAAACATGAGTTGATAAATCCCAAAGGTACTATATTTCCACTAGTAAGGTAGATTCTTTACAAATAAATACACCTTTTGATAAGGTACCTAAGCGATTCTTGAGAGAGAATGAATAAGCCTGGGTAAATATGCTCTCCCTATATAAGAACCCGATATTTCAAGAAAAAGCATAACCCTGACACAAGAATAACATAGACAACCATTGATAACAGAAAATTTTAAATGGAGATATCTAACCCTAATAGAAAAACCCATATGAGAATGCACTTTAAGGATAAATTTTATTTCCAAATGGTCATAATCATTATCCATGTTGATTTTGTTTATATATTAGATATCAGTTCCCTTAATTTAATATTGATGATCATTTTTTGGACATGACTAATTCTCCCTTTCAAATATATTCTCTTAAAAATCATGTGTTTTACATTTGAGATCCTACATGGGAGATTCTCGACAGGACACTTGTTGGTCCAACATGTTAGGACTTTATAAAAAAAATTGCATATACTACTCTGGTGATAGTGCTAAAGAATATATGGATCTTTAATTTTAGAGATTAGAACCATCTTGGTGGCACTGGTGACAAGAGGTATATTACATCCACATAAAAATTCATGGATCACAACAACTAAGTACTATTGTTTAGATCCCATGAGCCCCTCTATAATTAATCTAGAAACCCATTGTGGTATGGAGAACTCTCTGGGTTAAGATTCTGAACTACTTCATAAATTACCTTCCCTTTTAAAATGTCTTCAAATGACTCATTATTAAGATCTTAGACACATTCTGGAATGGAATAAAAAATATCCCCCTAAACACTCAGAAATCAACAACTCCAATTTGGGTAGGGACCCGCAAGATAGGGATTAAAATATAAATGAACCATACCTCCAAGAATATATCGATCATCAGTATAGGATCCATTTTCCTGGAGGATGTTGGGCCTCGAGTAGTGCCACTTATCTTTGATACACTCATGAGTGAATACTGAATTACAGTCTCCCTCTATCAACCAAAAAATCCTGGACTGTTCATGGAAATCCGTTTTATTAAAAAAAATCAATTTTTTATTATAAAAAATTATTTTAAAATAAATATTTATGCTCATTTCCAATTGAAGTTAATTTTTAAAATGTTTAGGTTTTTAATTAAATGGTGTTAAAAGACACATTTAGAAAAATTCAATGTTATTTTCAAAGAAAATGGATTTCAAAATGAATTATAATTTATAATGATTTTTTAAATGAGTAATGTATATTTTCCCTAGAATTGTTTTAAATAATTTTAAGGCCTTGGTAATATGTTTTAAATGTGGTTTTTGATGAAATGGATTTTGAAAATGTTTTCTATCTGAAAAAGTGATTTTTAAATAATGGTTATTTTCCATAAAAATTTATCCAAGTAATTATTAAAAATTGTATTCTATATAAGAGGAAACCCTTTAATATATTTAATGATTTACTGGGTATATTATAAAAGGAAACCATTCATATTCATTGATTAAATTGTTTTTTTTTATGAAATTTTCTTTTTGAAACCTGTTTCTCTTCCACAAGTTATACCAGGATAAATTTCTTAAGAAACCGTCTTAATTTCATTAGGTATTCTATTATGAAATGATTATGAAACATTTATATTTTCCATAGGTTATTATTTTTCCAACTATTTATAATACCCATTAGGTTTCATTGGTTATGATAATATTTTTATGAAACCCATAACCATTTATGGTTCATGAAATGATGGATTTTTTATTATCATATGGAGAACATATATTTGATTTTTTTGTGATGGTTTTCACATATATCTTAATCCAATTCATTAGGTAATAGAAAATAATCATTGTTCTCAATGGTTATGGAGTTGGGAATCCCATTTCTAAAATAAGTGGCTATACAGGAGGGAATCCAAAGCCCTTAACAAGAGGGTATACAAGAGGGTTTCCCAAGCCCATAACAAGAGGGACATGGGAGGGAATCCCAATCCCCTAACAGGAGGGAATACATGATGGAATCCAAATCCCGTAACAAGAGGTTATATATGATGGAATACCACACCAATAATAAGAGGGTATATGGTAGGGGATCCCATGCCTTAATAAGGTACATGTGTTATTATCCCAGTCATCACATATTATGAGGATATTGGTAGGTATCATTGATAATGGATTTTCTAAGATTATATATATTACACAATTCTTTATCTTATTACTATGTAATTCTCTCATGGATTGTTATATTTATTCTGTTATTATTATTGTCTTATGAACTTACAATCTTCATTCCTTGACACTTGATTATGATCTTTGCTATGCCCGGTATGATCTAATTTTGTTATGATCATATTCACAAACCATTATTCTCATGTTATGAATACATACATAACTTTTCTACACTTATATAGCATCTTATCTCAACACAGTATTATAATTAATTTCCTAAGGTTAAGAAAAAATTATTTAATTGTGATTAATAAAAGGGAATATCATTAAGGAATATGTTGAAGATCCATCACCAATTCAGAGATTAAGATTCTATGTTTATAAGGGAACTAAACTATTACGGTCCGTGAGTATGTACTTCTGTAATGTGGTGCATATTTATCTACAACGATGTAATATCCTTTTATTTTTATATAGGGTTTCTAAAATTGGTCATTATTTTAAAATATTCTAGCCATGTCGTACATATTAAAAGGATGATTTTTTTATTTTATTTATAAATTCAAAATAATAATTGTTTGGAAAATGAAATGTAGATTCATTAAAAAAATTATAAAAAATCAAACATGGGTAGACATTTATTTTTAAAATAATATGAAAATAATTAAATATTTTGGGAAACATTTTTAGAAAACATGGTTTTGGAAAAAAGCAGATTTCTGACCAAATAGGGAAATAATTTTTGTTTTTAAAAAATAGTTTTGTATTATATAATGTTCCAAAGAGTATTAAAATGATAATATTACACTAAAAAATAATGAATTATTTGATGAGAATAAGATTAATGAGATAATTGATATATTTATCAAAATATTTTACCACAAAAAATAATAAACAATTCTAATAAATGGCGAGTTTGTAACAAAAAGTCATCACCCCTTTGTTAAATTTTAATTTTAATTCCCATAAAGGAATAAACTAAAAATAAATATAAAAAATAATGTGGGTAAATAAATTCATGATATTACATGTAATAGGGGATATATATACACCTCATGATATAATATCTCAACATAACATAACATATGTATCAAAGAAGAAAAATTGAGTAAAAAAAACATATCCCTTTGGAAACTATTGAACTATAAACCCCATGAAAGATAGATACTAAAATAAATATTAAAATCCAAATAATATTCATGAAAATAATAATAAAATAAATTAATGGGTAGTATATACCCTGCCTAAATGGAATTTGGGTTGAATAAGGAATGTGTCTCATAGAAGTAAAAAAGTGAGACTGATATTTCTTACCATAAGTCTTGAATTTTTTCACATAGATAAAAAAATAATATATAATAAATATAATATTATTATACATTTATTAAAGAACCATACTTATATAAATCATACCATATATGATTTCTTATGTCATTTTATTATACTTTTATTAACAATCCTATGTTAAAGTCACGTTTTTGGTAATTACCGCTTTTTTTATATATGATTTGGTCTTTTATTTTTCATCCTTTTACCTAGATAATTGTTCTATAACATACATAAAATTAATTATCTAACAATTATCATATTTATACATCATTTATACTTTTAATACACATCGTGAGAGATGGTTTTGATAAATAAAGTATGTTGGGATCAAGGAGACGGTAGACCATACCTACTCATGAGTAACGTTTCCATTTTTTGGTGATCATTACAGAAAGAACGTAAGTAATAAATTATCTTAATAGAGTGATTATAGTATCCTAAAAATATATTATTTCTTCAAATATATCTATAAGTAGCATACATATTGGGTGGTGATGAAAATATATTCGCATATTGTTATGAAGACAGATGTCCACACTTGCATTATCAGAGTTATCATCTTTCATTGAGGGAAAATATATGAAATAAAATCTTATATATTGTCTTTTATGAATGATAAATAAGTCATTTATATCATTGTTATTTCATTTGTATCACATTTAATAATTAAATTTACTCTTATCACCATCCCTATAAAGCATGAAATAACCACATCATTTGGCTAGGTGGTAGTCTAACGTACACATGGGCGATGTTTTTATATTCCTGAAAAATATGGGAAATAAATTTATGGGTTATATATTCATTCAAAAATAATAAAAATAAAATAAATTTCATATAAAAAAATAAATTTAACATTATGTCTATCTTTAATATACAGTAATGAAGAAATTAATTATATCAGTTCGTGAGGCGGTAGTCTACCATACACGTGAACAATGATTTTATAACACAATAGATTAAAGTGGAAAAGGTTATAGGTAAATAACTTATTAAAAAACAACAATTTAAATGTGAGATAATTATTTTTTATACCATCATGGTCTGAATGTAATTGAACGAGGTGAAGAAATAAATAAAATAATGATTCTCGTTGAAGAAAATTACCTCTTATTCATGCATCCTCCATAGGATTACATTAAGTCAATAAAAGTATAGATTTGTGCCCAAAATGAGGATAATATGACGAGGATAGTTAATTTAAGAAGTTATTTGGGATGTTCTTAGCTAAATCAATTATCTTTAAAGGTGGTGAAAAGGGACGGGATGTGGTGTTTTTTATATTCCGGGGAGAGTATAGACTTTGTTTTTTGATAATAAAATAAGTTTTCCCACTATTTTTATTTGTATAAAGGTTGAATATTAGGAAATTATCTATCATTATAACATTAATTCTTTAAATATGGTCATAAAATTATTTTTGGACAGGTTTATAGATAAATTTTACAATTTAGTTTTAGATAAATTACTGATAAACCCATTTTTACCATTTATGTGGTAATTGATTTTACTACATTCACTATTAATATTGGTAAAAAATATTTTTTACATATTAAAAATTAAAAATTATTCTTAATAAAATTATTTAATATATTTTTTCAAATTCAATTCATTTAAATTGGATTATTTAATTTAATGTTAATCATACAGACATGATGAGAAAGCAGGCTTATAAAGGAAAATATTTCAAAAGATTGAAATGTTTTTATATAAAAAATCAATTTGAAAGTTATTAAAATTTATTAAATTTGATTAATTGAGATAAAACTTATTAAATAATACTTTAAAATCTATTATAAATATAACTTCAAATAAAAAATAATTTAATAAAAAAGAAAGTTTCCTATAAAAATTCAACATTTTCACAATTCATCAAAAAAATTAATCTCTATGAAAAATCCCAAAAATTCTTAATAATATAATTATAATTTTATTATTTCAAAAATAATGATATTTTTTCAAAAAAAATATTTAAATTTTTAAAAAATAAATTTTAAATTAAGTTTACCAAAGAAAACAAAAGTGCTTTTAATAAAAATATTTGATTAAGTGTAAAATGAGATTTATTCTAATATATTTTCTATAAAATACATAAGATGAATGTTAAATATTGTATTGAATAAATAGTAATAAATTTCATTAAAATAGTTTACTAAATTTTATTCATATAATTATTTGAGGTAAATCATGTTTATTTGTATATGTTATTGAGAAAATGAATGCATTTATTTTATAAAGGTTTTATATTTTCTTTTCTAATCAATTGGTCACAAAATAATCCCTGATATATACATGTGTGAAAAAAATGTCTTCCAAATTGATTTAAAAATCATTACAACCACAATTTCAAATGTTATGTGATAATTAACAAGTTAAATTATAATATTTTAATTGTATGTCTTGTTTCATTTAAACTCATTGTTACATATAACCATTATAAATTCGGTATTGTATGTAACATTTTCCAAACTCAGTTCTACATGTGATTCAACTTAGAATCAATATTTATGTATAACAAAATCCAAACATGACATTGCATGTAAGTCATAATATTGTCAGTGTTCCATGTGACATAGAATATCGAAATAATTAAATAAATTTTTAAAAAAATCACAAAATATCATGGTGTTATGTTCTACCTATTTTAAAATTAATTCCACCCCCAAAATTCATATACGTCATCAATGGTTTTAATTTTAAAAATTAATTCATAGAGAACAAAATTTTTAAAATTAAAAATATTACCTCCTTTAAAAAGGGAAATTTGGAAACATAATAGTTACCCAAATTAAAACATAACTATGTTTCAATATTGAATAAAATATGTAGGAAGTAAATATTTGGACATGGAAGAAAAGTGTAAATAATTATAGAAAGTGTTAAATACCACCGATCACCAGAAAATGGGTTATCTAGAGAATGTTGATGACCAAAATTTGAAAAACAAAGGAGGTGTGAAAATTTTCATTGATATCATCAAAAATGTTGATAATAGAATAAAATATTATTTCAGTTTAGTTTTCTTAAAATTGAAAATTTCAATGAGAATATGTAATTACATTATTTCCTTCTATTTCATAAGCACAATCTCTCCCTTTTGGTTATAATTTGATCAATTTTCACCTCATATATTACTCCATGAAAAGATGGTGAGTTTTTAATACATTAATCATGAATGGATTGTAAGATCATTAAAGAATGAAAATTAATTCCTTCTACATATGGTTTAAAAAAAATGAATAGCACATTTTATCAATATATGAATGTATATCCATATAAAGAAATAATATATTAATCTATAATACCTCATTCAAAGTTAATCATAAACTATTTCCTAAATATTTAACCTTAGGACCCTTACAAATTATTAAAATTATAAACCTCTTAATGAAAGTGAAAAATATATGTCAAAATAATCTTAGAATTCACCGCCAATATCTCATAAAGTATCTCTTGATTTACAGATACCATATATGTGAATACCCTCATCATGTATTCTCTTGAGACATGGTCATAACATGAATTACCGTGAAATCATATTTAAATATTAGATTCTTCTTAATTATTTATATAGAACACTGATTATTTTATATATTCCTTAAATCCAAAAAATGATGTAAACTCCACTTATGGTTGGATAACCCACAATTTCTACAAATAATTAATATGTTCTGAGGTAATCAATATTATCCAAATTACATATTCTTATCCAAAAACTCCTTATACAACGTAAACATTGTTTTCTCAACATGTTGAAATATTAATGATTAACTTTACTTATTCATGTGATTCCGATAAAATATAACATTTCCATTAAATCAAATTTCTTGGTCGCATGTATCATTCAATATACACTTTTAATCCCTTATAAAAACATATAATGAAAAAAATATTATATATTTATTAATTATTAAACACTAATACAAAATTTTTTCAATTATAACACTTCCTTTAAACAATATTAACTAGTATTCATCATCCCATTCCTTACTACATCTTTCCGTTCAAATTTTATTCTTAGTCACTTCATCGTCAACTACCAAACCATTACTCATATAATTGTGACGATTCTCTTCATGAGCATTCCCCATAGTTCATTGATTCACTTAATTCTCAAACTCTTAACACATGAAACTATGGGGAATAACTGGTGCATTTTTTGGAATCCTTTATTACTCTATTAAGTGAATCTTCCCATTAATCACATTTTTCATTCATGGGATTTCTGAAATTACATTCCATATTTAAAGATCCAACAAGTTCCATTCAATAAATCTCATTGATGATTCTTCACACAATTTGGGCATATAGGAGATTGGATCTTCATTATTCTATGGTCACCATTACCCAAAATCACCATGAAGGCTATCCTTATATTCTTTGGTGAGTATGAGAGTTTTTTATGGTGCATGTTCTTAATCAGGTTTTGTGATAATCTATTAGGAATAAAAAAAATATCTCCATTCCATTAATCACCCCATTTGGATACATATTGTAACATTTTCCATCATATTTACGGTTAACAAATTTACTTTGATATCCCACAATTTAATGAAAGAATCATCGTGTGAGAAAAAATATTCATAGTGAAAACAACATAATCATTGAAAATCACTTATATGATGTTGAAATCATAAAAACCTTCTTTAATCAGTCATAATTTATTTATCCTAGATCATTCATAGTCATCTTAAATTTATATACATTATGATGGTTGAAAAATATTTTGTGTATTTTCCATGAAAATCCCCCAAATGTGTCAAACAATGTGAGAATTGAGGCCCGCTATCATGCACTAGTCCCCAATTGAGTCTAGCTCAATAAAGTGTTTTCAAGCCTGTTACCCCTATATAAATGATGATAATGCCACATACACTTTTTTATACAGATAGATATGTAATTTCTTTGAATCTACTATCTCTATCCATTACAAAAATTCTAAAACATTTTTCCTAAAATTGACACAACCATAGAATTATCTTTAGATACTTCTCTAGACATATCCTTGGAAATATCCCTATGGGTCTCACTAATGTTTTCTCATTATATATTCCAATTTTTATCAATACATTTCTGTTTATACCAAATATAGATACACATGATTCTAATATAAGGGCATTACATATTTCTTTATGATTATTCATTACATTACAAAAATGCATTCATAAGGACTTTAATACTTTATTGATTTTGTAATATTTGAAATAATATAATTAATTCTTAAATGGCCATCAATTTATCACATAATGTTTTCCCCATTAGTAATCCAACATAACAATCATCAATCATTACTTGGGGAATGGAAATAAAATAATGTGTGAGATTAGATTCTTAATAAGGTTTAATAAGGGAGATATATAATCATAACATGAGCATAATGTTTTTTAAACTAGGGAATACTATTTTAAAACCATACCTTTCATATCAGTTATTATAAAAAAAAGTGTCATGGAATAAATATTGGGAGTTCATAAGACATGAATTATAAGGGAACCAAAGAACATGATCCATGATATCTTGACATTGGCATAAGATATCAATTTGTGGGATTAACATATACATAGAAAAATTATTTCCATATTACTCAAGGATAATAGCTAAGGATATGATTTTTGAATGGGTTCATGTCCCAAACAATAATATAATTTAAGGGTCACTACCCAGACCATTACAGAAAAAAAAGTCTCTTACTCAATAGGGTTCACTTGCCATTTTAGAAATATCATACCGATTACGGTTCACTCCCTATTCCTATCATGTCTTATTGAACTGAGTTTTCCCCAATTCCAGTCATGTATTACTAAACTGGGTTCACTCCCCTCCCCATTCATGTCCTAAAAAATGAGGCTCGGTCCCCATTCCACTCATGTTTATCTCAAGAGATATAAACCTTTACCAATGCATGAGAGGGGGATATAGGTCCCAACTAACATTGGGTATAACATAACATGTGGAAAACATTCATCATATTCTTACTTGTGAAATAAATAGGGTATTATAGAAATTTCATCATATCATAACCTATGGAAAATAGAATCGTTTCCTAATAATTTCATCATTTCATCATAAAAAACCGTTGAAAAGAAAAATGGTTTCAAAATTGGTCTATCATTATATCACATATGGAAGTGAAATTGGTATTTTAAATATCATATTAGCATAAACATAAACCATTTATGGAAACAATTATAATCTTAACCTAGGTTCATATACCTATAAATTCATAAATTATATCAATTGATGTCGTCTTATATGGAAAATGAATTTTAAAGATCATATGAAAAATTTCATAAGTAACATTTTATTGAAATTAACTTTTTATTACAAAAATCATTTTCAAAATCATTTTCATTGAAAATAACATTAAACACATATACAAAATGCATTTAAAATTTATTTAAATAAATTCTTAATGAAATAATCCATTTCACTTTGAAAGTAACTTGTTATAACATAACAAATTTTTAATCCTGTTTACATGAATATAAATTTGAAAATATATTAATTAATCTTCAATGATATGATTGGTCATGATGTCCAAATATATCATTCATTTTGTACATGTAAAAACAATGTATTTTCTTATAATATTTGGTAAAATTGAAATGTTTATTGTTTTTTAAAAAACATGAAAATTTCTTTAAAACTCTTTTGAAAAAATTAAATCATGGTTTTGGAAGAAAACAGCCTTTCGACCATATAGAGAAATAAATTTGTGTTTTCATAAAAAAAATATATTATATAAAAATGTGATGGAACATATATTATTAATTGAAAAATTCATGAATAACCATAGGAAAATATATTTCAATATATTTTTGGGATATTTGTCCCTATAATAAATCAAAATAAAATAACCATAAACAAAACTATAAATGGTGAGATAATGATATGAAATCATTACCACATTGGTAAATTTGAATCATAAGCCTCTTGATTGAATAAAAAAATTGGAAATTAAAATAAAATTTGTATAAATAAATCCATGAAAACTAATGTTAGATTTTTAATATATACTTCGCCTGAAATAATATAGGTTCCTAACAAAACATGTAACTCTATGAACTAAAATCGAGACAAAAATCCCTTGTCGCATTAGTAACTCTTGAACTGTAAACCCCATTAAATAGAGATCCTAAAATCTATATGAAATTAAAAATAATATTCATGATAATAATCATAAAATACATTCATTGGATTTATATAAACCACATAAAATAAATTGGTGGTGAATATGGAATATGCATGATAAAATAAAAAGTGCGAAGGAAATCTCATACCTTAACTATTGACAAACTTATAACTCATTAGAACCTATATAATAATAAATATAATTTCATTATACATTAATTGTAGAATAATTAGTAAATATTTAATACCATAAATAATTTATTGATTTTCTTTTTTACCCTTTTTTAAAAATTAAATATTAAATTCACATTTCAGGTAATAACTACTTCATTTTTTCTATACGTGTCTAATTTTTTTCAGTCTTCTTACATTTATCATAAATCTATACTTTTTACTAGAATAATAATTACTTAATTATTTTATTCATACATCAAGTATAAATTTAATTACCATCATGAATAATGGTTTTTAGGAATGTAGTACATTGCGATCATGGAGATGGTAAGTTGTACATACAAATGTGTAACATTTGATTTTTTAAATGGACATTACATAAACATAGTAGGGAATATATTTTCATTAAATAATCATAGTTTTATTAAAAAAATTATAATTTATTTCAGTTTATTTATACATATCATACAAGTGGGGCAGTGATGAAAAGAGAGTCGAATTGCTTCATAAAGGCAGTATCCCACATGTACATGGGTGGTGTTACCATATTTCAATGAGTGAAAAGTTAAGAAAGAAAATTATATATATTATATTTTAATAATGGTAAATATGTAATTAATATCATAAATATTTCATGTACATTACATATAAATATTAATTTAATCTAATCAATTTTAATGTAATGTGTGAATCATTCCAATCATTTTGCGAGGCGGTAGTCCCTTGCACACACGATAATTGTTATTTTATTCCCAAAAATTGATGTCCTAAAGGTATGTGAGATGTAATAATAAAATAATAATAATAATAATAATAATAATATATTTAAACTATTTATCAATATGTTTCAACTTGTTAGAGGTTGTAATGGAAAAATCTAATGTCATCAGTTCGCGAGGCGGTAGTCCACCCTACAGAAAACTGATTATTTCATAACCCATTTGATGGAATTATAAAATATTGTAGGTGATTAAATTATAATAATAAAATAAATTTATATATTGTATATTTATTTTATTATATCTTCATGGTATATAAATAACTAAAGGAGGTGGAGAAAGATATAAAATAAAGACACTCATTGGAGAACATTACATCTTCTTCAGGCATCCTCTTAAAGATTGCGTTAAATCCATCCAACGATGATTTTATTCCAAAAATAAGGATTAGAGGGTGATTATATGGAATTTAGTATGTTATTTGTTCAAGTATTATACGATCCAAAAGTGTTTCATGTTATGAATTAAAGAGTAGAGGTTGTGGCATTTTATAACAGCAGGAGAAGAAATTTTTGGTATTTTCCAAAATAAATATGTTCTTTCGAATTTTTCATATGTAAAAATCTTCCTAGATGGGTAATTATTGAATATTAAATGCTAAATAGTCTAAATATGTCCATAAAATAGTTTTTTAGACATGTTTATATGTCAATTCTACACTTATATTTTTAGTTTAACCCCTGGTAAATCCATTGTTACATTAACCACTTTAATTAATTTATACTACATTAACTATTAAAATAGGTAAAATTTTATATTGAACATATAATTAATTATAATTACAATAATTTCAAATATATAATCTATTTTTTCCAAATTCCATTCCCCAAATTAGATGAATTTAATTTTAAATTAATCTATTAGATGTGATGAAAAAACAGGTTTTTAGAGATAAAATTTTCAAATGTTTGAATTGAATTTATATAAATATTAATTATAAAATTTATAAAAATGACAAAATTGAATGATTTTATATAAAATTGAACTAATTTTACATTATAAAAAATTTAAATACCAATTTAGAATAATCAATTATTTAAAAGAAAATGCAGTTTTCAATAAAATTTACTAATTTCACTTTTCATCTTAAAATGAAACTTTCCTAAAAAATGTCACAAATTTACCTGAACATAATATTTATATTATAATTTTAAAAAGTTATATTATTTTTTCAAAAAAATTATTTAATTTTGTTAAAAATTATTTTCATAATAAGTTTTTTAAAGGCAACAAAACTAATTTTTATAAAAGTAATCTTTTACGATTAAAATTAGATTTTTTCTTATCTCTTATATAGAATAATTTTGATGAATTTAACTATATTATTAATTATATAATATATAAATTTTTTTAAAATAAATCAAAAAAATTGATAATTTTAATTTATTAAGGTAAGAAGTGTTTATGTGTGTAAAATTATTTTTTAGAAAATTATTTCAATTATTTTAAATTATTTTTTTATATTCATTTCGAATTAATTGGTCACTAGATAATTCATTATATATACATTTTTAAACCATATACATTCATAATTCATGTAATGCTTTTAATATAAGTAATATAAATGGCTAGGTGATAACTATCATATTAAACAATAATATTTTAATTGTATGACATGTTTCATATGTAATTGGTATTGCGTGTAACCCACGATAAATCCTGTATTGTGTCCAACAAAATGAAAAATTGTTATTTCATGTGACTCAAGCTACATTAATTATTTGTGTTTAAAATATGAAAAACATATTGGTTAATGTAATTCATCCCAAATTCATTGGTATGTGTTATAGAAAATATCTAAAATATTAAATTAATTTGAAAAAATATATTTCACAAAATCATGTTAGGCTAAAATAAATAAAATTGAAATGAATTTTTATTATAAGTGTATATTTTTTACATAAATATTACAGAGAACATGATTTATGTATAGATTAATAGTTGTTTTAATATATGGTTGATGTTGAGGTAATAAAGGGTTGATTGATTTTGGGAAATGTAAGTTAGAGAGTATTGATAAATTCATAATTGATTATTGTTTTAATTAAAAACTGATTCATGATATTTTTGGTTATTTTTATATATTTTTTTGTATTATGATTTATTTTTAATAGTTTGAAACTTTATAAACTAGTTATTTCTAATTTTTTCTGTTAAATATAGATTTAGTTTTTGGAGTAATATGTTAGTTTTCATTGGTTTAATGTCTTGTATATTTAAATGGTTTTGGGATTGGTATATTATGGATATAGTATTATTAAGGTATATAAATATTTGGGTACATGATTATTTGAATGGAAAATTTTTTTTGAGTAAAGATAAGTAACTTGATATACCCTAAGAGAGTAAGTTAGATGTCATATTAGAAGTAATATCCCAAATGATGAATATGTAAAGAATAAAATCAACTACATTTATTAAATGGAAATAATTAAAATCGTAAGGATTTAATTTATTTAACGTTCAATGAATGTAATGTTATGTGAGTTCATATAACACTTTCCTTAAAAAAACATTGTGTTTTATATCTTTATCCACATACAACAAAAAACAAAAACAAAATTGTGATTTGTTTAGACTGCTAAAACATTTTTACTGAATTAGTAAGTATGAATATGAGTGACCATATAATGATATATATATATATTAATATATTTATATAAATTTATATAAATAGGTTATGTTATATAAATTGAATTAATTCAATATTGTGATTGAGAATTTATAATTTTATATGTTGTAATATTTATTAATGAAAAATAATTATATTATTTTTAAGTAATTATTTTAATAAAATATAATCTTTATTGATTAATGAATTATTTAATCCAGTTTTATATAAGTTATGTATAATAAAAACTACTATTTTAAAATTTTAATATCAATTACAAAATTATTTCAATTATGTTCTATGATTTTTTATAAAATTTATAGAAATAAAATTAGAAAAAAAAAACAGAATTTTTTTATCTGAAATGTAATTATAAGTTGAATATGTCATTTTAATATTTTTCTAGGAAGATTGATTTTATGTTAATAGTGAAAAATATAATTTTTATAAATAACATGTCTGTTATGAAATTATTAGTATATAAGTATGAATTTTAAACTCATTAACTTTTACAAACACTATATATATTTTTTATAATTTATTTTTATTTTTAAAAACATTAGTTCTAATTTTCAATCACATATTTTACATTTTAATATAGAAGTTATAATTTTAAAAAAAATATATTAATACAATATTCATTTAGTATATTAAAATTAATTTTTATCACATTTATTAAATTAATATAATAAAATGATTAAAAATTATGATTCACTTTTTCAAAATTATATGCCAATAAACATTTTATTTTCAATCATAAATGATAAATTATTTTGGTAAACCATAGTTACCTCGGTATAAATAAAAAGTTGTAAAATGGTTTAAAAAATGGAATTACAAAAAACATTTGTGGAAATGGGTGGTTGATTAATTTATTGACAATATCCATTCCCATATCGATAATTTCCCATTTTTGGAGATAATTTTATTGATATTTAATTACCATTATTTAAAATTCTTGGGTATTTATAAAAATATAAGCCCATTTCACTTATAAATTGGGAACTTATCCACCCATGACCCCTCAAAACATATCCGCCTTAGTTCCGACCAAATTATTCCCAGAAAAACTATTTACAATTATTATAAATCTTCTAGTGTTTTCTTATTATCAAAATTACATCCCTTAATGGCTTAAACCCCTTTGCAAGGGAGATATTCCTTGATATGAGTTATAAATTTCTAATTGATCCTTTGAAATTTCTACTTCTTTATGTGCACATATTTTCCCAAAAAATATATTACACAATAATAAAACTATGAAATCTTTATAATTGGTATAATATTATGTTATTATAATGATATGTCAATAGTTAACCACCTTTCAAATTTTCATTATGAATAAATATTTCATCATCTGTGCAATGTGTGGAGAACCGCCTCTTTGATGAAATGTGTTTGAATTGCCTGCAGTACCTTAAAAGTATTGTACTAATATAGAATTTAATTTAGAATGTTTATATTTATGATCTATTTTATATTCCAAAATGAAAAACCACAATAGTAATTTTCTCTAGTCTATAGAAAATGAAATCATTATCTATGTGTATGTGTGAACTATCACCTCGATGGAATAGTTGATTTGTATTTTTATTTTCATCACCACCTTAGAACTAAGATCATGAAAATGGGTTTTGTAACATCCCTAGTTTTTTTAAAAGAAACACTGTGATCAATAGCATACACAAAATTCCACATCAAGTTTAAAGAAACAATTAATGAATGTTATTTGAATGTTTTTATCATTACTCATCCATTAGAATGAAGGGAACGAATATTATTAATTGAATAATGAAAACTATGATTCAAACATATAAATATAATTAAATATTTAGTGAAAAAATAGTTGTAAATAAATGTATAATATTTTTTAAAAATAAAAGGGAATGTTTTTCTTTAAAACTATTTAAATGTTCACAACTCTGTTTTAGACCAAAATTTAATAAATCAATCATATTGGATTTAAATAATGAAATATATATGAAATATATTTAGTTTAATTTTTTAAAATCATATTATATATTTTTAACTCCTAATATAAGAACAAATCTTATTTTAAGAATTAAATAATTATTTATAAAAAAGGAATTTTTACCATCTTTTGATGGATAACCCATATTAAATGTAGTTTTTTTACATTTATATATTATTTTTGACAAAATAATTTTTTTATTTGGATTTGGGGCATCATAATTTATTTTGGGTCATGTTTGGGTATTTTTTTGATAAATTTCATATTTTAATGAATAATAAATAATACAACATTTTAATTTAAAAGTGATTTTTTATCTACTTGATTTATATATAAGTTTATCCTTTTTATTGTTTTTAATGTATAATAAAATTAAATTTTCAATAGTTAATCTAATTAAGTTAATTAGAATCAATTTCATAATGAAATTGGTTTTTAAATCTATTTGAACTTTTGAATGTTTTACTTTAAAAACATGTTTTATCATTCCATTAACAAAATTAATTTTAAATAAATTTTAGAAACATTAATGTTTTGAAATTCTAAAAATGGAAATAAAAGGTTATAATCATTACAAAAATTTATATCTAATAAGATCAAATTATTTTTTGTGAATAGTAACATTGGTAAATAATTTTTTACCACCGTTATGGTCAAATTGGGTATTTAAATGTAAAAATAATATTATTAATTATAAAACTACCCTAACACTTATCAAAATATTATTGGATGAGTTAATATTATACAATAAAATACTTGTGTAGATTTTTTGTCCATTGGATTCCACTTAACTATGATTGTGTCACTAATAATATTTTATTCAAAGTAAATTCAAGGATGTCATAATCATGTCTCTCATAACCATTACAATTTTAATTTAGGGTAATATAATAGATATATTTGGCTAAAAATAGTCCAAAGAAATATAAAAATATTACCTACATGAGAATAATTTATTTATAATTTTTTTCACATTAAATACAAATTTTTTTTATTATGACACAATGATGATGTAGTAATTGATTTATTGATGGAAGAATCAAATAAATGGTATTAACAATACTAAATTGAATATAATTTTAACTATTAGATGTCATCCACTTATTTTATGGTTTACCATGTCATATTATGGATGATTTACACTAGCTTTTTTAGATCAATAAAGATTTTGTGATTTTTAAAAAAAATCAAGTAATGAATAGTGACTAAATAGATCAATTTCATTCATTAAAATTTAACATATTTATTTAAACGATACAAAATTTATAAAAATAGTTGTTTCAGCCAAAAAATTTAGCTAATCTAAAATTTCATTAATTTTTCATTAATTGTTCATTTTTCATATTATGGTAATAATTTTATCTCTCAAATTATAATCTACATAATAAAATGGTAAGTGGTAAAACGGTTAAACCGAAATGTTACGGATTAAAAAATGTTATAAACATTTCTAATTTTACTTTTTTGGTTATGATTCATCCCAAAATAATAATATCTTAAAAAAATAATTTTGTTACTATTTTGAGTAGAAATGAATTTGTAGTAATTTTATATTTTAAGGGTTTCTAAGGGTGCCACATCCCTCACCTATAAGAAAGAACACATTCCCCTCTATTTTGAACACTTCAAAAAAATTGTGTTTTTAAAAGATCTATCCAAAAAACCTTATTAGAATCCCTCCCCACATTGTTGAGGACTTATTTTAGGTGGATCACCATCCGTATAGGTGTTAGGGTTTTAAGAAAGGTGGTCATCTGAAAGAGAGATAACATTTTTAATTAATATTTATTATTTTATTTCTTCTTCATAGTCTTTCAAATATAATTCCACCATGATGAATTAATAAATAAAATATCCTCAATATACTTATATTTTATTATGTTAATATAATCTCCTAATTGCATCTACAATTTCATCTAATGGTAAATTATCATTTCATTCATGTGTATGGAGGACTACTGCCTCACAAATAGATAGTTCTCATCATTCATAATTGTCTCTCATGACTGATTATAATGTTGTAATTAATGTTCATATGTCATATTCATGAAATATTAATCATTATAAGATAATTATATATCAATTATTTTCTTATTTTCCATGCACATAAAAATTATAACATCGTTCGTGTGTACGTGTGAACTATCAACTTCATGAATTAATGTGATTCGTTTTTATTCACTACACCACTTCTTTGATATATATATATATATGTGTGTGTGTGTGTGTGTGTGTTTAAATGATTAATTTCTTATTAATTATTTTATGATCATTCTATAAAGTTAAAATAACACTTACCTTCTTTCCAAAACGATCAATGAAAAATAGAAAATGTTACTAATGTATACATACAACCCACAATGTCCATGATTAGTGCGTTGTTCATTTTTCATAACCATTATTAACGGTTTCGTTAAAAATTATAATTAATGTGATAAATTTATCATTACTTCATTAAATTTATTCTCTAGATTAAGGAATTATTAACACATGGAAAAATTTACATCATTATAAGTTCAATTTTTAACAGAAGTAATGAATATTGATAAAATGTATGATGTAAAATTAAATAATTATGTAATTGTTATAATATTATATATAAGTTATATAAATTGAAGAATAAACATGAAAATTTTTCTTAAGAAAGTATAAATTAACCTATGTTTATTATTCAGGAATATAAGCATTAAATGAGATGAGTCGGACTCAAGGTAAGGGATTTCATCTCAATCTCCTTTCATTGAGGTATAATTTGATGTTATACACCACCTTATTTTTTAAGGTATACAACAAAAAACATTAAAAGATAATTTCATAAAAAGGTTTCAAAAGAAAATGTTTTTTTATGAATCATTTTACTTAATGAAAAAAGGAATGTATTTTAATATATACGGAAACAATTTATTTTCCCCCTCCATAACAGTTATTTGGTATTTGGTTTCTTCTGCAGGCCATATTGTTTTTGAATGAGAAATAAATAAAATTTTCCATTTTTAGGTATTTTTATTTTGAAAATGGTTTTGAGAATGGATTCATTATATCAATATATTTAAATGATATTTTGTTATTTCTAACTAGACATTTTATTTTCCTTTATGCATGTTTTATGTGTTACTATTATGGTAAGGAAATTGGGTATTACTAATTTATACAAATGGTTCTATGATAAAATAAGGGTGGTTGGTCACATGATAGCTCTTCAATGAATTGGGTAATGAGACGGAGCGGAATCGTATGGTTTCATCTAAGAGATTTATGGAATATAAATAGATATTTATTCCAAAGGTAACCATGAAGTGTACTCTCTATGTTTCCATGAAAGCTACAATGTATGTGTGGTATTGATTCCCAAAGATTCCCTTTATGGTAGATTATTTCTATAATGTTTCATAGTAATAATATGATTTAATGAGTTAAGCTAATGATCATGCATTTTATCATTTAAATTTATGATTTTTTGAAAAAAAATTCAAGAGTTTTATAATTTTAATGGACTAACAATCTCTTTCCTTATATTATATACTTTACTAAGATTTTTATTCCCATCGTATGTTTTTTAATTGTTTTTTCACAGGGTATATGGATGTGTATGATAAAGAATGATGTCAAGATGAATTTCATTAAGATTTTTATCATGAAAAATATTTTTTAAAATTTTTAGAATGTTTTACTTTATAAAAAAATGGATTGTGAGTAGAAGTGTATACTTTGTAAAATTTGAGTTATTATGTAATAATTATGGTCAAATTCTCTAAAACTCTAAACCTAAAAAGATCCTTAATTTGAAATCATTATTTATATGATGATTATGTAATGTTGAAGGAAATCCCTTTACTGTTGATATCAAAGGAAATGTTTAGTAAAATTTAGGGACTAAAAGATTTGGTTAATCATATGGTAAGTTTCTATGTCTATTATTTTAATTAAAACCTTTTCTTATAACATTTTTAGAGCAAGTAATTTTAGCTGAAAATCTATGGAGGATCTCAAACAACATTTCAGTCTATTCCTGATGACTTTTATGTAAAAATAATGAAAAAATATTGTTTCGAAGATTTCGAATCTTTTTATAACAAACATATCTATTACAAAAAATTGTATGAGATTTCAGACACCTCATATATACCTCAATACCATCGTGGATGATGATTTTTTTAATAAAATACTATTTTCTAAATATTCTAATATTATTTTAAAAAGTTAAATATTATCAAGGCAATTTCAGATATTTTACCTTATCACAAGAATTTGATGAAAATTATGATTTTTTATTAAGATTCTAAAGGAGGAGACTCTTGTTCAGCTTATTTATTTAGGCTTTTAAAATTTATTCTATCAGCACATACTTATGGTATTTTTAAAGAACCATTGATTGAATTTTTCATGTCAAATGTGGCCCGAATGTTTTATAAAAACCATGTTTTATCGGATGTTTTTAAATTATAAGTTGTAGAAAATGATTTTGCAAAACTATTTCTTTGTAAAAACTTATACGACTCAAGTTATACATGGTTAATTTGAAAAAATGAAGAAAGATACATTGAAAAAACTCTAAATGATTATTGAATTGAATGGTTCTTATATCTTCATGTAAAATATGATGATTAATCCTAGTGGAAAATATAATAAATGTACAAAATTCATTCTTTTTGGAATAGTTTTATTAAATCATATTGTGGTGAAAAAAATGAAAATATATATAATAATTCATGAATTATGATGTCGTGGAAACTATGATTTCTCATAAAAATGAAATATGGGATCCAATAATTGAGGTAAAGCATGTTATGGTTATTTTGGAGGACTCCATCATGTTTTTAGAATTATATAGTTTTATAAAAAGGCAACCCATAGACCATGTGACAAGTCATCACATCAAACAAGGATATAGGAATCTAACTCAAAACTGAATGGTGACAAGGGTGCATCATCTACCATTAGCCGACATGAAGTCCTCAATATTTATGACTTTTTCTTTTTTAGTTAAAAAATTTTATGGAATAAAAATAAGTTTATTTTTGATACTTAGGTTTTATAAAATAGATATCCTTGGTATGAGAAAATTATTTCATAATTAAGTGATAATTGTTATTTTGGAAGACGTTCACAATTTTCAGAACTTTATATGATTAAGATAACATAATACTATTGGATTTTAAGTGATGGGTAAGGGTTGAATAAATTTTTTGAATAATCTATGATTTTATTTGTGGAATTTTGTTGAATTATTTTATTTATGGAAGTGAATATCCTATCATGGAGAATATAATATTAGGTTAGTTATATTTTGGTATTATACATTAAGAGTGGTTGATTTTATTTGGAGAGAAATGTTAAAATTTATCTAGGACAATTATGTAATAAAATTACTCTAACTTATAGGCATCTAACTTGGTTTGGATTATTTATATTTATTTTAAGGGAAATTATTTATTTAATAGTATTTGTTGAAATTTTTTCTATTATAAATGAATTATGGAGTTTAAAAGTACTTTTTTATCATCCAATAGTTTATTCGTTTGGGATAAATATTTTATATTTTCCTAACCATATTAGTATTGGTTAATGTTTCAAGACAAGATAAATAAATAGTAAATATTTTCGGATTATTTGATTCTCTAGTAGTTTATTATAGTGATTCAGACGTTAACAAAATCATCTTAAATACTAATCATTTGGAGAAAAGATGAGTTTGTGGTGGAATTAGATTAAGGGATGAAACTCTACATTTCAAGTAAGTATATTTCTTTATTATCTTATTATAAGTACTAAATTAATTTGGTAACTATATTTAAAGGATATTGAAACAAAAAAAATTGTTTAATTTTCCTAATACAAAATCAATGACTGTTTAACCCATCATAAATTTATAGGTTTGTGGTTGTTAATGTTCTCCTAAATAAGATTTATATTAAAATCTATCAAAATAAGATCAATACTTTTCCCTTACATACCCATGTTTTCCTATATGAAACCCCGATATGTGTTATCTCAAGTGGCATTCCTACTTTCCTTTCATTCTTTTAAATTGTAAGTTTTGTTGGTCCTTTTTCTAATGTGTGATTTTTGTAATAGTTGTTGGGAAATTAATAACTTAGCCACCGACACCAAATTCCAATTTTGAGGACACAATTCCCAAGGGGTGGGAGAATGCAACATTCCTTATTTGGAAAAAGATATAATATGATCGATAACATACCTAATACACCACATAAATTTGAAATGATCAATTAAAAAATGTTATTTAAATGTTACCATCATAACCTAGTCATTAAAATGGAAGGAGTGAATACTATTAACTAAAATTTGAAAATTATTGTCTATAAATTTATATATAATTAAATAATTTGTTACAAATATTGTTATAAATGAATGTAAAACATGTTTTAAAATAAAAGAATTTTTTTATGAATTTTTTTTTAACTATGCACAACTTTGTTTTATTCAAAAAGTTAATAAATAAATAATGTTGGATTATTTTAATTAAATATATATGAAATATATTAAATTTAATGTTTTTCATTAATCTTATATATTTTCAAGTCTTATTATAAGAACAAATAAGATTTTTAAAATAAAATAAGTATTTATCAAAAAAGAAATTTTTATCACCTTTTGATGGAGACTATTTTTTAAGTATTTTTTTCTATTTTATAAATTATATTTTAGAAAATAAACTTATTCTATGTAATAGGGACATAAAAATTTACATTTGTTGATTTTTTTTAATTTTCTGATAAATTTCATATTTTAATGAATAGTGAAAGATACTGCATTTTATTTCAAAATTGAATTTTTGTCTAATTTATTTATGTATATAAGTTATCTTTTTAATTGGTTCATAAGTATAAATAGATTATATTTTTATTATTTAATACGTTTTATGTTGTAGATATCAATTTCATCTGTAAATTAAATATAAAACTTATGTGAACTTTTGAACGTTTAAAATTAAAAAATTATTTTCTCATTCTATCAATATAATTAAATTTAAATTAATTTTAGCCACTCCTATTTTTTGAATATTATAATATGGACATAAGTGGATTTAATTAGTATAAAAATTTTGATCAAATAGGAATAAATTAATGTCTCATAAATAATATCTTTTTTAATTATTTTTATTATAATATTTAAAGGTAAATCAGAAATTTAAGTAAAAAAGTAATATTATAATATTATAAAAATAGCCTAAAATTTGTACAAATCATATTGGAAGAGTTATTTTATAACAATGAAATACTTGGGATGAAATTTTGTCTATTGGTAGCCACATGGGTGTGATAATGATAGATTGAACATTTTATTTAAAGTAAACACCAAGATGTCATAATCATGTCTCTCATAAATATAAAACTTTATATATGGTTTTATATAATTTATATATTCTATTATAAATATTTTTAGAAAAAATATATTACCTAAATCATGGTAATTTATTTATTTATTTATACATTAAATAATTATGTTTAATTATGACAAAATGAGGATTTAATAATAGATTTATTATAGGATAAATCAAATAAATGATATTATAAATACTAAAAAAAGTAATTTGAAATATTTTATTCCATAAATGAATTTTTATTCAAATTTGACAATGTATTAATTAGTTCAACTAGCATTTTTATAGTAATACAGTATTTACATGTTTTTTAAAATGTTAAGTAATGAATAGTGTAAAACTTGACACTATTTATATCTTAAAATAAAAAATATTTAATTAAATGATAAATAAATAAATAAAATCCATGATTTTATAAAACTATTTGAGATAATTTTGAAAAAAAAATTAATGACTCATTCATTTGCAATTTTTTCGTGTTACGGTAATTATTTTAACTCTCAAAATATAAATTAATTGATAAAACGGTAAGAGTTAAATGGGCTAAATCAAAAGGATAAGTACTAAAAATAATTAAAAACTTGTCTAATTTTTGTTCAATGGTTGGTATTCGACAAAAAATAATCATTTACTTGAAATATATTAATTTGGGGCCATTTGCAGTAGAAAATTAATTTATTTTAATTTAATATTTTAATGATTTTCTAGGGTTCCACTCCCCTCTCCTATAAAAAGTCACCCATTCTTCTTTATTAATCACACATAAAAAACCATTGAGTTTATCCAATATCTATAAAAAAAATTATAATCCATCCAAACATTTTTTAATCCCTTTTTAGGAAGAACAACCTCTTTATAGGTGTTAAGGTGTTATTAAATGTGATCATTCGACGAAAAGGTAACATTTTTAAATAAGTATTTATATTTTCATTATTCTTAATATTTAATAAAATATTATTAAACCATGATGAAATTATAAGTACAGTACAATAAATTTACTAAGATATTATTATGTTAATATCATTAGAAAAATACATCTCCAATTTCATTAAATGAAAATTGAACATTTCTAGTGTGTGTATGATGGACTACCACCTTGTGAACCGATATAGTTTGATTCCCATAACCGTATCTCAAGACTAGTTATAATGAGGGAAATAAAGTTCATATGTCATATTCATGAAATATTAATCAACATATGATAACAATATATCAATTATGATCTTACATTCCATGCACATAAAAATTATAACATCATTTCTGCAAATGTGTTAACTCTCACCTCCATAAATCTATATGATTCATTTCTATTAACTACGTCACCTCTGTGATATATATATATATATATATTATATTAATTATTTTATTATCATTTTTTAAAGGTAAAATAATATAGATCTATATTCTATAATGATCCATGAAAAATGGAAAACGTTTTCTTACGTACATACGAACCACTGTCTCCATGATTATAACGATCTTCATTTTTCATAACCATAATGAATGGTTTGATTCAAAATTATAATCAATTGAATAAATTTATCATTACTTTATTAATATTATGCCGAAGATGATGGACATATGACCACATAGAAAAATTTACATCATATAAAGTTCATTTTGGAAGTAAAGTACTGAATATTGACAAAAAATTTGACGTGAAATGAAATAATTAACTAATTGTAAAAATATGTAAATAAGTGACATAAAGGTAATATTTAACATGAAATATTATCCCAAGAAAGTATAAATTATCCTATGTTTGTTATTCAATAATATAAACAACGTACAAGATAAGTCAGACTTGAGGTTAGGGATTTCATCTCAATCTCCTTTGATTGAAGCATAATTTAATGTTATACACCCCCCTTATTTTATATAGTGTATAATAAAACCAATATAATTAAATTTTAATTAAATTTTTTTCAAAAGGAATATTTATATATGAGTCGTTTTAAAAAACTACGAAAGGAATATTTTATTATCATATATGATGATATCGATTTTTCCGACACTATGGCCATTATTTGGTATTTGGTTTCCTCTACAATCATCAATATTTTTTAAAAATTAAATAACATTTTATCTTTTTAGATATTTTGGTATGGAAAATATTTTTTAATATGGATTGATTATATAAATATCTTGAAATGATATTTTATAACTAATTGGAAATTTTGTTTTCATTTATTCATGTTATATGTTATATGATTATGTTATGGATCATTGGAATTTCTTATGTATATCGGTAGTTATGTGATACTATTGGTGTAGGTGATCTAGTGATAGATCTCCAATTCATTAAGTAATGACATAGAGTGAAACAATATGGTTTTTCTTAAGAGATTTAGGAATCATACATTGATGGGTATTCCAATAAAAACCATGAAGGCCTCTCCATTTATATCCATGAAAGCTACAGTGTAAGTATAATATGGAATCCACATGTTACCTTTCTGATTTATGATTTATATAGATTTTTATAGAAATATTATGACTTCATGAGTTAAGTAAAAAAGATTATTTTTTTTCTGGGTGAGAAGTATGATTTTATAAAAAAACATTCACCTATTTTAAATTATTCATAGACTAACTGTTATATTATGTATTTTATATACCTTAATTATTTTTTTCAAGTAAACCCACATGGTACCGCATTCTCCAGGATACTACTATCAACTTCAGAACTTGTAGTAGATTTCCTCTTCTTACGGTTTTATTTTCTTCATTGAAGTGACGGGATTCTCCTCCTACTCAAGCTGGTTTGTTTTTCCTCTTTCTTGGGTTTCATCACTTAGGCCTCTATTTTGAGATCTACATATCATTCATTGGGTATTGATATCTTCTCAGCAGTGATGGGTCCTTCATATGGATTCTTTGGCATCATTATTTCCAGGTTCTTTTTCTTGTAATTTTATGGAGTTACCTCTCTTTCTCCCCTTCCTCCCATACTCTATCGATATAACCCGACCCACAAAAACCCAATCTTGGTTGTGTTTGTTGTTTTTTCAAATGGGTTTGGTAATGTGGTTGTGGGAGTTGGGGAAATACGAGGTTCTTTATTTTTCTATCTTTCTCCTTTGGTTTCTCATGATCTATATTTGGTTTCTTTTTAAGGTTCCAATCCTCATTTCCTTTATTTCTTTAGTTCATATTTTGGATCCTTTTTTTATGTTTCTTCGGGTTATGTGTTTCTTTCTCTAGATGGTTTCTTGATAATTTCGTTTTCCTCAACTTAGATGGTGTAGTTTTAGGTTTATTCTTGGCTTTCTTTTTTTGGTATGCTGGTTATGTTCTTGGTGAATGGATTATTCCCCCAAAACCTTTTGCTAATGTAAACCTTCCCTATTCCTGAGTCCCATTTCCCTTCTCTAGGTCAGTCAGGAGTGGTGGATCGTTGTAGTTTTGGGAGGTGGAGTTAATGTAATTATCGATTATCTAGGGAATGAGCCCCTTATTTCGATATTAAGTGTGTTTGTTCACAACATCTGGTTTCATGGTGGTGATATTGGTTATGGAAACTAGTTTCCTCAAACTTTCTGTTGTGTTGAGGAACCGTAGATTATGATGATGTGGTGATATTTTTGGAAATGATGATGACAAATATGACGATGATGGTGGACAAAGATGTTGATGGTCGATAATGCTGACTGTGAATTCAACTAATGCGAGCATATCCTGAAAGAGATCTCCTCGTTTTGTGTGTCTATATTTAGAATTTGGTTGACCACATTTGAATCCCACTTTATGGTTTTGACTAATGATTTGGTTACTGTTCACCCTCAAAGTGATCTGTTTGAGAATCAAAGAAGACGTTATTTGGCCTTATTGAGCGTTTTTTTCTCATCTCATGATTTTAAAATGTTTTTCATAGGGTATAAGGATTGGTAAAAGAAATGAGGATGTCAATATGAATGTTATTAATATTTTTATCAAGAAAAAGAATTCATATTTTATTTTAAAAAAATTTACTTTGTAAAAATTGGATTGTGAGTAGAAGTACTTACATTGTAATATTTTAGTTGATATGTAATAATTATGGCCAAATTATCTAAAACTATAATCATGAAAATATACTTAATGTGAATTATTTATTTATCTCAAAATTATGTATGGTTTAAGGATAATTAATTACATTTTTAAAGGATAAATATCATTTTTATGATGTTATTAAGGTCCAGTGAAGTCAAATTTTGAAACTAATTAACACAATGAGAAATAAAAAAAATATGGTAAACTCAACCATCCCAAATAGAATTATAAGCGGAATTTATTTTCTTACTATGGAATATGATCATATAAGTTAAATTATTAGTCAAATTAATTAAAATTATTATAAAATAAAGTAATTAACACTACATAATATCATTATAATTATGTTATAATGATATTTAAAAAAATTCGTCATAATCATCCATTAATTACGTGTTGTTCTTGTTTTGATCGATTGAAATCCTAATGAAAAATGTTATAAATTTATATCTTATATAAATACAGTAAATTAATATGTTTTAATATATGATATAAATAAGAAAATTGTGATTAATATTAGTTCTATAAAAGAAACATGAATATTTAAATAATATTTTAATAAAACATTATATGTTCTCTAAAAATCATTGAAACATACAGATCACCAAATTCATCATGAAGGATCGTAACCAAAAATACCATTGAATGGAATTATAACATTAAATATAATTTTGAAACATCAATTATAATTCATTATTTTATATGTAAGTGAATTACATTAGTATAGGAATAAATAACAACATCACTATTACAAAACTTGTTCAAAATGATCTATAGTACTCACACTCGACATGAAAAGTAGAAAATAATTAACTAATATTTATTAATAAAATACTAAAAAATGATTATTTTAAATGGTTGAATATAGGAAAAATATTATCAAATGGGTGATTAATATAGTAACTTTTTTATACAGGAGGTAGAGTACAATTCAACTAAACAAGAAATAAGATAAGGGTTTATAATGTTATTATTTAATTCCTCAACACATACATCTTATTATAAAACTTGTTTTCTTTTTAATTTTGTATATTCTAACCCTTTCAAATTTTTAATCAATATTATATATTTATTGATAGTTATTAATGTTTAATTTTAAATGATATTCTTTAAGGGGTTTTAAATTGAACATTTCCAATGTCATAAGGGTTTTATCAACACAACTTACAATACATTAGGTAATAGTATTTCACTCCTAAATATACATTTCAGGAAATATATGATCCTAAAAGTAAAATATTTTATATAGTAGTCCATTTTTTCGTCTTGGTAAATTACCTCTCATCATCAATAATCACCTCATTGATAAAATGGTTTCTTAAAAAAGTGTATAACATTGGTAACAATAACTCCCATTCTTACCAATGAATATTTTATTTCATGTCCATACTTTTTTATCCCACATATTTCCTCCACTCATTTTGGTAAATGTAATATGGATTATTTTATGTGATTCTCATAGTTCTAACTATCCTTTCTCAAAAGGAAATTATAATATTCTTTTTATGATATGGGCTTTCCAAAAAAATAATATAAAAACACTTTAAAGGGTTTTCCACCATTTCAAAATAAAATGTTTTATTTTCCTCCCAAAATTTTATATGATAACCTGTATGTATTTTCATTTATCCATTATTAGCATTTATTTTTTAAATTTAATTTTTATTTTTTGTTTTAAATTTATCATTTTTTAAAATAACATATAAAAGTGACCTATAGCATTATCAATTTATGATAGTGTTAAAATGATTTCTAAAATCTCTTTTTAGGTTTCCTTCCATGTGAATACATCATTCCATCATAGTTTTTATAGAAACCCAAATGATAGTAAGCCATATCCAATGTTTACAATATTATATTGGAATAAGATACACATTATTACATTATAAAGGATTGATGAGATTAAAATTCATATAAAACTAGATACATTGAATATCATAATGTTATATTCTTAATAAAATAGAAAATATAAAAAAATTAAGTATTATAAATCCTTGATCCCCATTTAGGAATTTAATCTTCGTATCCTAGATAAATAATAAAAAAATAAGGATGATATCAAATAGATAGTAATGATTTACTACTATGAAATCCATCATGATTAAATAAGGAATATTCAATACGGAAATGGAAAGAGCATAAAACACATTCCCATTAATCAATAACTTGATCACATAATGAATTCATGGATAATATCAAGGTAATAAACACATGTATAATAAAAATTTAATTCTCAATGAAGTAAATGAATAATTTTCAGAATTATGATCAAGGTCCATTCAATGTTATTTTTAAATATGGGTAGGTTTACACCAAACACATTTAATATTGAAATAATAATGATATGTGCCATGAACCTTTTCGATGCATTGAAGGAGAATCTATAACCTTTACCTACCCAAAACTATTTGTCCAATTCATTTCATAGATATTTAATGATCAATTTAAATAATTTAAAATATACCCTATTAATAAATATCTATATTGAGAAATGAATAGGGAATATCAATATTTTTATAACAAATCAATTAAGATTCAAATTAATGCACAATATAAAAAAATGGTATAAAGATTACGAAATAAGTATATATATGATATAAATAATATGGACATGGAAGATAAATGTAATGTCATATAAAAATGATAATTAAAAAGTGAATATTTCAAGAGAATGACGATGAAAAAAAATTAATAAGATATAAATAATGTCCACTAATTCATAAAATGTATAGATTTTCTAATAAAATTAATCCTTCATGAGAATATAATAAAATGGAATAAAAACATTTAAAATTGATTTTCATTAAATATTTTTATTTATAGAACCATATGAAACCTGTAGAATAAATAAAATAATTAAAACATGTTATGGTTGTTGGAAAATATGTTAATGTAGTATGGGTCAAAAAGAAACATTCCTATTGAATTAGTGTAATGATAATTGAAAATTAAAATCTGAAAAATAATTAAAAATATTCTTCTAAAAAAATTTAAAAAGTAAATAATTTCACAAAATTTCAATAATAAAATATTTCAGTAAATAAAATTTACATTGTAAAATATTGTTTTAAAATATTGTCATCGAAGAAAAATATACTTGATTAAAAAGAGAAATAACCCCAAATTTTACTATAAACACTTATTTTCTTGATATATGATTCAAATATAGATAATGTTTTATAAAAACATGGAAACTCATTAAATATCCATTGTATAAAAACATTGAGTCTATTAAGGGTATATTATAATTTTTCTTTAAGGAAAATATAATTTATCCTAGATATTTAGATTGTAAAATAAATTCTTACATATTTGTAAACATTAAAATTATAACCCTTTGAATGATTAAATTTAAGCTTGGAATTTATTTTACATTAATAAATATATGTTAATTTTATATACATAATATGATCAGTATATACATATAATAAAATAAAATAAACATGTGATACCAAATATGTCTCAATGTAGTGGAAAATGATGAAATCCATAACCTCATGATCACACTATGTTAAATGTTACTTAACCTAAATTATAATAAAAATTTATTTGTTATAATTAAAATAAATAAACATATAACTATATATAATATAATATATGATCCACCTATAACATCTTATCACCTCTTTATTAATTGTCTATCATTATTGTCTTTTTTTGGGCGTTAAATTCATCATTTTTTAAGTAAGATTTTATTCAGTACTTATGGTCCTTATGTATTAATAGTTTTCCTATCATCCAAATAATTTTAGTGATGATAAAAATAAAATAAATATTAATCATATATATATATAATCATCTATTGAAATCGAGCATGATAAATGTATCACATGCTTTGGGGATGTGGTTGTCCACACATATGCACAAGTGATGTTATCATTTTTTAATAGGTTGAAGGGTAAGGATGTATAAGATATATTACATTACTATAATAATAATTATATCATAAATATCATATATATCCATTATTTCCAACATTAAGATCATCCATGCGAGTCCCTGATGAATGAAAAATTATATTGGTTCGTGAGGCGATAGTCCACCGTACACATGAGGTATGGATTTTTTTGCATTTGATAGAGAAATTGATGGATAAATATTTTTCCATCAATATAATAACATATTATTTTATGGGAAATTCAAGTGTTATTCTATTCGAATGGTTAGTACATAATTGAACATGATAAAATAAGAATACATATGATAGTGTTCAGTTAATATGAATAACTATTCCTTGAAAGAGAACCTTTAGATATACTCTTTGGGATATGAGGGTCGGTATTTTATGAGCATGAATACCTATTTTACATATCTAATTATTTTCTATGCCCTGGACCACTATGTCCCACTTTTCTAGTGATACAATGAGTTTAATTAAGGCAAAATCTCTATGAATAAGTCATCAACCGTAGTCACCTCATCACAGGATATGTCAATGATAATGTGAGAAATATAATAAAACATATAGATATACTCTTGGTATAATCTATTTCTCAGGGTAGGGTCACAACCAAATTTCCATCCCATGAATATGATTGTTAGTCAATGACTATACATTGCTGGGAGAACTCGCTCTATGAGATTGACATCACTAATAGTGTCCATCCGAGATGTCTTGCTCATCGGGTCTCGACATATAGTAGTATATGCATGAATTATTTATAGATAAATTCATATATGGGTAACACACCTAGGTCTAGGTGATATTCCAACAACCCAATCTATAATAACCCACTATGTAAGAGATTTAAAACCATATACAGTTGGTGATATCGATTCTAAGAACCCACATGGTGAGAAAGATGATAGAGGATCACATCCAAACCCTTGGGTGAGATTTCTTATACTCTATCCCAAACTAATAATTTATATAGGTTCATAGTGATTTGGTCAACATTTTATTCCATACTATAGACACACAAGGACGGATTGAGTGAACACACCATTAACGAAACTAGTCAACACTAAGGGGAACAATGTCTCTAAGTCATATTCAAAAAAATAAAAGGACATGTAAGTTGGGTAGACAGTGTGTACCACTAATACTAGAAATTATCATGACCATGACCATGTACCAAATCCCATTCCTGTGTACATCTAGCCATGCCAATATAGTGTGGTCATGTCATATACATGTCCATGTTTGAGTACAAATTTCTGCATGTTAACTATAATGATTCTTATATTCCTGGTCACATTCATTCCCATGCATCCTTTGAGATTAATTTTAATAAACATGGAATGGGTCACGAAAATGTGATATTTGTTTCATGGAGAGTGATACCATTCCTCCCCATGAAATCTCTATCAACAAAACAAGGTCTCCACAAGGTTTGAATCTATTTATTTCACATCGCGTAGTTCGAAAATTTGAATAACCTAAAGGTTATTCACATTTTATTCATCCATGATTAAATTACCACTATATACTCCTCATATCCATCTCATGGATCAATGATCTTGGATAACCATTCTCTATCATCTAGGTATATCCATTTCTAGACATCTGAAATGATTGGGAAACAGCTCCATTTCTCGTGCCACCATAATACAGCCAACAAATTATATAAGAATCATTGGCCCAGTCCACCTTGGTTCATACTCAATTATAATCAATCCTTGATCAATTCTTTAATCACATGTTATACATGTGGATTATACCTATTTCAATGTTGAACGATCATGTAGTGATATATTACTTGGTATCTGTCAAATAGCAGGCCAAATAAATTAGTCACGATGATCATCTAAATAAATGGGGGAGAAAATCATAAAATATACATTTGAGTACTAAAACACTAAAATTTTCATTTTATCCTCAACATGGTTTAACAAAATAGTTGAAATAAAAAGAAGCTAATCAATTATCACTGAAAAAATGAATAAACAATGATTAAACCAGTTGTCGATGTCAAAATCAAATCATGATTATTGAATATATTAACGTTTCAAATGGAATAAATATATGGGTTGATTAAACATAATAATAATGTCCTACCTCCATTTTGGATTCGATATTGATTAATATTGATCATGTCTCATAGTCATTGCATCGATCCATGAACTACAGGGTCATTTGAGACACGTGTGATATCTATTCAATCATTAAATCTGACATTATTTTCATGTACCTATCTAAGATCACATATCAAAGAATCTAGGGTTTTGTGAATAACCCTGATATTTAATCTGAAAATTTTTTAAATAGATGACTCCTAGGAATAATTCTCAAAAAAAAATAATTTAGTTAACACAGTTAATTTTTTTTATTATTTGTGCATGTGAAAATTATTTGAAAACTCATGATGTCAACAAATATTATTTAATTGATAGGTTATATCCCACATGTAAAATTGAATGGTGGTCTTAGATCAATTATTCGAGACACACTTTATGATTCAACCCTCATTTTTAGGAAAACGATGTGAATGTGACACTAATATATTTACCATTTTTCAAATAAAAATTCTAGGCTCATGGGGCCTTGTAATCTCTTGTTGTCCTAGAACATGGCTAAGAAATAATTACCAGAAATATTTAAAATAATTACATTGAAAAAGATATATTGAATTATCCCCAATTTAGGGATTATAATCCCAAAAATTAAAAACTACTCATATATATGTGCATACTGATCCTATATATGAGTCTCCTCTCCCATATTCTCTCCTCAAGATTCCCATTCTTCATTATGACACACACCAATGGAATTTCTCTCCCATAGAAGATCCACTATAACCACTCCTTAATCTTCACCATGTAATCAACAAAGTTACCTCCATCCTTGACATTCAACATTCCTTAGTCAATAACATGTGATGTAGCGTGCACATAACTCCTCAACATGGACATGTAAAGGATATGATATACCCAATCTAGCTTTGGTAGTAAAGTCAAGCTATTTTCTACCTCACCAACTTTATGATGTATTTGGAGACGGAAAATGAACCTCATAGATAAAATTTCACCACATCCAAATCACCGTAATCTATATTGAGGTAATACATCCCGAAAAACGTGGCCTCCCTCCAAAAACTCTAGGGGCCTATATCATTAGTCCTCATATGACTTCTGATGCCTCTGTTGCATCCTAATCTATTCTGGGTGTTCTACACCTTCTCAATCGTACCTCACACCAACTATGGTCCCATGATTGGTACCTCTCCTGGATCAGTACAATAATGTGTTGACCCATAGTGTTGTCTATACAGGTCCTGAAATGTTTTCATGTCGATGGGGAAATTGTAGAATTTTTATAAAAAAGCACCGCCAAGGTTATATGATCCTACCAACTGCAACCATTGTGCAACATGTAATCCAATATCTTGTCCTCCAAACCCTGAATGGTACACTCTATTTGGCAGTTAGTTATGGGTGAAAGGCGATTCTCAAATGCAACATAGTCTTAATGGTCTCCTTCAATATTATTGATAATTATTCCATGAAGTGAGCATCATATTTAATAATAATAATCGTGGGGACTCTATGGAGTCTAACTATGTCATGCATAGAATGGTGTCTCAATATCTCTATATAACTCTTCTATTGAATAAAAATGGTGTTGGATAACATGGAGAGTCAGTCTATGGTCACACAAATGGTATCACTTCCTCTATATGTACATGGTAACCCTCTAATGAAGTTATATATATCTCATCCAAATTATAATCTAGAACATCAATGGGATGATCTAACCCCACAATATTCTAGTTCTTACCCTTCACCTACTGATAGGTGGGGCATTGAGAGACAGACTCTAAAACACTATTCACCATACCAAGACACCCAAATTGAAATCAGATGTCATTGTACATATTTTCCATGATTGGATATTCCTCTAAAGGGGATATATGTAATACCTCATCACCTTCACCAAAATTTTCATTAGTACTATAGTTTTTCCTTTGAAAAGGATAAAATTCTCTCCATATTATTAATGTCCATTAGGTAAAATTATAAAATATGTCATAGCATGTACGGTCTCATTATCAGTATCACTATGATAGGATTTTATAATTCATTTTAGAAGTTGTGGGGTAAAAACCCTTGACCTTAGATATAAAGAACCATTATCGTACACTAAGGACAATTGTAGATATGGTAGGTTCTATAATAACTTTTCCAACAACTACGAATAAGATCTTTTGATGAGAGTGTCTTCCACCATGATCCCCTTCCCAGGAGTATAGACTATCTTGATGTCATAGTCATAGAGGAACTCTTGTTGCCACCTCTACCACATTTTAATATTATTATGAGATTAGATATACATGAAACTATTGAGGTAATAGTAGATGACCAAATTATTGTCCATAAGGCAGTATCACCACACATTAAATATGAAGACTACCATTGAAAACTAAGTATCTTGTGTTGTATAATTATGATTGTGTGGTATCAAATGACATGAACAATAATAAATCACTACCATCCTCTAAATCATAACATAACTATGTTAGGACCCTGAAGTGTCACATAACACTATGTACTCGACACCATCCTATGGAAATCTCGGGATTGGGTGATCATCAAACTCTGATGAAATCCATTATAAGCCCAATGGAGCATTTCATTATAAACAAATTGGTTCACCTTTCTAGTCAATGTAGTCGATGGTGGTGATATCGTAGACAAATCAGACTCAAATATCATATAGTAGTCTTCCATCCCAAGGATGATATGCACCTATAACATTCTCTTAGGTGGATCCCAAGAGAACATTTCCTCAACCATTGTTAACTCCAATGCTTAACCACTAGCTGAGATAACATGTATTGAAGGTAGACCTCCTGAATCCATTATTAACACATTAAGAGCATACTGTAATTATTTTAATATAAAAGTGTGTCTAGAAAAATACAAATGTGTCTCACGTTCTCCTCCTTGTATTCCAACTACACCATGATATCATTGATAAATACCACCACCAACAGGTTAATGAAAGTTTGAAAGATAAAGTTCAAGAGTCTGATGAACACTACTAGAGATTTTTTTACACTAGAGGTGGTGAAAAATTACTCATTTTTTCTATACCATCATATGAAATCCATCTTTCATATATCAAGATCCCATACTCATAGCTAGTGAAAGCCTAAAATGAGGTTAATCTAAGACAAATATCATGCCCCTCTCAACCTCTTAAATAGGTAATCGATCGCCAGTAGTGGATACTTATTCTTCACATTCTCATGGTTCAATGATTAATAATATAAACACAATATCAATCTAAATTTCAAATTTTTGTTGAACAGCATATGGGATTCCTAGGGGAAACACTAGGTATCAAGAAGCCTTATATATTCATGTACCCCCACTATACCCTCATCTCATGAAACTCCATGGGAGCCATCTGATATATTATCATTGATATCATAATCATCTCAATGTGTAAGTAAATGTAAAATTATATACCTCTGTGAGGTGGAAATCCCAAAACATCCACACAAAATTTATCCTCAAACTCATCCAAAACAACATGAAATTGATATGTCATATCATCAAATAATCCAATATTCATGATAGCCAAATGGTGAGAAATTGAATGTGATCACCTACACCTAATATGACCCTACTCCTCCTGGGTATCATTTTTAATTATGAAGGAAGACATTATCCCACTAACTCTCTAATCTAGGCAAATAACACATTTGGTTGGTGGTGGCAGCAAGTCAAATCATATACTGCCTTTAGCGTCTCTACCCAATCAACAACCATGCCCACAATAGACCTCCCTACTCCTACCACTGTCTCTACCTAGGAATCACATCCACTATCTCTAAGTTAGTTGTATGGTGGGTAAGATAGATTCATACATGATTTCCCAGACCATCACAAGTGTAGAACCACATGTCCCTAGGATTTCTACACCTTCTTGAGAGCCATGAGCTACTTAACATTTATCCTGATATATTGTAATAAAACATATAACCTATTAAAATCCTTTTGTCTTCTGTCAACTACATAAAAATGAATTATCGAACCTGATGTTCCCACTACAGGAACCTCATTTTCAGTTCTATCTTAGATTGAATGATTTCTATTAAGACAATATTTTCTAGAACCCCTTCATGGGTTGGACTACATACAGGAATAAAATTTTCATACATTTATTTGTGTAGACCTCGATCAAAGTTCATTATCTGAGGGAACATATCCTAAAAAATATAAATCAAGTATCATGATAGGTTGGTAAACATAAATAAATACTCATCCAAAATCATTATTCTATTCTATAGATATAGAATATCATGATTGTGCAGATATCACGTCATTGTTGGAAGGCAGTCATCCCTGAATAATGTTTGAAACTGATTCCATGAATGAGTCACCTAATCGTATAATAGAACCACCAGGATCCACCAATACATTTTAGAACAACAATGAAGGCTCGCCTCAAGGACAACGAGCTAGTTTGTAGGAAACCTGATGTGATGAAATATACGTATAACTTCCTTAAGAAATTTCTAACCATCATATGGGTCTTTTTCATCCCTAATCCAGTGGGGTCACTGTCAAAGAAACTCATGAAGCATTCTCAACCAGGGCGCCTCAACCACTGTAACAATAGATACCTACTATTTCTCGACTGGTGGAGGTATGGATAGAAATCCACATGATAGAACAACATATAAAACAAGTTCCTATAGAGAAACATCATCACTTTGTATATTTTTCTCATGATCCTACTTTTGAATCCTAGATAAAACATATCATGGAGGCATCCTAGAATATGAAATATGTACCATGATAAATGATTATATCATGGGAGATAACTCAATAAGGGAATGGAATCACAACCAATTACTATTTCATGTATGCACCATTTGTTTTTTCTAAGAAAATGTACACATGAAATTATTTCAAAGGATGTAAAGAAGAGTCTTAGTGTATTGATACATGAACTATAAGACTTATACTGGAGTCTCTATAATGAAATCCAGACTCAAAATAGTCTACACTATTTCTATAAAACCCAAAAAAATCAATGATTTAGAAAACTCGAAATTATAGTATTAATATTTAATAGTCCTTTGATACCACTCTATCAAAAACCAACCAATCAGGGAACACTTGGCTGATGATAATTCAATTATGACTACCCCAAAATAATTTGAATAAATCTTATAGATTAGTCATACCGTCACATTATATTTCAATAATAATATGAGACAAATAATAAAACATCCAGATATACTCACGGTAGACACTATGTATGACTGTAAAATCACAACCATATTCCAAGAATCAGATTATACTAAAGATTCCATAACCACACTCACCTGGTATTACTCACATTGTGAGTTTCTAATACTAAATATGACAATCTGAGATGTCATGCACATCGAGTATCACTATAATGTAGTACACGATGGAAGTATGAAGATATCAATAAAAAAGGGATCACACCTAGGTCCATTGGTTATAAAAACAACCCAATCTATATTTACACAATTTGTTAGGGATTGACACCCATGTATTTGTTTCCCACACTGATTCTGAGAACTCCACCTCGGTAAAATGATGATTAAGGATCTCATCCCAAGCCTCAGCTAGGGATTCCAAAGACTCTACCTGAATATAATCCCTTAGTGGGGATCAACATACTATGGTAAAGACATAATTCCATTTTATACCCTCACAGGAATGGATTAAGGGAACACAGCCTTAAGGAAACTATGCCACATTTTAGGGAACACAGTCTCTACATTATATTTAGAACAATAAACAACATGTATGTTGTGTACATGGTGTGTACTTCTAATCATGTACACTCCCATGAATATTCTCAAGTTCATATTCATACTCCCATGTACATATAGATATTAACAATACTAAGGTTGTTATATGTACCTATTCATGTCTGAGTATTAGGACCCACCCAGGTACTCTACATGTTCCCATGTTCTTGCCCAGGTTCATTAATGTATATCAGCCAAGATACACACCGAGCCACTAGGAAGCGTTCACATAGCATGTGACATGTGTCATAAAACATGTGATAATTTTTTTCTCCATATAAATCTTAGTTCCCTATCAAGGGACCCACATTTTCTGTATCTCTATATTATAATCCATGTAGTTTAGAAATTTACAGAACCTGTAGGTTCTTTTTGAATCTTCATTACACACTACCACCCTTTTTAAATACATTGAAAATACCTCCCATAGTTCATAGATCTAGGCCATCCATAGTTTTTCATCTTGTAGATATATTTTGGTTCATCAAATTGACTTGGAAACACCATAACTACATGTACTGTCCTCGTACACCCAATCAGAACAATGGGAACCATTAGTCTGATCAACCTATGTTCATCCTACATTGGTATTGATGCTTAATCAAACCCTGAATTTAATTTCATACCCATGTTACTGATATTTTTCTCCTACTAAAAGTATCACAATATTATAATACTGAGTATACCTGGAACCAAAGGATTAAAAATTTATTGAGATAAACGTGCAGGAGAGAAAACAATATAAAATAAATATAGGGAAAAAACTCAAATTTTGTTAATTTTAGACTCAATAGGTGTTCATATAATAGGATAATGATGATTATAAAAATTAAATAATGAAAACAAAAATAAATCATCCATTATTAAATTAACTATGGATGCATGAATCATTTCATGTTTTTTGAATTGACCTAAGTTTGACATAGGATAAATACATGGGATGAATCCAAAAAAAGCCTAACATGTGTTAAGAATGGTCACTTGAGAAGTAAGATCATATTTCATAGTCAAGGGTGTGATCCAAAAACTCATTTGTAATCCTAAATCATTTCCATATCAATTCAATCCACCAATCTGAAGATGTTTTCTAATGACTCTCCAAGATATCCTCTCTAGGTCTCTAGAGATATGATGTTAACCCTGATATTTAACAATAACTAGTATTGAATAGTGGTGTCTTATGTCTCTATTTCAAAAAAATGTAAATTAATTCAATTAATTTGGTTTATTGTTTATTTCCTATGATGAATTGTTAAAAAATTCCTGATGCCAATACTGATTATGTTCTTCTTAGAGTAAATACCACATTCCAAACTCAATGGTGATCACATATTTCCAATACAGTGCTATTTTGAAGAGTTGCACAAATTTTTAGGAAAAATTTCATTGTGTGATATTAATATATTAAATATTTTTCAAATAAAACATATGTGATAATAGGTCCAAAAAATCTAATTTTGTCTCATTTTATGTCTTTCAAAATATTACTCAATATATTTAAAATATTTACTTGAAAAAAACAAGATATTACATGTCTGTTTGTGGAATAATTTTTTAGGGTTTGGTTGATATATGTTTCTCATGGTGATGTAAAGAATAGTAGAAAAGTGGTACCATTTAATAGTGAAGGAATGGACATACTAGTAATTACATAAACTGTTAAAATAAAAAAATTAATATTCCTTTATAAGTTTTACAAGGTGATTTTTTTGTAAGATGAGATAGTGTAATGTTTTACAAACTTAAAGTAATAAAATTTTGATTGGTTTATATAGAATTGTAATTCTTATCATTTGGATTAACCCCTTTATTTAAAAAATTTAACCTTAATTGTGGTTACAAAGTTTTCAAAACTAATGAGTTGTAAATTTACATATAAGGTCAAAAATGTTAAGAAATGGCCCATTGATGAAATTTTATTTTATCCCATTCCCTGGACATATTTCAATATTTTTTAATTTTTATATTTCTTATTAATATATTATGTAACATAAAATATCAATAAAGTCATTTTAAGAACAATTCACATATTTTAGTATAAAGGAATAAAAGGTATATAATTAAAATATAAACACTTTTACCATAAAGTATTAATTACTAATAACCATGAAATTCTTGTTAAATCATAATTTATAAAAATATTACTTTTTATATTTTTAAACTTATTTAAATTTATTTTTCTACAGCCTGCACGGGTATTGTATCAACACTGTATATGAATTAAAAGAAATTTAACAATCACTAAAATGTAAAAAACATATAAAAAATTTATTTAGGTTCATAATAAACCATTATTTTCATTTTTTATGTTATGGAATCCCTATTTGAGCATATAAAAAATTAAAAGAAAGAGAGTAAATTTTTAGAATTTTTGTTTCCTTAAAATAATATAATAATCTTTGTCAAATAAAAGTTGAAAAATATATATAATATTTTACAATATATGATGTGGTGGTATAATTAAACTCATTCAATGAAATATTGTAATGTGTACAGATGATTTTGATGTTGTATTATATTGTTTTGACTTTGTTTATCTCATTTTACCCTTTTCTGTGGTGGTAAAGATTATAGTAGTTACTATTCATAATGCCTATAAATAAATGGGGGATATTAATATAATTTGAAGAAAAATAATTCCAATTATGGAATCAATTTTTAATAATTCATTTTATGAGATTTTTAGAGACTCATTTAAAAATAAATCTTCCAAATGTGACGAAAAATATTTTTTTTAGAAAATTGTTTTTTACATAAAATGATTATCTTAAATTAACTATATGAATTTTAATAATCATTAATAAGAATTAAAATTCATATAGACACCGCATTTAGGGAAGAGGGATAATGACCCCCTGTGTCCAACCTCATGTATTCCTCCTGTTGGTGAGTAGTGATAAGGGTATAAAATTATCAGTAAATGTGGGGAATTACACTCTATAATAATATAGGTTTGGGAGATATGAAAAATATACCACAAGAAAATACATAAAATTATATAAAAGAGGCCAAAAAATTCCACAAAACATGTAAAAAAGATGGTATAGATAAAAGTATCCAAAATTAAAATAACCAATAATAAAGAAAAAGCAAATACAAAACAATAATCCAAAGATCTAAGAAAGTAATTCCCATCATAGCCCATGTATTCCTCTTGGAAACAGGAAAATAAATTTATATATATAGGGTAGGAATAAAAATATTCTCAATAAAAAAAGTCTCATGTATAGATGTGAAGGAAGTATACTAATTCACCCATGAGAAAACAATATAACAAACAACAACTAAATAGGTCATGTATCCACCCCGACCTTATTATGGAATGCTTACCAAAAAAAATAGGCCTACTATAAAAATATACTAAGAAGATTATCAATAAAGGGATCCCAGAACTCATTATAACTAATTTTCTTCTCTCACACTACAACATCATACATCATTTTTCTCCAATATCTTCCGAATAACATATACAATCACTCCACAACTTATTCATATCCCATTATGCCTAAAAACACATAGTCCTCCGCTAAATAGAACGATTTAATAAAATATCACCTAAAATACTTCAACCATCAAATTAAAATGATATGAAGTGTTTTAGGGTATCATGAACATTAATAAAATCAAACTTGTACCATCCTTATACCATGAACAACCCCTACCATAATCCTCTCCATAGTTCGATCACATAATATCTCACCAAAATACAACTAGGAAAATGCCCCAAAACACCATCATCCCATCTCAATCAAAAATGCATGGAGCACCACCCCAAAATAGGGTCACATCACATATTTCTCATACCCACCTAGGCCATCAACTATTTCACTAATATACCATCTTTCATTACATACTCTTCAAATCTAATTCGCTGGAAGATAGAGGGGGAATGGCAATTTTCTAGCTATCCATCCTCATCAACATGATATTATGAAAACACCCCAATGGGAATATATGAGTTTCAAAAAATATTTCTCAACATTGGTGGGGAAAGTATAGAAATGAAAATTATTATAAAACCATATACATATAACCAATCCCAAGACTGACTTATGGGTCCATAACAAATAAAACGAACTCACAACATTGTCACATTCCCTACCACCTCTAAATGCATAACGACACAAAATCCATGCTCCACAGTTAACATTTCATATTTCTATCCAAAACCATTATCCAACCCATGTACTTCATTGTTAAGAAAAAAACATTGAACCGCATATCCCATCATTTATTTCTTATTTAACTATTTTCTTCTTATTGACCAAACCAAACCCCTACTATTTCAATCATAATTAAAAAAAATTAACCATTCCATCAATACTTGGGAATTTAGAAAAACACAACCACACAACAGAAGTAGCTAATCATCTTTATATAATCATCTCTTTCCACCCAAAAAACATTTTCAAAAAACACCTCCTTGTCTCTATAAAATGATGACAAAACAGAAACCACATCATCTCACCAATGCATTTCTAAATAACAACCACCTCACTTCCCCAAAAGAACTACCAAAAAAACACCCAAATTGCAACCCGAACATTATATCCAACAATAGCCACCCACATCCCCAAATGTGTGACAAAAAAACCAATCCACCCATAATAACATGAACATGATACCATCATCGGTACAAGACCCATTCATACAACATCGTTACATCACCACCCCAATGAAGAACCACAGATCACAATACAACCAATATCATTTTACATATTTATAAAATGGGCTATTGTCAAAATATACTATATTTCATGGGTTTTATCACACAATCCATAATCTTGGGAAAACCATTTTATTAGACAATTATAATAAGTTATCCAATATATATTTTAGGTTTATATCACAATAGTCACATCATTCACAACACATATTTACATGTGTACAAAAATACCCCATCTTCCATGAGTTTTAGTGTGGGATAAAGCCCATATAATATATCATATCACATTAATAAAAAATCTATGAAAACATATGAATCATTCACCTCCCCAATTAAATTCAATTTTCCAATTATTTTTCATTGATTAATATAGTATAACTATCACCCAGAAATAATTAAGAGTATACCCCTCCTAAATGATACACACAAAAGATAAATGAGGTATTTCCCACCTAAAAGAATCTTTTCCAACTCATTTTGAAATATATGGATAAGAATAAATGCTCAAAAACCAAAACTACAAATAAAAATAGAGGTTCAACCAAACCCACAACAAATATCCATTAAAACACATAAAATATCACAACCCAAACCAAAAATTCGCTACTAACAAGAATCTATAAAATAAGAACAAGATGGAACTAACCAATAATAAAGGAAGGGCTTACAACCAATCCCCTATGGGAACCCACTAGATCGAAGAAATATAATGAGTATAAGGGGGAATATAATATCTCATTTGGGTTTATAGGGTTCTTCTAGAATGAGTGAGGGGGAATCCATGATAGAATGAAAATGACCCTTCAATAAAAGTTATTAAAAACATGGATCTCTATATTTTTATGTCATATAAACTTTACAGGGTCTGTAATTCCTGGTTATTCTGAAAATTCCGACTTACACTGAAAATAGTGTCTCATAAGAATTGTTAAATCACATATCATGATTTCCATTTTCATGATGTGAAAGTGTTTCACAGATCAACATTGTCTAATTTACAATCAATGAACCAATGGGATACAAAAGACATAAACTGCCATTTCTCATCGTGTAAATAATAAAAGATGGGTATTTCATATTGAATCTATGCTACACCTCTAACCACTAACATTACTCATCAATCATCATCCGAAAATCCTCCAACACCCAAAACTGACAATGTAAAATCTTGGTGGGTCATGAATCATTACACCAAACACTACTCAAATGATTATCAACATTGATAATATAAAAACTATTCCCATAAAGAAAGGGGTCCAAACAGCTTCCCCACAAGATTCAACTCATGGAACATGTCATACCTCAAACACTACTACTTTACAAACATGAATAACTTAATGGCCACAAAATACCTAGAAGAGAATCATCATTACACTTCCATATCACCACAACCGTCCAATAACCAAAAAATCCATGTAAAAACCCATAGTAATCGACAAGACGTACTACACTAAACATACCAATCAGAGTATTACATCCTCAATTTCAAGATACTAGATGCTATGTATGGCACTTACTTGGCCAAAAGTGTTTATTCACATCACAGTTAATGTGTCTTGATTAGAAATTTGGTCATCCAAATTTCAAATTTAAGGACATTATAATAAAACTTCAAAAATTATGGAAAACGACTCAATAGGTAAAACAAAATGATCTCAAAAAATAATCCGAAATAAAAATAGATCAAAAAATAAAAATAGCTCTTGGTAATAGGCATGAATATACATTTATCACTCATATATACTATCATCCATTCCACCATGACTCTATAAAAAATCACAAGAATAGTCCATCAACTTATTGACTTATCTTGATTATCCTAGATATCTGCTAGATGCTCCATGAACATCATGTTTTCCATGATATCTAACTATCCCTACAAAATGACATGGGAGTATTCATGATGATACCGATTATTGTAAGAGATTTGGATGACGTTATGGATACTCTCCATTCATGGTGACAATGAAAATCGATACACAACCTTTACAACATTCCCTATCACCTCAAAGGGATGAAAAACCCAAGGAGAAATCATACTATGCCTATTAAAATTATACTTCCCACATCAAGGGGAAGCCTTTAATAACATGTGGTCCTGAATAATAAACTAAAAGGAAAACCTACTATGATAAACATAAGAATTATACATGTTATACCCCAGTTTCATCCTCTCATGAACAACCTAAAACATCTCAGTCAAATTTATCACCACATCAAAACAAATAACTACTCCATTGTGAACCATCATCCAACACACTGTATATTGAAACAATATCCCATATAAGGCCTCAAATAGAGCCACACCAATTGATAAGTGATAGATATTATTAAAATAAAACTCAACCATGGGTGATTTTAGTACCCCATATTAATAAATGTATAAGACACACACTGACAATATGTCCTCTAATGTTTGTATTGTTCTCTCTTTCTTCCTGTCCATTTGAGGTTGAAAAGAAGTGTTGAGGCATAATTGCATGTCAAAATCATGACGTAATCCCATATTTACATGTGAGGATAATATGAATTCCGATATGAGGAAATATACCACATAACTCTAGGAAACCACACCACCTCAACCACATACATATGAGTCAATTCATTCACTCCGCCCAACACCTTGATATATAGGAAGTGGGATGAATTTATCAACTGATCCCTGGTCATCCAAATAAAATAACAACCTCCAAAGCCTCAGTTTAACACTATATTAAAATTTATTGGTATGTAATCCCATTTCCACCAAGGAACATCAAAATTATGAAAACAACTATGAGGTACATAATTCTAATCCTTTGCAGACTAGGAAGTGAAACACCTCTCAAAAAATTACATTATTCCCCATTTCATATCAAGCCACAAAAACATCATTCACAAACCATGATACATATTTTTTCACAATAGGATGTTCCATTAAAAGAAATCAATGTTACTCACAAATAACTCCACCGTGAATCACTAACAGAACAAGAATCCTCTTATAAAACAACATCTGGTTATGACCATCCTCTAACCATCCCTATAGAGCATCACTAAAGAAAACACGACCATACATCATCTCAATTTATGTGTAAACACACTAAAACTCTTACACTGTCCTAATTATATAAGAATTATCCATCATCTAAATCATGTATCATCTTCTATAATTCAATCATACATCTATGTTCTCGGATTCTAACTCATCATTTCCCTTCTAAACATCCCCAGAATCATAATCAACATCCATTCATGATATTCTTCTCCATGCATCGGACACTACATTCCAATTTCATTAGGTGTTAGAGATTTAAAAATAATTATCTTGAAAAAAACCATCCAACTCCATTTTCATAGATTTAGTTTATGTTGAGAAACGATGTAATCCAAATTCTTTTCATCCATAAAGAACACAATGATCCCCCCATTGAGTTTCTGTTGACATAATTTTAGTGAGAACACAACAACTGCTAGTTACAGATCATGTTTTGTATATATAAACTCTTTTAGAGATAACTTCCTAGACCCATAGGATATAATTTTCCTCTAATGGATCACAGGAATCCCTAGTATAGATGAAAGGAAAAAAAACCTTAAACATCACTCACTTCTTAGGAAACATTAGCACTGACTAATATCCCCATAAGTTAGCTGAATTATACATAGAACTGATCTATCTACTCAAAATCATAGTCCATCCTAGTCAATGATACCAATGGGAATATAATTTGAGAGAAATAATGTAAAAACCTCTGATAATATACGATAAGACCATGGAATCTTCGACCCCATACAACGTTCTTGGGAGATGACTGATAAAAAACTACCTAAAACATCAATAGATCTACTACCACCCCTTTCTGAGACACCACATGTCCAAGGAAACACAACTCTAATATTCATATCCCATAATTGGACATCTTATGATAGAGATAGTGGAATCAAAGAACATTGATGACGTCTATGAGATCATTTCTATTCTCTTAACTTTACATCAATTAGATCAATATATCATAAATTAATATGAAGTTGATCTAGTACACAAACTCATAGAATACAGAGTGAATAATCCCCATGAACCCAATTTCTACATTTTTAAAAATTAATGACATTAATAAAAACTAAAAGCTTCCTTACCTACATATGAAGGTAATATTAAGGATATTTCCTTCCTTTAACCAGAAATAGTAATATTGAGACTACATATTTATCATAGAAAACCAACTCACGGATCTCATCTAATCGAAAATTTAATCTATTATTCATTAAAGTTAATGGTTATTAGACATCAATTGATTAAACCATTGCTAATCTATACACAACCTCAGAAAACCATCCACCTTATTTGGAAAGCAACACCAATGAACACAACAGAGACACAGTAAGATGGATAAAACCCTTCGTCTTCTGATTGTCAATCTGAAATCCCAAATCCCAGAACCCATATGGTTCTATATGATATAGATCCATCTAAATCACAGAAAAACTTTGATATTAATCTATTTTGAACTCAATATCACATCATGAGGGTAGCGTCACAACCTCATCGAGAAAAACTTCTATGAACTACTCAACAATGATAGGGTACCCTATTATCCTATCATTCACTGATTCCATTTATAACTAAAGAGAAAATGAAACAGGGGGCTCTCTATGTTGACTACATACCTAAAACCCCATAAAAACTGCATGTTTTTAATCTACATCTAAATAAATGAACCACTTTTAGAAGTAGGGGCTAACAACACATATAGAATACAACTAGTAAATTTCATGAACATTATCTTATAGATATTTATATATAATTAATATATCCCCATGATACTAATGTGGCCCCATCATCATTATACACCCCTAGAGACAATAAACAAGTTGGTATGACCTCAAAGTGGCATATTCAACACCAAGGGAAAGGGAAGCCTCACTATGTCTAGAACTGGATAATAGACTAGATTGGGTGAAACAAATAGTATGATGCTTTTGAATTGAAAAAGGAACAAAAATGTGAACCAAAAAATTTGATGGTACCTCTGATGAACTTTAGACCCTCTAAAACTTCCACCTCCATTGCATGAAGCTATCCAAACCCATATCCTCAACCTATCAACTAAATACCACCTCTAAGACCAAACTCGAGTAATAGTCCATGAAAACAAGGAAAATTTAGAGGTCGTCCTATTCACACACCATCTCCCCAATGTAGATAAAAACCCTACTGCACCTGAAGCTGAAACAGTAACACTATAAACTTCTACTAAACATGGAAATGAACTTGTCTTCCTCCCCCAACCAGAGATTAATGAAACCCTGGGCACTAGTTCTGGAAAACAACATAAACCCCCCAATTAAAAAAACATCCTAATATCCCCATGAAGAATATGGACACCACTAGACCTATATGGGAAAATGTGACAGTCCTGAGGATGACTCCCTGCTAGTTGAAAAATTGTTGTCCCTAGCAGGTGATACCTTCCACTAAGAACTCTTCTTTCAAATTTAAACCATTTAGTTATCCTATCATGGAAATCGTCCCGATAGTTGAATCATCTTGACCATATCCACATTATTATGAACATCAGGATTTATTGGTAACACATAATGAGTAATTATAAAATATGTTTAAGGATAGTGTGACTCGTTAAGACATCTCACATGAGACTCCTATTATGGAAAATGATATGGGGAATATTAAAAAGGTATTTGGACTTTATTCTCAACTACTGTACTATCATAGTTCCCTATTGAACAGAAGGATGGTCTTACCTCTTCACTACATTCATGGTTGATGAAATTTACTATAATAATAACTCCTAAAATGTTACCCATGAAACTTATTCCTCATTATACTCCCCTAGATACAATAAACAAATTCTTATGGAAATCTCCTAAAATATGTCTGATTGAAAAAGGTTACTAGTATTCCACTAAAGGGTTAATCAAACCAAATTCAATATCGAGATCCTCGGTCCAGCTCTCTATCTATAAATATGATACACAACCCTTTTAATTCCCCAAATCCTACTAGTAAAAATTATTCAACTCCATCTACTATGCTTCATCCTCTTCTACAAGATGAAACCTATAATGATCAAATGGATTATCCTTCTAAAAATATACTTCTTTAAACACACATAGATGAATAATATAAGAAATAAATGAAATGATAAAAAGTATTTCATAATTTAAATACTATAGAATATTATTTATAATCATATTAATTCACTTTAAACATTTTTTTGAAACTTCCCCAGATAACAAAATTGAAATAAAAAATATATTCATCATGATACATGCACATCTCCTAGGTGTTTACACCTTAAATTGGTACACTTAACCTAGTAATTAAATAATCTCATAATTGGTGAACTATATCGTTGAATGACATTAAATATTGAGACCCATATGGTCTTCCTGGCATATGACATGCACCACAATAAACTGGCACTAAATCTTTACGAACCCATGAAATCCCCACTCCGCATAACACTAAACTCAATATTTTCTATTAACCATAAAAATTGACACCAATATATGTTTAATCCCTCCCTCAAATGATACCTCAATGAGGGGATTAATATAATGAACCCAAAGTCCCACCTCTAGCAGTCCTTGGGTTGGATACTGGCACTGAGGGTATAAATATCTCACGAAATGGGAGACATTTTACTCTATAATAACATAGAATAATGAGAGAAGATGAATAAAATATGTAAAAATAATAATTCTACAAGAATAAAATCATATTCAATGGTGTATGTTACACACAACACGAATCTTAAAATATAATTATTTTAGAATACATTTAATTTCATTGATAGCTTAAAATATATGCATTAATGAATTTCCTTAGTATGTTTTGTTTCATGAAATATCAGATTTTTCTAAAAAAATATACTAGTAATATTAATATTCAATACAATTTTTATCACCTAGAAATTTAAATACTTTTAATGTTGAAATTAGTTATAAAAATCTAACTTTTTATCATTTTCACTTATAAACCTTTGTTTCTCGTCTTGTCTGGGTGATTAAGTTTTACTAAAAATTTGAAACATATTGAATTTAATTTTAAATTTTAAATTTTATTATTAATGTGTAATAATTCATATTATATAATAATTTCAAATAATTGTTTAACCAAAATTAATAGATGGTGCAGTAAAAAATTAATATCGCGGTTATGGTACAAATGGGTTTACCAAGGGGTTAAACAAAAAAGATAAGGGTAACAAGAACATAGAAAAATTACTAAAAAATCAATTGAAATATTAAGACCATTAATTGTATGAGGTTTATTAATCATCAATTTTTAACCTTTTTAAATAGTAAAACATGCAATAAATCAATTCTTTTTAAAAAAAACTATGTTTCTCCACTCTGCCACTTATAAAATGCCAACCACTCTCCTCCCCACTTCAGGCCCTCAAACAAATTTTTTAGGCTAATACCAACCCAAATAAGTTCCCAGTTTACAAAACCTCATCCTTGATTCATTATTATAGGAATAAAAAAATAAATTTAAGGCTTTAGTGAAAACCTAAAGAGGATACCTGAAGAAGAGGTGATGTTTTCAATAAGTTCCTTTAATATATTTTCTTTACACCTCCTTCAATTCAAATTATACCATTATTATATAAGAACATAATTATATTCCATATATTTATATTTTTTATGTTAATTTAATGTCCTAAAACTATAAAAACTTCCATTAAATAGGTTATGAAATCGTCATTCATGTTTACAGAGTACTACCACCACACTAGTTAATTTCATTTGATTTTTCATTTCCACCTCACAAGGATAGGGACGATGATAGATATAAAGTAAATATATTATATTTATAATATATTTATACCTAAATATTCACTATATAATATATATCTTAATTATATTCCATTCAATAAGATACAAATTAACATTGCTTGTCTGTACAGTAGACTATCGCCTCACGAAGCAATGTAATTTGTCTTTTGATAACACTTCACATGGAAGGTGAAAAATATAAAGTTATAAATTATATGTGAAATAAATGAAATAATTATGATATTAAAGAAATAATTATTACTATTGAAATATAATATATATATATATATATATGAATATCACATTCTTTATTTTCCTTTCAATCATGTAAATTTGATAACATCGTTCGTGTACGTGTGGACTACCACGTTCACAATGTGATGTCACTCTATTTTCATTATCACTCCAGTATGATGAAAAATATAACTATAAAACAAGGTATATATTATACTATGATTATTTTTTAATGGTAAAATATTAATTACCTTCTTTCCATAATGATAATTTAAAAATAAAAATGTTACTCATGAGTATATATGACCAACCGTCTCCATGATCATAACATACTTAATTTTTCTTAACCATTATTCAGGATTATATTTAAAAGTAAATTTTTGGTAGAAATATAATAATTATATCATGATTACTGTTATTTACATGATATAACTATATAAATAGTGCAATAAATTGAACATCATAACAAAACACATATGGGAATACAAGGAAATTTACACATGAAACCATAAAAATAATGAATGATTCTTGACCACCGGGTGATACGACAATACAAAATGATCATATATGATATTATAAATATTAATATGGTCTGTTAATAAGTAAATAACATTTAGAATATAATTTTATAGGATGTTAAATCACATTCATCTAAGGTATATCGTAAGGTAATATATTTCATCACAATTCACATTACAATGATACTTATTTGTATTTAGGTACAGATTCACTTTTATGTGGTGTATATACTGATCATTTGAATTGAAATATAATGATTCATTCATAATTTCTGATATTTTATTTTCACTTTTTATGATCTCATCCAAGGGGATTTGACATGAAAATTACCAGGTGTTTAGAGTTATTGTTCAATCTCACTTCATTTTGTGATTGTTATCAATATTTTGAAATAATCACATTATTGTAATAGTTTTTTAGTGGTAATTATATTTATATCTAAATATTCATATTATTGTATGAGTTATATGGTTATTTCCTAAACCATATTAGAGTTTTGTAAATAGTGTTTTCTTTGAATCTTGTGGATTTATAGGGTCAATATTGATAAATATGCATCCTTTATGAAATATAGATATATGATAAGGTACATTATATATAAATAAAATCGATTATTCAATATATGATTAATTATTTGGACATGAAATTAATGTTTTGGGGATTGGTTAATGTAAGACCCTTGATGCATTATTGGTCTCATGAGATAATTTATGTTGGCTACAAACCCTTTGCATTTGTATCTAAGGATTTTTAAAATAAATGAATCCTAGATCATGATATTAAGTGTCTTACGAAAGTAAATGACACAAATCAAATGGGATTCTACCCAAAAAGTTTTAAACGATAATGAGAATAGTTATTTATATTAAATTTATCATTTCCTAAGAAACATGATGTCCAATAATTAGGCATTTCATTCTTTAAGAATCCTGTATATATTATCCATTAGATTTTTTATATGTTATAATTTATTAATTTAATTCATTATCATATTGTTGATTGAATTAAATATTTTCTCATATATATAAATTTAAATATTCATTATAATATATCTTAAAACTATTTTTATGTTATTTAAATTGAATGTGTGTTTATTTATTTACCCTTCAATTTTGATTATTCTTAATTATTCTAGTCAAATTCTATTGTACATAACCCTTACTGGCAATTTGAGATCACCCTTATTTGGTTTTATTTATATATGATTCCATATAGTTTAATATTTCATATATTCAAAGATATGATATAATGAATAATTATATTCATGAAATAAAATTATGTTGTAATTTTTATATTTATATATAATGTAAGACTTATGTACGTATCTAGTTTACAAATTCTCTTAAATTATTTGGTCATTAGGATGAATTTGTTTGTATCCGATTCCAATATAATAGTAACAGAAACGAAATCTTAGTTGTTAGGGTCAAGGTCTCTATAGTTGGTATAAGATGATGTTTAGTAGAAGCCACAGAAACTAGATTTTGGAAAACATTGATTAAGGAGATAACCATATGATAGAATTTTTGGATAAGTATTTAAGTACATTCTATTGTTTTGGTAAGGTATATATTATGTTATTTTTATTGAAATATATCTATTTCTATATACAACATGTGGGTGTTATTTTTTCAAATAAGTGAATATGGTTAGTAAATCCAAAAGGGCATATTGGACATAACTCGAGCATAACCAGGTACATGACAATGTTCCTTACTGCACATGTCGTTTGACAATATTAAGGTATATTCGTAGGATAATCCAAATTTTGATTAGAAACCATTATAGAGGATTTGAATATATAATGACTACGAATGAACTAGGTTAAACCCTATACCATAGAAGGACCTATGTGGGAGAAAATGGATAAAGTGTTTTTGATGAGATTCAATATTTAAATTGTAGAGGTATTTTTACTGATTCTATTTTGGTATAACAATTTTGAAACTTCTACAAAAATTTTCATATTTTATAAGAATATATGTATTCATATTTATGAACACCATAATGTTTATTATTTTCAGGTTATCCATATGGTCAATGTCTTAGACACCCCTTCTTAAAATGAGTGTGGTTGGAATGTCAAAACATTAATGAAATTTATGAGAAATTTTTGTCATTTGTATATTTTAATATAATTAATATTTTAGAATAATGAATTTACATTGTATAAAAATAAGTTTAAATGTATTGATAACCTATAGAATTGATATTATAATTAATTTCTTTTTAATAATATGATTTTTAAACTTTGGTAAAAAAATTATTTTATTAAAAAACAAAGTTAAAGGATATTTAATTATTTTTATTTTTAAATGTTTTCCATAATATTTTTGGTAAAATTACATGAATTGAATTAATATTTTATTTAAAAAGAAAAAATATATATCGAGTGACAACCCATCATGTTTGGAAAGGCCGTAGGGCTTAAACCCATGACCGATGGTTGATAAGGGTTTAACACCTACCACTATCCTGCGTTATTTTGTGGTTATTTATCCTCTTTTTAGGTAAACTATTTGAAAAATAAATATTAATGATGAACAAGTATTGTTAATTTTTAATAATAGAGATAACCTTATTATATATGATAAATTTTACTAGCCATATATTTTTTGAAAATATTTAGAGAGAGATTGAATCAATGTTCCCACTTTTATAAATCTTATAATCTGTTAAAGGTAAATTTTAGTTCTTTAGGAATAAAAAGTTCATTTTTTATATTATTATTTTTTGGAATAATTAATGAATAATAAATTTATTGATTCAATATCAAAGGATGAATTATATATTATGAAATAGATATATATAAATTATGTACATTTACTTTTATTCTTAGACAGTAAAATAAAGCATCATCTTTACGAAAAATGATATTTAAAAAATTATTATATTACCTTAATATCCAATGAATCATATGGTATTTTAAATCATCATAGAATTATGGTCCTGAACCCCTTAACATACCCTTGATCATTCACCTTATTATGATCAATAACCAGTATGACTCTCTATAAATATTTACACATTTCTATAATGTCCATATATTCACTTTCCATTGATTATCTCCTACTCAGAAATGTAGTGTTGGTTTATTCTAGATGACCTTAATGCATTATTCCGTCTATAATTAAGTGTATTATTGTCAACTCTTTCAAAATATGGGTTTTTAGACAATGTTATTCCCAAGCAGCAAACCCATTGTTACTAAGATCGTTTTTTAATTTTTAGATACAATTCGTCTATGGTGAGTAGCATGTAACACCCAATGAATTATAAAAAATAAAATTTTATTAAATAGAATATGTGACATGTAACACCTAGATTATAATATAATATAACACATAAAACTATATAATATATTTCATTTATATTTAATTTAATTTCCTCAAATAATTACGATATACGCAACAATGATTCTCATTTATTGTTTGAATTACACAAAAGAAATGGGTTTTAAAAACATTAATAAAATATTTATATTATTATTAAATAATATTTTTATCTCATATACATTGGAATCATTTTCATATTTAATTTAGATATGAAAACATTGTAATGTTTTGAACATTTTCACATAAAAACCCCTCTTTATTGTCATGCTTGCGGGATTAATTTTAGATTATTTTTTTGCAAATTTTAAAATTTGAATTTTAAAAAATGGATTAAATATTAGATATAATATTAATTTAAAATTTATATTATGGTAAATATTATTTTTGAAAAAAAATTATTAGTGAATTTAGTAAATATTAACTAAAACAGCGAAGGTAAAAATTGGTTTACTATGGGGTTAAACGGAAAAGATAAGGTTAAATTAACCTACTAACATTTCTAAAAAATATAGGCTATCCATATTTACACCAAGAAGAATATTGGGTTATATATTATTCCATTTTTTTACCTTTTTAAATTTGAAAAATATCATATCGCACAATTTATTTCTAAAATATAAAGTGTGTATTCTCCCCCACTTATAAAAGGACACAAACTATCCTCCATACTTCACACATTCAAACCCCTTTTCATCATAAATTACCTAAAAAATCACATAAAAATTTCCCTCACCTCATCTTAGAAGCCTTATATTGGGAAGAAGTACATTATTTTGAGGATATAGATAAAATATTAGGGGGTACCTGAAGAAGAGGTAACATTCCTCAACAAGAACATTTATTTTATTTCCATCCCTACCTCCATAATTTCCTATTATACAATGATTTTATGATAAAGTCATTAGATTAAAAATAATTTTATTTTTTGTGTTAATTATATAGACTAAAATAATATATACTTCTATCAAAAAGGTTACACAATCATCATTTGTGTGTATGGTGGACTACTGCCTCGTGATCCAATGTTGTCTATTTTTCTATATCATCCTATCTTGGTTTGGGGTGATGATGAATGTAAAATTTAAATATGATATTTATAACATATTTATAACTATATAGAACCTATATCATATATATATATATATATATATTCACCTTCAATTCTGTTGGAGATAAGATAACACCACTCGTTTGTACAATAGACTACCACCTCATGAAGTGATGTGATTCATATTTCACTAATGCTTCACATGGAAGGTGAAAAAGATAATGTTAATGTATACACGTTATATAAATGAACTAATTATGATATTAAGGTTATATTAATTATTATTAAAAGATAATATATTTATTTTTATCATTTCATTTAATTCCTTTTCACTCACATTATGATGATAACATCATTCTTGAGCTTGTGGACTACTATCTTCATGAAGCAATCTGAATCTCTTTTCATCGACCCAGAACATGGATGAAATATATAAAACATGGTATAAATATGATTTCTGATCAGTATAAAAAGGTAAAATAATACATAACACCTTTTTATATTGATTATTGAAAAATGAAAACATTACTCATGCGTACATACATTCTACCCTCTCCATGATTGTAACATAATTATTTTTTCATAACCACAATAAAAATTTCTTTTAAAGGTTAAATCATTTTAAAAATATGATAATTATTTCATGAATATTATTCTTTATGTGATTGAACTATACAATATGAATAAGAACTGGAACTTCACAACAAAACACACATGAGAAAACAAGGTTATTAACACTCGAATTAATGAAAATAATGAATGATTATTAATGAATGGGAGATAAGACATTATAAAAGGATTATATATGATATTATATATATCAATATAGTTATCTAATAATTTAATAACATATAATAAACTATTATTCATTATGTTAAAGAATTTTTGACTAAGGGGAATTATGAGGTAATGTCTTTCATTTATTATTTCAATCTATTGAGACATTATTTTTTTATAAAACAATTCAATTTTTTTATGGTATATATACTACACCATTAACATGTAATATCATGACTAATTAAAAAGCAATATTTTTGGATGTTTCACATTGAATTGTCACATCTAATGGGATTTGACTTGAAAATTTCCAAATGGTAGAAGTTATTATAAAATGTCACTTACTCTAGTTATTTTCAATATTCTCTTCAAACAATAACTTTATTAGAATAATTTGTCCTTGAAATTTCATTTAGTTTTAAATATAGATATTATCGTATGGGGGATATGATTATTTCATAAAACATATACTGTTTATACATAAGGTTTTACTTCCAAATTCATTTTTTTATTGAGTAAATATTGATAAATCTGCATGATTTAAACAATATGGATATTTGGTAAGTGAAATTTTTTATGAATTTAATTGATTTATATATATATTTGTGACTTTTTTTACTTTAAATACATTGGTATATGACTATTTAATGTTATCTCCCTGATGAATTGGTCTCCATGTAAGACAAAATTGGTTGGAAAAAAACCCTTCACATTTCTATCCATTTAGTTTTAAAATTTTCATTGGATATTTCTTCAATATAGGTATATTTTGAATGGTATTTAAACAAATTAGATTGGTTTTACCCAAAATTTTCATAACGAGAAAATTAGGCTATAACCACAATTTATATTTCAACAATTTTGAAAACATTGGAGATAAGAAGACTATAGCCATGGTTTATAAAAAATAATAATATTGGCCATCATATATCCACAGTTATATAAAAATGTGGAAATAGTTATTTTGGGAGATCCCAAAAAATGCGGGAAATTAGTTAGAAAGGAAACCTTTCATAGTTTAAAGTACGACCATAGCCGTATATTTCCATATTTTAAACCCTAAATATATACACCTATCACTAGGGTTTAATCTATGGCTATATCCATTTATATACATGGTTTATTCCATGGCCCTAACCACCAATATCCATGGTTTAAACTGTCACCATAGGCGCCTATCACCACGGTCTAAACTGTCTCCATAACCGCATATTTCCTTAGTTTAAACCATGATTTTTTTATTTTTTAAATGATTATTATTTTCAATTATAAATAATTATTTATATATTTATATGTATATATTTATATTATTAAATATATATAATAATTATTAGTGTAGTGGTGAAATCAATGTAGAATATAAAGGATGTTAGAGGATCAATCATCGCTAGAAGAAATTATTTCATTGTAGATATTTCCATAGTTTAAAACTCTGGTCATGGACACCTATTTACAAGGATCAAAACCATGTTTATATACAACTATTTCTATAGTTTCAAACATTGTCCATATCCACCTATAACCGCTATTTATACTATTCCCATAACCACATATTTCTAAAGTTTAATCTTTGGAAATAGCCTCTAATGGACATAGCCACCTATGGGGAAGGTTTAAATCGTTGTTATATGTCAGACCCTATTGAAATGACCATAGTTCCCATGGTTTAGAAAACCCTGTTAGTATGATATATCCATAATTTTGGACCCTATTATCACAGTTTTTAACAGTGGTATTAGGCTGATTTTGTAGTTGTTTTTTGAACTTCATCGTGGATATATATTTAGTGTAATATTATCATGTTTCTTATAATCATGATGTATAATAAACAAACATTATCTTTATTTGTAATTATTTAATTATTTTCCTTGATATTTTCACTATGTTATAATATATGGATTTATTTAAATCTCCTCATATTGATAAAATGATTTTATTTACTTATTAAAATTTCAATATGGATTTATCCATATCTTGTATTGATATTAAATTTATTTAATTGGAATGTGTGTTTAGTTATATAACGTTCCAAATTGATTACTCTTAATGATTCATGATAGATTTTTTTACTTAACACATACTTATAATTTGATTTGACCCTTATTTTTTTATTTCCCAAGTATTCATTGATGATTACTGTGATAGACACAAAATGATGTTCTAGAGGGAATAATTATATTCTAAAATAAATTTTGTTGTGATTTCTGAATTCAAATGGATAGTAAAACTCATGTTTGTATCTAGTTTTCCAACACTACTAAATTATTCTGTGCTTTGAGATGTGATTCCCTGTATCTTATTGCAGAATAATGTTACAAGGAACTTGCTATGGGTTACTGGGGTTATGGTTGATCTATCCCGTAACCAAATTCAAGACATAATATAAAAGAATCCCAAACATAACAGTAGAGAATTTAAACATAATAATGACATAAAAAAGTCTATAAATTTAAAATTCTTAAAATTAAATCTAATATATGAAAACTTCATCAATTTAATGATCCTATCTAATAATGTCCATACCAGTCAATCTAATCCTCTAAGAATCTTGAAAATTAGTTTAAATATGTAGGGTGATCATAAAAATATACTTCATAAGAAAACTAGTTCCTCTCATGAAATAATAATTCTAATGAACCTATGAGAAAATAATAGATCCCATAACACCTAAATAGTTCAACAAGCCAGTAGAACCTCACTAAAACGATATCATAAAATAACCTAAAAATGATAAAAATGATAATAATATTCATATCAATAAAGGGAACCTCGCAAAACATTCCCACTAGTTTTCACTCTCACAATGAAATTGCATACGTCCTAACTCCCTTATCTCTTCTAAAAAAATACCACCACCCAATAACACAATAAAATCACATCATGCCTGAAAACACCAAGTCCACCATTCCACATGATGGTCCCTTCACATATCACCTAAAAAACTAGGTAATCAAATCATAACCAAAACTATAGTGATGTGGAATCTTTAACATGAAGGAAACCGATATCATTCCCACAAACTATAATGCACAACCCCCACCATATACTCCTCACAATATGGACACATAAAATATCACCAGAAAACACATGGGACACACCCCAAAATAAGATCACATCACATCATTCCTACAAACACCATGTCCACTTCCATATTTCATGATCATCACATGTCTCTCAAAAACAGATTGGACTACTCCCAAAATTATTATCATATAACATGTCTCCTAAAGATACTTGGTCCATCAGGAAGTGTACGAAATATCTCTTCCCATCACACAAAATTCTTATGTACTTTCTTGGAGGAGAGAACTGGAAAGAGAACATATCCCACTATCCATTCTCATCAACATGATATTTGAAAAAATAACCCCTTGTAAATATTTGTGTGTCGACACAGAGTTATGAACATGGGTGTGGATTGAATAGAAATATCAAATAATATACAACTATATAAATATATCAACATAGAAGAACACTATGTGGTTTTACAACTAATAACTATCCAAATAAAAACTCAACACATTCACTGAAGCATCTAAATGAATAACATCTGACGATCCACGATCCACCTGCCAAATTTCCCATTTCCAACCAAACACATTACCTATCCAATTTTTTTCAATATTATGCATCAACAAAATTTAATCACGCATCCTTTAATTTAATTTTAATAATATTATTCCATCTGATTAACCAAACAAACCCCTACTATTTCAATCATTATTAAAAAGATTAATAATTTCATCACTATATGGGATTCTTGGACTATGAAACCAAAAAAAAGGTCATCATTCTAGTTAAATGATTAAATTTCATCCTCAAAAGAAAATAAAAAAACACCACCTCTATCCCCATATTAAACTAATAGAAAAACGACCTTGTATCTCTAATATCATTCCAAACAACAACCAGCTCACTATCTCAAATGCACGTCCAAAAAATCCACATCGCCACCTAAAATGAATGAAATAACAATAACTACCCCTCCACCACAAAAGAAAGTCCAAAAAACAACCACCTCACCACTACAAAATCACGTCCATCAAACCATCCAACCCAAATTCCCCAACCACAAATCAACCACACTCTTACTCTATAAAGAAAGACTAAACATCACAACACATCAAAGATCATTTTATTGAATTAACAAAGTGTATTTTATCTAATTACACTTTATTTTAGGGAAATAAACATAGAATAAATAATCCAAGGGAAACCATTTAAATAGAAAAATAAATGTGCATATCAAAATTCCATTTTTTGTTTTTATTACAACCACTAGAATTGAAACAATAGTTATTACATACATCATCCATTGCAAAAAAAATCCCCCAATGGACTCAATTTTCATTGGGGTATTAGGAACATACAATCCATCATATCACAATAATATCAAAGATGTAAAACATGCGGATCATTACCCTTCCCCTTCAATTTCAATTAGCCTATGATTTATATTTTATTAATCTAGAAAAACAACCTAACATAGATTAAAAAGAGTAAATGCTTCTAAAATGAAACATAATAAAGATGAAAAGAAGGATTTCCTACCTAAAAGAATATTTTCCAACTTGCAGTTCACTACAGGGTGAATGAGAAACTCTAGCAAACCACAAATGAACATAAAAAACAACAGATCAACATACACCACACCAAAGATCAATAAATATGTAGCCCAAATCAAAACCCAAGCCAAAACCAATTCATATCATTAGTTATTTTAGATAATTAAGTGGGAAAATATCGAATTAGAATGAAATGTCTTACTATGTATTAAAAATGGGTTCCCACCAGATCAAAAAAGTTATTGGAGGATAAATAGGGACGAATGATCCCCGTGGGGTGCCTAGGGTTCATCCAGAATGATAGGGGAAGTATTCACAACCAAATTAAAATAATTGGTCATAAAAAGGAATTAAAAACCCAGATCATATCATTTTTACAACATATAATCATTACATGGTGTGTAATTTATCATTTTTGTAAATATTCCCACTTTCAATGAAAATCATTTCATCTCAACTTTATTTAATTACATGTCATAGATTATATTTTTATGAGGTGAATTTTCTCATGAATTCCACTTAGTTAATTTATATTTCATGTAACATCTAGTTATATAAGTTTTGAACCATCATTTCATGTCATGTAATTAATACGCAATATTTATTTCCTGCAGCGGCTTTGCTATACCTCCAATCACCTTCAAACCTTCTCAATCTTCCTTTAAAACACCTACATCAAAAAAAATAATGGTATCAGGAGGTGTAAACTATTAAAATAATCTATAAATTTCATATCAATTATTCATCATTAAGGATTACATTAATTAAATAAAATTTAAAATCATTTTCACTAAAAAATAGTTTTCTTTAAAATATCCAATTTTACCTCCAAATGATTATGTTATTATATATATATAATTAATAATCAATAATTACTTAATTACAAATATTATAATGTATTAATATAAGTAAAATTATAATTAGTTAAATAATACATTTTTTTCATAAAATCTTATTTTTATGGGAAAATATAAAAAAATCATTCTTGGATTATTATGATATAAAAAGTTACCAATAGTCATTAATCCTACAAAATTTAAATTTATATTCCATGAAACATTAATATGTTAAATATACTATAGTTTCATTAATAGAAAATGGTCACATACTATAAATGAAGATCAGGTGTTACATTATTCCTTACATCCATAGTTTCATCATTGAAACATTAATATAAATTAATTTCGAACAAAATGATTGAGGTTCTTATTTATAACATCCTCAGGTTCCCTTTTTTATTTTTATATATTATTTATTTCTAAATTAGACCATTGCAATTTGAATAATTATATTCTATAAAACATATTTTCTAATGCCACAAATCAGGATTAGATCATCAGAGTATGATATACCAAGTTCCAATTCTATTTTTCCTAGGTGAGATAATGCATTAGGTATAGAATATACAATCAAAAGAATGATATTTTGAAAACATCAAGTAGACTATATATTCTCAGTTTCATTACCAAATTGATAGTTGTAGAACCAATTATTTCTATAATTTAGAATGGTCGAATATACCTTGGGAAAATATTCCCTTTCATTCCAAACATTATAACAACCATTAGTAATGATATATTCAAGAAAATTAGATATCCAATTTAAAATTTTAAAACATTAATTTATTTATCAGTATATATCATTTTCATACATTGAGATTCTTTAATTTGGGTCTCAATAGTCATTTTCTTTATATTTCTCTCATAAAAAAATTAACATCAAGAATTATTTCACCATATTCATTCCCACAAGTTATATAAAAACATAATTTTTTATATAATGATTCATAAATTTCCAATTTAATTCATTAATATAAACTATTTTTTTGAAAACTACCCCAAATTTAAATAATGACCCCACATACCGAGAAATTCCAGTAAGCGTGACCTTAACAATTATTCTAATGTTTGAATTGTATTTTCATAGAATCCATAAGTTTTATGATGATAGGTGGTTCCCAAATGATTCTTGATATCAAGGGATTTATGAAAAAAAAATTATAATTTCAAGTTATATCATATAAAATGATCAGATAAAATCTAATTAAGTGAAAAAAGAATTATTAAAAATTCATTAACATAGGGATGTGAAAGATTATAAAGAATTAAATATTATATTATATCAAGGAATTGTGCATATATGTTATTGACATTAACTATAACCTATATATCATCATACCATCATGAAGTCCTTGAAAATACCATCATGAACTCCATAGTTATATCATATCAATTTCACTTATAATAGGATGAGTTTTCATTATTCTCTTAAGATGTTCTCTATCTGTCTCTCTAATAGAAAAATGAAGAATCCTAATACATAATTTGTAATTCATACCTCATATGATCCCGCAAATAATATTACATTATATCTCTATCCATCTTACTTCCTCCGGGTTTTATTGATAAATTTGATCAAGGATCACCATCTAATAATTCCCTTTTCCTATAAAGTATATATTAAACACATAGTCTCATTCCAAATTTTAGAAAAAATTATTTATAAATGAATTCTAATAATTTCATATAATTCAATTATTTATTTTTCCTTTGAAAGAACTCGTCATATTTCTAAGATAATCATAGATTTTATAATAAATATGGTTTTTAGTTCATTAAAAAAATGTTAATGTTTCTGATTCCCTAATAAATTTCGTATCCATATTTTATAAATCTAAGAACATAAGACCATATTTAATCCACATTTTAGTATTGAATCTTTGATCCTTCATTATTCTTGAATGAAGTACCTTATTTTTCATCCTGTGGTGGTAGAGTAGTTAGAAATCATACTCCTACAGTTACTTGAGAAATCACTTTTACCTCATGTTGGGATATTTCTATAAAAATATATATTTAAGAATATTATGATATGTGTATATCTCACTTATTTAAATATTGAGATAATTCATCCATATCATTAAAATAACATACTATGTCTACCAACTTGTGATCATAGGTTGGATAGTTCTATTAATGAGTCTTTAACTACTATTTTAAATTAGAGGTAACATTATCATTCTATATAAGGAAAAACTTGATTCCTTTCTTTGATTCATCACTATATATCACAAATAAATTCTTTCCTAATTGTAGAGTCAATATGTTGGAATTATATAATATCATATTAAATTATTCAAATCATTATTTATATTCCTAAGTCTATAATAACCTAACCTATTTACTAGTTTACAATGTTAATTGGTTATCTAATAAGTAAATATTTTAAATAAATTTCCAATAGTAACTTTCCAACCAAAGAATTATAATTACATCAGTTACATTCTACGATGTTGTAAAATGTTCGATAACATATTTATTCATAATTTCATCTTATATTAATTTTATGGAGACAACATATCCATGAAATGAATCATTCAGAACCCATAATTAACCCTCATAAAATTTCCTACATAATTATATTTCTTAAGAGCCTCAAGAGCAACTAACAAGTGATACTCATGGTCCTTATAGATTTTTGAATATGTGATGACATCATTAATAAATACCAAAAAATATATCAAAATATTCCCTAAATACTATGTTCATAAGATCCATAAAAAGAAAGGGTTAATTAACTATTCCATATGAATGTAGTGTAAAATCATAATGTCTATACATTATATGAAATATTTTCTTTAGAAGGTATTCCATTTTTATTATAATTTGATGATAAATAGAATGAAGATTAATCATTGAAAAATAATTCTCTTATTCAATTATATAGAATATTTAATCAGCGTTAGGAGTATGATAATTTTAATTTATACATTTTTTCCATATTATCAATGAACAGCCACATAGGTCCATCATTCTTATTAACCAAGAGTAACAGATACCCATAGTGAAACATTTAAGGAACATAAATCAGTTATCACAAAACTCCCGTATATTTTTCTTTATTTATGCTAATTTCACTATGTTCACTCTACATGGAGTATTTGATATAAGACTTTCATTAGGGATTAATTCAATTGAAATATAAACAGCAAACACTTGTGGATGTCTAATTAATTCTTCAAAAAACACATCATTATATTCTTGTATAATTGGTAATTATTAAATTTTAATATTAATTTTACCAAATGTATATTTAATATAATATTATTCCTTAGAAATTTAATTTAGAATAGCTACTGTAGGTGGATCAATACATGACCCAGATGTTGAATTATTCCATTTAAAGATAAAGGATTATATATCTCCCACAGGAATCATAATCTATTTTTCTTCAAAATAAATTTTCAATTATAATTCAAATTCCATTTTAAAACACAAATTATATCAAAGTCAAATATAGGTATAATGAACATGATTAAAAATTTGGTATCACTATGTTTCATAATGGGAACTGACTAAAACATCTTTTTTGTGTTAATATTTCCACTTGTAGTCATAACTGACATATCCCTTCATAAGGTTCAATGGAAACATATAACATTCTTCAAAAACATCTTTGATATAAAAGAGTGAGAATATCCATAATCATATAACAAATTACCTACATTTGAAGATATTATTATAGTTACATATGCCAAAACCTTAGGAACATCATACTCTGTTACAGTGGTTGCACTAACTTGGACATCTTCCCTTGGCTTCTCCTATGTTATGATCCCTTGATGCATGGGAAATTGGTTTTTATAATTCCATGTTTCCCAATATTTAACGTACAATATAATAGTGTTTTCTTTGTATCCCTTTAATAAATTTCCTATGTGAACATTATCTCCACACATATGGGAAACTATTATTCCCTTCAAGTATTTTATAGGATGTTTCTTTCTATAATTTTCAAACATAGTACATTATTTTATTTAAATCCATTTAATTCACGTTTTTCCTATTTCATAGTTATTATACCACCTTTTCTTCACATAAGTTACCTAGAATGAAAATTATCTAGAAGAATCCACCACTATTTTGATAGAATATAATACTATTTCATTATATGATGTAAAATATTTTGAAACATTTACCTTCAAAGGGTTTTCTTATACCCTTCAAAAAGATATCAAATTTTGGATTCATGGTTATGTATCTAATCTGTATAATGTATAGATAGTCTTATAATTTTATCCTCATACTATATATCATATTCCTATTCTATATTCTTTATGTTTAGTAAATATCTATTAATTTCAATTTTTTACTCATATTGGAAATATTTTTTCTTTAATGATACAACAATTGAACATAATTACATAAGTTATACTACTTATTACTATCATGAATTTTATATTAATGACCACAATTTATCAAAATCGCCTCAACAAAAAATCAGTTCCAATAGAAACATTTCTATTTCATTTCATCCCAACTGCATAAATATATTTTAATGATACTTAATACATTTCTTAGCTACCAATGGGTAAGTATCTCCACTAAAATATAGTGCTTTATGTCACATATAACAATCAAATATAAGTGTTTCATTTAGTGAAGCATAATGTTTCTCTATATGTGAATTGTTATTAGCCATAACCCATGTTACCTACCCTCATATGGCTATGATCTGCAATTCTCCAACACTAATAATATTATTGTGCTCAAAACGGAGATATAATATTACCCATGAGTATTAACACCATTCCTTATGTGATTCTCTATTCCTAAATGACAAAATATATTGAATTTAATCATAATATTATGAAATTTAAATGATAGTATATAATTCCAAATTTGGTGAAACAAATAACATAAATTGTAAATTAATTTATAGATGATATCATAATAATAAACATAGTTTCATTGAGAAAATCCAAAAATTATAAAATATATTCAAATATTTTAAATTGGTTCATAGAAATAGTATTAGTATGTAAAATAATATCCCTAAAGAGTGTCAATATACTTGTTCAGTCATAAGAGCAATAATATTACACCATTGACGATAGATTTATTACTCAATATGCTCCATTCAAATTTGTTTCCCCTAGGTTTATATGTTCCACAAATTCAACCACTTTCTAGTATACATTTAAAAATTAATTTCATAGAAAACCAAAAAAACTATTATTTTCAAAACCATTATGACATTATCTTATACATATGATTAACCTCAGAGTTTTTCAAAGGTTTATGTTCTCTAATAAAGTTTTTCATAAATATAGTTCCCAATGTTTCTAATAAACATTCTCTAATAAAAATTGTAACAACAGAAACTCTAATAACACATTTCCATTCTCTGCTTTTTTATATTTCCATAAGATATTTGGGATCACATCACCAATGAATGATCAATTACGAAATATTAAAGAACCAGATATATACTTGATTCTCATTTTAAATTGGTTAGAAAAAATAAAAATAAAGTAAAAATAAATATTATACAATCATGAAGATCATTAAAATATTCATTCTTCATATGCTTGAGAAAGGAACGCAAAATAAGGGTGATCTTAAGAACTCTGTAAGAGTTTTGTATAATAGAATTAGACATAAGTTAATAAGGCATAACCAATATAGAGAGGTAAATAATTGTAATAACATGCCATTATATCAATTATTTTAAAAATAAATTCATCCACGAATAATATAAATTTAATAATGTCATGTATTATAATAAATGAATTCTCAATGATTTAAATAAAAAATTTAATATATCTTTATCACAACCATTTTATAGGTTATTTTAAAAAATGGATATGTATATACAAAATAACATTTCTTAAAATTACCCAAAAATTTTATCTCATATGAATTTTCAATGAATTATGGTAGATTTGTAACTAGTCCACACCCATAACTTCATGTCAAGTGCATTCCTTGAATATTTATTGATAAATTTAATTTATAAACAACATTCATTAGAAACAGCTATCTTTGTTGATTTAAAGATAATTCAATATCATGATTTTTATAGTCAATCAATTAACTTTAGTATTAATACACCATATATAGAAATGGTATATGATTTAAGGAAAAATAATATCCACAATATAGAGAAAATGGATAGAAAAGAAGAATACAATTTCTATTGAGAAATTATTAAATAAAATTGAATGGTTTATGAAAATGTAAATGAACAAAAAATTAATAATAAAAACAAATATTGAAATAAATTCATCAAAAATATTGTTTTTATAATAAAACATAGGCTTTTAGAAAAGATTAAAATAGAAAAAACCAATTAAATTAAACTTTCATTAAAATTTTTCTTTAAAAACAATTATATATTTGTAGAAAAGATAAATTGTATAAAAACATTTTTAGTGTTGGGGAAAGAGGACAACACCATGTACAGTGAAAAGAAACATTTTTTTTGATATTTGTAAATAATGAAAAAAATGAACCGTTAAAAAATTATAAATATTACATTAAAATATTTTTTTTAAAAGGATGACATATAATATAATTAGTAAATAATTTTATTAATTTAAGATGAAATTTTAATTATTTTTTGAAAAATATGGACATGAAATAAAAATATACCAGATCAAACAAATAATATCAGATTTCTTTTTAAAAATTAATTGGTATTATTTATGTTCTAATGAGAGAAACGTTTTCAATAAAATATAAAAAATCATTAAATATCTATATGATATGAAATTATAGAGCATTTATGAAGGATATATTATAGTTTTACTTTAATGAAAATATATGCCATCCCTAAAAATTAGATTGTTAAACAAATTATTTCCTCTTTGGTAACTTATAATTTGTAACTACCTCGAAAAGTATACATGAATTAAAAATATAATTAATTTGAATTAAATATATTTATGTTATATACAAAAAATAGTAATTATATACACCTCATAAAATAAAATAGGTACATAATTACAAATATGTCTCAATGGTGTTGAAATTATAATCAAATCTCATACCTCGTGATTCTAATCAGATGAAAATAATTCAATCTCCAATAAAATAGTTTTATATTTATTAGACATTAATAGAGAAACCATTTAAATATCTATAATATCATATATGATCTAGTAATAATATCTTATAACCCCTTTCTTAATAATGTTTTATTACTATCATTGTTTTGGGTGTTAAATATTTTATTTTTCATGTATTTTTTGATTTATAGGTTATGATTATTTCTTACTGATAATGGATTTATAATCTATTGAGTTTTAATAATTATTTAAATATCATTCATATAAATTATATACATGTTTAAAATCATCCAGGAAAATTGGTCATGGAAAATTAATCACATCGTTTTGTGTTGGTGGTAGTCATCATGTATACATGAGCGATGTATTCATTTTTAATGGTACTAATTGTAATAAAGTATATGATATATTAAATTTATAGAATAATAATTATATCTCAAAAACCATATATATTCTATAATATCATTATTACGACCAGCATTGTGATCTGGTGGTGGAAATAGAAATACATCATTTTGTGAGGTGGTAGTTAGTTGTACCCATGTAAAATGGTTTTATAACCCTTTTGTTGAAAAATGAGATAGATAAATATTATTACATAAAAATAATTACAAATAATAATATGTTATATTGAGGATTTATTATATTCTAATTTTTATGAAATAATTTATGTTGGTAAAATGAGAATAAACCTGAAAGCATTGGGTTAAAATGATTATATCTTATTTAAAAGAGCTCCTTTAAATATCCTCTTACTAATAACAGGGTTGGTAATTTGAGAAGGACTAAAAATATTGAACACATATAATAATTTTTGTTTTATGTTTTTTCAGTTTTCTTCAATCTAATTATCTCATGGTTTTATGTAGAATGGATGAGTGTTGGTGTCCTTTTATAGTGAATAATAGGACACACTGGGAAATAATTAAGATATTAAAACATAATAAATTATTTTTCATGTGAAATTCAGACCAAGTGAAATCTATTTTAATATAATATATTTGAATGTTTAAATCAATTCTGAAAATAAAATTTTCATAGGTATATGTATCATTTTAAACCTTATCATTTGGTTTAACCCCTTCGTTGACAAAGTTTTACCTCCACGTTGGTAACAATGTTTTCAATAGTAAAAGCTTATTAATTTTATGATAAGGATAAAATTGGAACATAAATGGTAAATATATGAAATATTATACCACATGTCATATCATTTATCCAATTTAAATATTTTTGTGTTTTTTAAATCATATAAAAATATATTATTTTATATAAATTAACATTTAATACATATTAAGGACTATTAAAAAATTATAAATTTAAAGACTTCAATATGGGTATATAATTAATATATAAAGTCATTAATCATTAATTATAAATTATTATTAACCAAAAAATTCATGTGGAACCACAACTCATTCAAAATATATTATTTTATAGTTTTTAAAATCAATTACTTTGATTTTTTCTACTATTTTCACAAATATTTGGTTAGTATTGTGTAAGAATTTAAGTTGGTTATTGATTCATTAAATATTAAAATTAAATTTCCATTATAAAAATAAATAAATAATTTTCAAAATAAAATTATATTTCTTCCATAAAATCTTCTTCTACCAATGTAAACATACAATAGAAATTCAAAGCAAGAGAGTGAAATTTTGTAATTTTCCATTACTTAAAATAACATAAAGGTATTTACCAATGAGAAATTGGTCCAGTATTATATATATTTAAATATATGATGGGGTATAGTTTTATCCTTGCTTATCTCATTATACCCTTTACCGATGTGAAAAATTTTACAACTATTACTATATATAAAGTCTAAAAGTAAAAGGGACATATTTTTTAAATTTGAACCAATTTATCCCAAATTATGATTCAATTTTATCATATTTAATTTAGATAAGTGAAAAAATTGATTTAATACTAACAAAAAAATATTGATAAAAAACATGGTTTCTGGGAAATTCATTTTCATCCCTAAAAAGATTTTAGAGAAACTATGTTACTAGTAAAAATATATATAATAAATTAAATTCATACAGATAGATATTTTATTTTTATATTTTATTTAAATTATTCATAATTAGGGTTTATTTTAATTAATTTGAATGAGAAAAGATTATGAATATAAAATAATGTTTTCTAGAAAATTTCCTTTAAATTTCAAATGTTCTTATATTATGTTTTTATAAAATTTAAAGTCTATATATGATTATTTATAATTGTTTTTTTAATTAATATTAATTATATGATTCAATTTTAGTTCTTCATAATAGTTTATTTTTTAGGGAAATTCTCAAGAAAATATTTTTCATTTATTCTGACATAGTATGTTCAAAATTAATATTAATCTTATCATTATAGAATTTGTATTCAAATGAAAATTAAAATTTACATATGAATATAGATTCCTGAGAATAATATGTTAAATTATTTTAATTTATTATAATGTGATACATTTTTATTATCTATGTAACTTCCACTCTATATAGATTCAAAATGATATTATTTTTCTCCTAGCTTTATGTAAAATTTCATTAATAATTATTTCAAAAGATCAATAATATTTTACATTTCAAATGTTTTTTTCTAAAATGTTTAAAAGTTATCTTTTTATAATGAAATTTTCATTTGATATATTTTATTCTTTGTTAAGGATAATCTTCTAATGATTCCATCTATATTCATTCATAATATTTCTTTCAATTGTTCCTTTCTTTCATGGAAATGATTCATCACTGCATTTTTTCTTCTTAGTCCTTGAATTTTTATAAATATAATTTTCCTTCCATTTCCTTCCATCTATGAATAACATCTTTTTGATTTAATTTTCTGAAGGGTGTTCACATATATATAAATCAATAATTGATTAATAAAATTATAATCATAATTTTTTTCCCATTATCTATATAGTTTAAATAGAATATACATTGTTATCTTGATTGAATGATATTAACCTATATAATTACTTTATGTAATTGGATAATAATTTATTGTCCACTAATTTATCATTTTATGATTATTTATATAACTATTAAGGTTTTCTTTATGATATTCATTTGAAAACAACATGAAACCCATTTTCGTTCCATGGGTTCTTTATGAGATGATAACTTGTTTTATATGGCTTACATTTTTAATAATGATGATGTTTGGTGTTCTATATCACCCAAACATTCATTGTTTTATATTCATTTATCATGGGCTCAAAAGGATACGTAGTAGGATTTATCCTATTCCAAATAGTAAATTCTAGGATTAATGACAAGCCAAAGAGTATACAAGAGGATTTATCTCAAGAAAAAGGGGTATACGAGAGGAATTATCCCAAGAATAAGGAAAAAAGGAGGATTTTCCTAGTCATAAGAGGATGATCAGGTGGTTAACCCAAGACTAACATGTGATTATTGTCTTGGGGGGTATCCTTTATATATGGTTTATATGTTTCTATTTATTTACTATTTTAATAATATCAAAATTTTATCCTTTTTGTTAATACTATGTTATGATCTCATATCTCAAGTTTATTTCCCCATGCATCAAAACAATTTTTATTCATTTATTATTATATAAAAATAATTATTACAGGATTTTTGATATATTCTTGTTGGGTATAAAATTATTGATTATACCTGAATGCTCATATTTTTCTTCTTTTTTGTCATTGAGGCTTATCACTTTTGTTTACAAATACTGATAATTAGAGATAACCCATTTTTTATGTATTTAGTTCCCCATGTTATGTAGAAATTTAATACATAATATATTTCTAGAATTTTATGATGTGTATATAATTTATTAGACTTGTTGACTACTTTTTATGGAATAGGTGTTTCTTATATATTGGTATAACTGCTCGTGAAGTGAAAAAATGGGTTTTATTAGTAGTTATTTTATCATGATTCTCAAAAACCTAAAAATAAAAGGTATTGATAATTTATTAAAATTAAGTATTTTATTAATTTCATATAATTGAGATGGTCATGCCATGAGGCTATTGTAGGTATGCATAGGTAAGGATCCAAACTAACTATGGGGACTTCATTTTCCAAATAGTTATTGTTGCATCCTTCCCATAATCGTAATGAATATTGAATTGAATAATTTGATATAGAAACAAAAAATCCTTAATATAGCTTGATTATATTTCAGGTTATCAATTATAGATATTAATCAATATTTTATGTGTCACGACCCATCCTGTGAGTCCCATGTCGTGACTACCCCAATCTCACCTTCCATAGGCCAGGGGCTAGTGACTAGCACCAGAAATGTGTATCCATAAAACGAGAAGGAATTTTATTTAAACCGTTACTTCTCACAGAGTAGAATGAAACAAAAGAAACTGTGAAGTAAATAGTTGTAGTAAAGAGTGATGAATGTAAAGTAGTCCAAAATACAAGCCCAACTAGAAAAAATATATGTACAACTAAAAAAGTAAAAAAACATGAAAATTAAAAGGAAACTCTTGGATTTTCCTCCACGGATCCTACATGAAGAGTAGGCACAGCTCACGATCTGTAGTCCCTAAGTTACATCAGTCCAAAAAGGTCAAGCTCCAAGAACTGAACAGTCATAGCTCCCTCATCCTCAATCAATGTTGTACGTAGTCTTCACCAGACACAAAAATATGCGGGTGAAGCCCGTGTATGAATGAGTGTAACCATACTCATTAGGGATCTCGAGACCCCCATAGGTCTACTAGAGTTCCACAAAGGAAAAAACAACAAAGAATGATGAAAAAGTACCAAACACAATTCAGATCTCTCTAGATTTCAATTTAGGTCATGGGTAGATGGGTAATCACATTAATGAACTACTCTACTGCTGGAGAACTCCACCTCTATCGAGTACAGTGGGCATGTTGGGTTACTCCGCGCTGCTTCCCACTAACCTTGAACTGCTGAGGTGCTCCTCCCCATCACGTACCATGGGTCTGTCATGTAACACAGAACCTCCCTCCCCGACCATGGACTTCTAACGTACTTCCCCACATCGTGTACCATGGCCTCTCTCCACCGTGACGTACTCAGGTACTCCTCCCCAGCGCGTACCATGGCTGTTAAGTCACTCTAAGTCAGAAAGTAAGCAGTCGTCAAGTCTTAGCCAGTCGTAGGGTTCCATACATAGTGTGCTTGGTAGAAATTCTCCTCAAACCAATCTTCTCATCTGGATATCTATATAAGTCACCACAAGGTATTCCAAAATATTTATCTCCTCAAGAGGGTCCCAAATCCACTAACAGCTCACCAATCAGATGTGCGGTCTGTAAGATAAGGTCGTTATTGTGTCAGGGGCTCAGTTAGATTCATAATCGATCCATCCTGGTCATACCCCAACTTTCTCCAAAACTCAATTGGAGTATCTCAAAAGTACATAATTTTCCTAAGGATCCCAAATCCGCAGACGGTTCATCAAACGGACGTCTGGTTTAGAAGTTAGGGTCTATTTTGTGTAACAAATCTGTATGGGCTCCGGGTCCGGTCTGCCTCGGTTAGACCGGCCAGACCCAGTTTGGAATGGGGAAACCTGGATCGACATTGTTCGACCCAGACCGACTCAGGTCGGACTCGACCAAGGTCGACCAGGCCTGACCAGGCTGGGCTGCGGGTCAGGCCGATAGGCTGCGGGTCGGCACGCTGGGCGGGGGGTCTGTCCCCTGAGCTGACCCAGCAGTGCCACCTGCATGGTGGCATGGGGCGCCAGGCATACCCGGACGCATTGATGTGGTGCCATGGGTTGCCTGTGTCACGGTGGATAGGCATCAGCCTTGTTGTTGGGCGTGCCATTGGTGCACGCCCCATCCACTGGCCTCCAGTCAGACCAATCTCCCCCTTCTCCTCCTGTGGTTGTTGCAGGCGGTAGCCTTACTACCACGTTGGCGCACCGCCGGGGGCATGCCCCACCTCCGCTCTACTGGTTCCATCGCCACTAGCCGGCATGTTTTCCGCCTTCTTCCGGTTACCGAGGATGATGAACTGCAACCCTCCATGTTCATCGGCATCCTGCGAGGGCGCACCATGCCTCCTCCGTAGTCGGCTGGTGCCGACCACTCTGATGACCCCCATGGATTTTTGTCATGGCCTCCTCTTGCGGCGTGGATCGACGCGCTATCTACCATGTATCTGTTCAGTGTCATCACACTGTCATTCTTCCATAGAGGCACAACGATGAAACAAATATAGTGGAGAGTTCGGGTCGGGTTCGTTAGGCCTGCGACGTCCGTGTTAGCTCGTAATAAGAGGGGGATTAAGGGTTTAATAATAATTTAATTGAACAACAAGATAAACCCCACAAGATTCCCAGAAACAACCTCCCACAAGGATGAATGAATCTCTATTCAACCCGTTAGTTTGTTGACCAACATTATTCATATAATTTCATAAATGGGGAAGAGTGAATCAAAAATGCGCAAACAAAATAACCCTTACCTTGAATCGTCAGAGAAGCGTCCACACTTGAAGGTGGATCGTGTTCTTCATTCCCACAACAAATTCCCAATGACGCCACTCCTACGTCCCCCTACTGTTCGTGGTCCGGTGTCGTTCGTCACCTCCATATGGGTCGGCTCCATCCTCTAAGGGCCAAGCGTCATGATGCTCCTTCAGCACTTCTTTGCTTGCCGAAGCTATACCGATACTCATTCCCAAGATCTATATATATAGGATAAGGGGAGTGTAAGAAACGACATTGAAATTTTCTGAGGCTTATTAATTAGGAAGATTTTTAATTTCCCAATGACATCATTACATAGGGTTGGCAGGTCAAGACATTTATTATCTTAACACATCATGGCCCCACCCCCTTTACTTGTCTGTTAGAGGATATGAAATAAAATAAAAAAATAATTTCATTTCATTTCATTCAAAAATTCATAAAACATAACATCTTCTCTAGACATACTGAGGTCAAATTAAATACGCTCTTAAGATAATCTCGAAGTTGTAGATTCAACGGGGCCCTCAGATTTTTAATCTAATCACTGGTTAAAATGTTAGAAAATGCCGCTCGTGTGTTTACTGAAGGTACAAGAAAAAAAGTTCAGATAATTATTAACAGTCACCCTCAAACCGCGCCGGTTGAGGTTAGGATCTTCCTAAGTGAAACATGCCCCAATAAACCCAATTGTACTCTCGGATTTAAAATCCTAGTAACCGTTTAGAAGTTATGTATTTTACTATAAAATAATTGTCACTTAATTATTTTATTAACGACCAAAAACTATCATTCACAGGTGTCCCGAGCTGTCCAATGTTAGTATCTTCCTAAATAACAAATACCCCCACGAGTTCATCAGTGGTCTCAAATTTATAATCTGAGTTACTGTTTGTGAGTTATAAGCATTTGAAAAATAAAATAACTTTATTTAATTATTTTATTTACAGTTATTCCATTCTCGTGTTTTCTCACTGGAGGTCTATGCCAACTAAAATTATGTCGCACCTAGGGTAAACCTACTATCGTAAATGAAACATTTCCCTTATATTTCTGATCTGGGGAGTCGTTTAAGAGTTATTCCACTTTTTCAGTAAAATGATTTTGCGTACTAATTAAAGCATAAAAAATTTTCGACGTATCATTCTGGGTACTCCGGTCCTCGGAATGGTGCACCATTATATTTCACCATCTATAAATAGTTCTATGTAATTAAAAAAATTATATGGAAATTCTGAGACATTACATTCTCCCCTCCTTGGGGCTTTACGTCCCCAAAATCCAAAACAAGGGAAAATCAAACAATTGAGGGTAATGAGAATGAATCTAAGCCTCGCACTCCCATGTTCTCTCCTAGAGGTCCTCGTTCTTCCATCGAATTCGCACTAGAGGTATCAACCATCTATGAAGGACTCTCTCATGTCGATCCTCTATCTCCACTAAGAACTCTAAAAAATTCACCCCATCGTCATAGTTCAACTTTCCCTAGTCGATTACATGCGACAGATCATGCACACATCTCCTCAGCTGTGAACCATGGAAAACATTATGCACCCATTGCATCTTTGGGGAGAGATATAGACAGTACTCCACCTTTCCCACTCTATTTAGATTCTAGAACGGTCCGACGAAACTCACAGATATCTTACCGCCTCGGCTAAATCATGGTAGTCCCCGTTAAGGAGAGACTCGCAAGATAACGTAGTATCCCTCTTAGAAATCCTGAGGTCTCCATCTTCTGTCATTATATGAGTTCTTTCTCCCATGTGTATTCTTCATCTACTCCTGTATCGTCTGCACCTTCTCAGTTGTAGACCATTAAAACTCTGGACCCATAATTGCTAACTCCCTTTATTTTGTCCAGCATAGATATGATCTATAGTCTAGACCGTACAAGTCCTATAATGCTTCCATACCATGGGTGGAGTGATAACTATTGTTGTGGGTGAACTTCAACAAGGGCAAGTGATCCTCCCAACTGCGGCCAAAATCTATGACACATGCATGAAGTATGTTCTCTTGCGTCTGAATGGTCCACTCCATCTAACAATCCGTCTGAGGATGAATAGTGGTGCTCAAACGCAACTGAGTCCCGAACGCCTCCGGTAATGAATTATACAACTGGGATGTAAAACGAGTGTCATGGTCAGTGAGGAACATCGATGGAACCCCATCTAGTCTCACAATATCATGATCATAGAGGCATCCCAAACCCACAATGGATACCTCCTCTAAGATAGGTAAGAAGTGGGCTAACATGATGAGTCGGTTAGTGATCACCCAAATGGAATTGATGTACCGTGGATATATGTGGATTTCCTGTCACAAAGTAGATCGATATTCGACCCCACATCCACTTTGTCACCTCAAGTGGTTGTGCTAAGCTTGCTCGAACCAAGTGCTCGACCTTCAATTGCTAAAAATTTGGAATCGTGAAACAAACTCTGCTACAGCCTTCTTCATCCCTGGCCACCAGTGATGACGCCAGAGGTCCTGGTACATCTTCGCGACACCATGATATACCACCAGAGGGGATGTGTGGAACTATCTCAACACCTCCTCCCATAGCACCACTTGTACCATGATACGTCCTCTGAAGCAGATAACGCGCTCCCCACCTTCAGAAAACCCATCAGGTTCCTGTCATGAGGATATCAGAGCACGTAGAGCCTCGCAGTTAGTGTCCCCAAGATGCACCTCCCTAACTCGTTGATGGAGTGGGGGAGTGACTTTCATAGACTAGATGTATGCTGCTTCATCTATATCCACAAAAGATATCTACAATGCGGTTAACAGCTCTGTCGCTTCACTCTGAAACTGCCGAACAGACCTCCAACTAAGTGCATCTGGTACCACATTCCCATTCCCAGGAGTATAAGATATCTCAAAGTCATAGTCCTGGTAGAACTCAAGACATCACCACTATCTCAGGTTCAGGACTTGAGACTCTTTTGATCAGAGTAAACAGTAAATCGTTCACCCATCTAGTAGTGATGCCGCATCATGAAGGCAAAGACCACTACTGTTAACTCAAGGTCGTGGGTTGAATAGTTTTGATCATCAGTCTCTGTCTGAACTCTTGAAATCATTGCAGACACTTCTCTTTCAACAAGAAAGGATCCCCCTTCTCCATCAATGCGGAAAAGGGTGTTGCTACCATGGATAAGTCCGGATAAAAACTCTGGAAGTGCCAACCAAAGCAGAAGTCCCTCTCCCTTTAGGGAGTTAATCATGGAAACAACTTTTGAAAAGATGTCCCCACACTCTGCCACTCCTGTTGGGAACTAAAAACTAAAAACCCATGATGCCATGAGGGTAAGGCTGTCCGACTCCAGAGTGATTGGCTGCACCCTCTAATGCATGAGTCTATCTTGTGCTGCCTGGGTTTACTTTTTCACCAACCAAGGAAAACCCCATTACAACATTGTAGATAAACCATTACCCTTTTTCCTAATACAATAAATATATGGATGTCTATTCCATACCCAAACTAACGTCATAAGTCCTTGACGCTACCACCAAGGGGTTCCAACCGAAACACTCACCTCAAGATTCAGATCACATAGTTGGCGTAAGGGTGATTATTGAGTCTTCTGCAGAAGGTATCTTGAGACGTGAGGGTTAAGTCAACCATTTAACCAGGAATTGTAGATCTCGTAAAATATTTGTGGAAGGAAAAAATGATTGGTACTTATGTCTATTGATACATTTGCTATTAGTAGACATAGACCGTACCTCAAATCATTCATAGAGCCCTTGGGTCCCACTCGATGACTGCATGAAGCTACTCCCTCCCCTTGTCCTCTAGCTCGCTGAGACTAGTGGGGACCACAAAGGGGGGGGGTTTGTAACATGTCAAAATGTACACCTTATCATGTTGTTCTCTTATATCTACTTCCACCTCTATAGCCCTGCAGATTCATCTGTCCATACCACATCCTCTTCCCAAAACATTTTACACACCCAAGTCTCTGAGACTGGCGCCAGTTTCTTTCTTTCCCACTATTAACATTCACTAGTTGTATCTGCTTAGCCAATGAACATTAAACCACAAAGGTTATCTCTAGCACTCTAACATAAGTAGGAATGCATAGAGAAATAGTGCTAGCTCAGATGTCTTTAAACACACCTCCCTTGGAGGTCTGAGCCCTGAATCACTAACTATACTATATTCGTCGAGTACCTTGGAATAGTTGGTATGCCTCGATGGATACTTATCTACCGACTTGTCATCCTGCCGAAGCTATAGAAGCTCTAGATAACTATTATCCACCTACTCAAGCCAGTCTTTAGTTGCCTGTGAGTCGGGATCACCTTGAAAGCTGAGGGGTATTTGATGTTGAAACACGTGTAAGAAACTAAGACTATATTTTTCCTCTACCGATACCTCCAGTTGTAACTACTGACCAACATGCAGTGATATAACAGGAACACTACCCAAAGTTACCATCTCAGGAAATGGTCCACGTACCGAAGCCTCAACACTATATAGACCATCCCTATGGTCACTCACTGAAAAAACTAGCAGCTATGATCAACATCTACTCTACTAGTGTCCCAACTAGGTGGAAAACTCTAGTCGTAGCCTCCAGCCAGTCCTCTACTACCTGAGAATCTATCTTTCCTCAAAACCTCGGAGGCCTCTACTGTTGGCACTCATGAAACATGCTCAGATAGTTTGCACCATCTGCCAGTGCAGCTGGTGGTAACTGCCACCCAACAGGTGGTGGTGTAATTGGTACACCAACTGAAGGTGCCAACATAGTAAGAGGGACCCGCACCGGATCCTCGTCGCTGGGTGGGCTGTCATCGTGTACTCTCTCAGGAATCCTAGCCAGCTATATATATGGTGGCATCTGGATAAGGAACATATTTTCCCTAGTCAATAATTTATACACGTTTATTAAACTCAATAGATAAAAAGGAAAGCTTTTCTAAACACACGCAATCGGTGTTTTTTTGCACTAAATCGAAAATTAGAATTCAGGGTCCTGGTGTATGGATACGTTGGTCACCGCACCAACACTAGACTCCCCAAACTGAAAACCACACTCATAACACGTAACACTAATCCCATAAAAAAAATATCAGAGTCCTAGTTCTCCGGTTGAACCAAAATCATTTGATAGCGCATTGTCACGACCCGTCCCCCGGGGCCCATGTCGTGACTACACCTAGCCCACCTTCCATGGGCCAGGGGCTGGTGAATAGCACCATAATGATGTATCCTTAAAATGGGAAGGAATTTCCTTTAAACCTATGCAACTCATAGAGTGGAATGAAATAAGAGGAAACCACACATACTAGAACGAAACAAAAGAAACTGTGAAGTAAACTGTTGTAGTAAAGATTTCTGAAAGTAATGTGGGTCAGAATAAAATCCCAATTGGAAAAAGTAGAAGTATAGTATAAAAATTAAAAAACATCTGAAATGTGAAAGCCAGCTCTGGGATCGTCCACCACGGATCCTACCTGAAGGGTAAGTACAGCTCACGATCTGTATTCCCTGCACCACGTCACGGTAAAAAGGTCCAGCTCTAAGCACCACCCAGTCCTAGCTCCCTCAGCCTCAATCAATACTATATATCATCTGAACCAGACACAACAAGGTGCAGGAAAAGCCCATGCAGGTTTGAGTATAACGATACACAGTAGGTACCCCAAGACACTCGTAGGTGTCCTAGTGTTTCACAAAGGAAAAAACACAGAGCATAAAGAAAAAGTACCCAACACAAGTCCGTTCACACCAGGTATCACTTTAGTTCAAGGGTAGAAGGGTTATCACATTAATGAACTCCTTATATGTTGGAGAACTCCTCCTCTATCAAGTACAGTGGGCTGGTTGGGTCACTCAGAGCAGCTCCCCACCAACCTTGAACTGTTGAGGTACTCCGCCCCATTACGTACTATGGGTCTTCCGGGTCACAAAGATCCTTCCTCCCCCACTATAGGCTGATGAGGCACTCCTTTCCATCGCATATCATGGACTCTTCCCACCATGGTCTACTGATGTACTCCTCCCCATCGTGTACCATGGTCGTCGAGTCACTCCGAGTTGAAAAGTCAGCAGTCGTCAGGTCTCAACCAGTCACAGGGTTTCGTACATAGTGCACTTGGGAGAACTGCTCCTCAAGACACTCAAAACATCTTTATATCCATATAAGTCACCAAAAATTATTCCAAATGACCTATCTCCTCAAGAGGGTCCCACATCCGCAAACATCCCTTCAATCGGATGGACGGTATGCAAGATACAAGCATTTTAGTGCCGAGGGCCCGATTGGATTCGTAATCAATATATCCCGTATATAGTCCAAATTTCTACAAAACTCATGTTCCATATCTCAAAAGGACCTCCTAATCCTAAGGATCCTAATTCCATAGACGGTTCATCAAACAGACATCCAGTTTATATTTTAGGGCATGTTTTGTATAACAAGTCGGTACTGGGTCCGAGTCCGATTCGCCTCGGTCGGACCAGACTAACCTGGTTCGGCATGGGCCGACCCGGATTGACCTGGGTCGAACCGGCCTGACTCGTTTCTAAGTTGACCTAGGTCAACCCAGCCCACTGGGCCCGGCCTGACTCGACTGGGCCGCGGGTCGGCCCGGTGGTGCCACCTTCCTGGTGGCGTGGGCTGCCAGATATACACGAACGAGCCACATCCAGGATGGTCTGATGTGGCATGGAGCCACATCAACCTTTCAACCCATTGGGGTTGACCCCAAAGCGACACCATGTTGCACCGTAAGTCCTATGTTCCATGGTCAGAGGGCCAGGGACTTGCCGTTGGGTGCGCCATTGGTGCGCGCCCCATCCACCAGTTGCCAGTCGGACTGGCGGCCCCCTGCTCCTGCTACGACCATCGCAGGTCGTGACCTTGCTGTCGTGTGGGCACGCCACTGAGGGCGCTCCCCACCTCTGCTCCACCGATTCGGTCATAGATGGATAACGTGATAGCCACCTTCCTCCGGTCACCGTGGCTGACGAGCTGAGGCCCTCATTGTTCATCGGCGGTGCGCGGTGGTGTGTCGTGCCTCCTCCATGGTTGGACACTCCAAAGACCACCACAACATTGTGTCATGGCCTCCTCTTGTAGCGTGCATCAACATGCTATCCCCCACATAGCTGGTCAGTGTTTTCGCATTGTCGGTCTTCCATGGAGGAACAAAGATGTGACAAATATAGTAGAGGGTTTGGGAAGAGTTCGTTAGGCTCGTACCCTCCGTGTTAGCTCGTAACATGAGGTGGGTTGAGTATTTAATAACAATTGAATTAAATAGTAAGATAAACCCCACAAGATTCCCCACAACAACTTCCGCAAAAACGATTGAATCGTAGGTCAAACTGTTAGTCATTTGACCCGTGTTCTTCGTATAATTTCAAGAATATGGAAGAGGGAATCAAAAATGCAAAAATGAAATAACCTCCTACCTCGAATCATCGGAGAAACATCTGCGCTTGATGGTGGATTGTTTTCTTCATTCCCGTAATTAGTCCCTAATGATGCCACTCATACGTCACACTACGGTTTGGGGTTCAGTGTCATCTGTCACCTCCCGCTGGGTCGGCTCCATCCTCTATGGGTCTTGTGTCGCGACCCTCATTCCGTACATTGTTCCTTAGTGAAGCTCTGGCAATACCCATCCCCATGCTTCATATAAATAGGAGAGTGGGGGAGGGTGGTAAGAAATGACATTGGAATTTAGTGGGGATTATTAATTAGGAAGTTTTTTAATTCCCCAAAAACTTCATTACATTGGGATGGCTGGTCAAGCCATTTATTGGCATGACATATCGCTGGCCCCACCACCTTTACTTGTTGATGGAGGATATGAAATAAAATAATAGAATTATTTTATTTCAATTCTTTTTAAAAGTCCCAAAACATAACTTCCTCTCCGAACCTATTGAGGTCAAAGTAAAGCCTCCCTTAAGAAAATCCTGGAAATGCGGATTCAACGGTGCCCTCATATTTTTAATCAGAGCACCAGTTCAAAAGTTAAAAACACCACTCACGTGTTTATTGAATGTACCTGAAACAAGTTCAGAAAATTATTAACAATCACCCTCGACCCCCGCCGGTCGATGTTAGGCTCTTCCTATGTGAAACACGACCGAATGAACCCAGCAGTACTCTCGTATTTCCAATCTGAGTTACCGTTTAGGAGTTATGGATTTTAAACTAAAATAATTGTCACTTATTTATTTTATTTACGGCCAAAAACTATAATTCAGTAGTGGCCCGCGCCGACCAATGTTAGTATCTGTCTAAATAAAGGATACTATCACGAGTTCAGCGGTGGTCTCAGATTTTTAATTTGAGTTACTTTTTAGGAGTTATAAGTATTTGAAATATAAAATAACTTTATTAATTATTTTATTTAGGGTTATTCCATTTTCAGGTTTTCTCACCGGAGGCATGCGCCGACTAAACATAAGTCACGATTAGGGTAAAGTCACCATCCTGAACGCAGCGGTGCCCTCATATTTATTGATCCATGCAACCATTTAAGAGTTATTCCACTTTTTTAGGAAAACTGCTTACACCTGCTATTAAAGCTTAACAAAACACCAAATGATAATTACTGGTACTTCGGGCCTTGGAATCGCGCAATGTCAGATTTTGCGGTGGTGAAATAATTCTATATAATTTAAAAAGTTATATGGAAATTCGGGTACATTACATTATGTTTTCTTTTCAAATAAATTTAATTTCTCCAATATCTTATGTTATATGCAACACTAATTTCAAATGAACCACTATATACTATTACAATATTTAGTCATTGATATTTTTAACTAGATGTTATATTGGTGGGTATGAATTGTAACTAAAAATTATAAAAATTTTAACATTTTCAAATGTTTAAATTAAATTAAATTTCTTATCAATTGATTAGAATTGAAACAAAATCAATTAAAAGTAAAATAAATGTTTTCATAAAAATATTTTTAGGCCCAAATGTTTGTTTATAATAATAAATTTAATTTTCCATTACTTGTGGATGATTTTAATGAAATTAAAATATAATATATTCAATAAAATTATGTTCAATAATATGATGTTTTTTCTAATCATTGAGTAAGAATAAATACAATTTTATGCTAAAGAAATATATTATATAAAAAACTTGTTCCCTCACACACTTATAATAAAATTAAGTTTTAGAAAATTTAGAAAATTAATTTTTGAGTAAATAAATTATTTTTTCATCTAAAATATTCAAAATTATATTAGAGTGATTTTTTTAAAATTTTCAAAAATTATTATTTTTTCAATGAATATTGAAAATTATATTTCTTTTTATTAAAAATTTCTTTCTTGTTTAAAGTAATTAAAAAGGTACATATTATTTTTTAAAGGTATAAGAAAATTAAATAATTTATATTCAAATGTATATAATTTTTTAACTAGAATCAATTTTATATTTTATATTTATAAAAAACTATTTACTCTTTTGTGAGATGTTTCATCGAAAAACATTTTTTTATTGCATCTAGAGGTATAATTTAAAATTTGTTTCCACCACTCATGAGAGTTGAAATTTATAAGATATATTAGATATTATTAATAATAATAATTAATATTATTTAATAGTTTAAACATAATTTATTTCACTACGAAGAATAAGAAAATGGAGATTGGTTACCATGATTAATGATTAAATATGGGTTTTATCTTTACATGATTGTATTATAAAAATAATTTTCCTCACACATAGTATTATTTTTAAATATATTTTACTTCATATTTAGAATATTTGTGTCTATATTGTCACATTAGCCATATTTCTTAGGCTTAAGGTGTAAATCAGCTATGTAAAAAAAATGAAGTTACTAGTTACCCGGGTTAAAACTAAAATGGTAAAATTAATTAATCATAATGGCTAATGAATAACAAGATTAATATTTTTTTTGAGGTGTGGAAATAAAATTTATTCAATTAAAAGCTTTATTTATAAATTTTTTAAGTGCATGGGCTGAGAGTGGCTTTCCATTATTGAATTGTTTTTGGTATTTAGAAAACTTGCACTCCTATGCCATTATAAAAGGGAACATCCTCCCATAACTTCTTCACACTTATTAAAAAAAATTAAAAACATGGAAAATACTCTATATAAAATTATTAATAATGTTATATATATATTTTCTTCCAAAAATTAAAATCCAAGACATCATAATCATTTATATAAATGAGGTTTTTCTAAGAAAATGAAATTTTATTCCTTTAGCTATTTCTTTTTACATAATCTATTTTCATCATCATTGATGTCATAATAATTATATTATAATATAAAAATTATATACCATATAAATATATGTTATTATATTTTTTAACTTACCTATATCCATCTTCTTTTTTATTAAATTGTAACCGAAACCATCAATCTTGTGTACAGAAGACTTCCGTATCACGAACTGATATATTTAATTTTACAAAATTAAATCTCATGAAATGACATAATGATGGATTTAAATTAGATATTTGATATTAATTAACTATGAAATATTATTTAGTTATAATATTACATATAAATCTTTAATTTATGTTCCAAAGAATATGATAATCTCGCTTGTGTGTACAGAGGATTATTGACTCGTAAAGAGATGTGACTTATTTTTCAATGATCATATATATATGGGAATAATGATTTTTTTTACTATATTTTATATATATGAAAACATAATGGATCATTAAAATTTATATATTATTTATTTTCCTTTCAATCTATCTATCTAGAAAATGGAAACAACATTCGTGTGTGCAAACGATCTATCATGTCAATAAATGATGAAATTCCTTTTTAATCATTAAATTTTATTGATTAAAACAAATATATATATAATAAATAGATATTATATATAATTAAAATATCATAGTTAATATAATTTATATGACTTAACCCCGATAAAATAAATGTGACATAGAATACTGAACTAAAACATACATGAAATATGAAGTAGTTTTAACCCAAAATGTGATTTAATCAATGAATTTTTAATTGGATGTACATAAATGGTCATAATTATATCATATATAGTATTATACATATAATTACTGTTCTATAATAGAGTAATAAAAACCCAATATTTGTTATATAGGAGTTTTTAATGTATATTGACAAAGTCAACACTTAAAGTATGAGATTTTTAGTATCTCTTAAATTTCTGGGAGACATATTACATATTCCCCACTCATTTCTTATGTGTGTTGAATATAATATCCCAATATAATTTTATATAATGAATATAATTATATTAATAAATATTAATGTTTAATTTGATGTTACACTTTAATATTTCCTTTGATTTAAAAAATACCAAAGAGGAAAATGATATTTCATTTCAGTTGTATTTCTATTGGAGACATGCCATATTCATCAAATGTTTAGTTTTTTGGGTTTATATACTTCCCAAAAATGTATTTTATGATCATTTTCATGATAATTATGGGATATAAATAACTTTATAAGGTTCATTATTTCATGGTATTTATTATTTAAATGTCCTCAAAGTGTTAAAAGTTGTATGATATAATAAAATTTTTATTAATGATATTGTTTATGAATATGATTTCAATTATGAGAGAATATGATCTACATATCAATAAAATCATTTTTTTCTTATAATATTTTTATTTCTTGAAGTTACTTGTTTTTATTTCATTATCCTTTCTTTATGTAGTCAAGATTCCAAAAGATGGTTTTTATGGAAAACCCAAATTTAGTTCTCTCTTCAGTTAAAACCCATTTTTGGTCCATGTATATATATTCTAAAATGGTTTTAAAGAATGATTGTTAATACTATACTATGTTTTTTCAATGATATTTCCATTCATGATTTGTATTTTACCAAGAAAACCATACATGGAGTCTTCAGGGCATCTTCCAAACAAGGCCCTTTTAGATTTTTCCAAAAAAACATGACATGAATATTCATTTTACTATCTATGACATGAATGATATTTACAGCATAATTACCTATAATGTTTTAAAATATAAAATTTTAATTTTTATGAGTTTATTTTTAAATAAATTCTTTTTATTATGTTTTTTGAATTTTATTTTAGGAAACATAAATTTTAATTTGAATATGTTATTTTCCTCAAGAAACATTCGAAGTGATATTTCAAAATAGTTATCCTTATAATATGAAAATCCTATTATTTATTTATTATTTACTATGCATATTATAAAATTATAAAATAATTAAAATTTCATCAGGTGGTTTGTAATTATAATGAAAAAATTGTATGAAACTAATTCCTTTTCCATGTATTTTACTTTGATGAAATTTTGAAATTATTATGAACCCAATTTCTTTTATATGGGTTATAGTATGATGAAATGTTTATGAAACCCATTTCTTTTAATGGGTTCTAAAATAATGAATGTTTAATGATCTTGTGGAATATATATTTATGGTTTTCAATATGTGATGGTGGTTACATTATAATAAAATATGGATGTTAATAAATAACCAATGATGGTGGTCACATTATATCCAAGGATGGGTGGGGCCTACATATCCCTCTAATGTATTGGTTTAAGAATAATAGTATATGATATTAGAGGGTATATGGGATGTTACCCAAATCTTGAAAAAAAGGGTACATGGGAGGTTATCCCAATCCTATAAAAGAGGGTACATGTGAGGCTATCCCATTCTTAAAATAGATACACTGGTGGTTAACCCAATCTTAACATGATAGGAATGTCTTTTCATGTAGCATTAAGATATGTTTTTGAATGAATATATATGATATATGAATAAATATATTAGGCTAATTTCAGGATATCATGGATCATTTTAATATTTATATGACTCATTTCATATATACAGTGAAAATTTATTACATAGCTCATGTTTATGATTAATTACATGAAGGTTATAATTTTAAAATGTTATTATCATATTACCATTCAATTTTTATTATTATTAACTTGATATAGGTTTATATATGTCCAAGGTGTCCACATATTTGTTATGTGACCATTAATGACAACATTATAACATTTTTGGTGTTAATGTTATGTTTATATTTTGAAATTTTGAATCCTTTGTTATAAATATTGAATTTTGGATGGGTATCTAAAAAAAATAGGTAATGTTTTATGTTGAACATTGGAAGATGTTTAATAGATTAATGTATTATTTAATTATATGAATAATTTTTCATATTTGACGATATATGATATTGTTTTGTCTTTTGTTAAAAAATATAGATATATGGATTGAATTATTTTTCTTTTATGGATTGTATTATCCATTATATCTCAGTTATAAAAAATACATCATCAATTGTTATTGTAAGAGATGATGGTAAATTTTTTAAAGAAAAAAATGGTTAGATTATGAGTATTACATGGTATGAATTCAAGTTATTATATTATACAGTGGAAATCAATAAATATTATTTAAATTATACTGAAATAAAAATGTCATACTTTTCCCTTAATTTATAATGAATGAATAATCTTTTAACTAATCAAATATTTATGGTTTGTTATGGTTAAATTTATTATGATATGTTTCATATCATTCTATATTATTATTCTGGAATAAGCTTTCACTTCCATGTCAATATGTTCACTTCCCACTAATATTATCCTATTTGGAAACCTAGTTGTGTGTTATTCCAGAAAACCATCCAAATTTATTTCCCCCCTTTCCAATATTATATTTAATTAACATTTTTTTTAATATGTTGGTTTTTTATGAAATAATATTCAAACATAAAACCCTTGATTATAAATATCATATTAAAATTATTAGGAAATAATATATTTATGTGGGTTAGAATGTATACATAAGAGATTTTTTATTTTTTAAAAAAAATTAATTTCTTCAGTAACGTATGTTACATAAAACATAGAGTTTAGACAAATGGTGATATACTATTAAAATATTTAAATGTGACCATTATAACTTATCCATAAAATCAAGGGTTATAAATAGTCCTAAATAATTTATGAAAATTATATGGTGTTATTATTTATTAAATAAATTCATATCCTATCAATTGATTAGAAATGAAAATGAATATTATTTCTAAGAAAAAGAATTATTTTTTTCTGAAAATTTGTTTTAGGAACGGAAAGTTTTAATATATTAATTATTTAAAACATAAAATATTGGTGAATAATGTTAATGAGATTTATATTTCATATTTTCAATAAAATATTTTATCGTTCATCTAATATTTTATCTAACATTGGGATTGTAATAAATGAAAATTTATTATTAAAATTTTTATTTTAAAAAATTTGGTTCATCATGAACATATAAAAAAAATTTCTAATTTAAAAAATTTATTTGTATAAAATAAAATTAATTTAAAAATAAAATTTTAAAAATTATCTTAGGGTTAATTTTCAATATTTTTTGGAAAAAAATACCTTTTTAATGAATAATGAAATATATACTATTATTTAATAAAAATTTAATATTTATTTAAATATATACACAATGTAAAAACTTGTTATATAATGGTATAAAATTAAAATTAGTTCAAATATATTACCATTAATCCAATTTATATGTATTAAATCAATTTTATATTTAATAATTATATAAAACATTTTATACTTTTGAGATCATTTTTATTGGATAACCATTTCTTCGTCGAGCATTCTGATTCAATTTTAATTTAAATTATGGTACTTATTTTGGTTGAATTTTATTAAATGGATTCCATATGTGGAATTATAATAGTTAATAATATTTAATAGTGTCAATGTAATATTTGGTCATTGTGAATAATAAAGACAGTAAAAATTAATTATTGCAATTAATGTTAAAGGAGGATTTTCTGATTTACAAAAACATATGATAAAAATAATTTACCTCACACATATTATTTTTGGGTAAATATTAATTCAAATCTATAATCATTTTTCAATAAAATATATTAAGTAACATTTTATTTTTATGTTAATGGTATAAAGCACCTATGTAAATAAATAAACAACTTTTTACCGTAGTGAAAACTAAAATTAAAAAATTATGTGACCAAGGCAGATAAGGAATGACATGTTTAAAACATGTGTTTTTATTTTTTTATGTGTGGGTAAAGATAAAATTATATCAAATCATTTTTTCATCAGTTTTCAAGGTGAATGGTTTGAGAGTGAATTCCCATTATGGAATTCTACTAGGTATTTAAAAAATGACACTCCATCGCAATTATAAAAGAGATCATCCTACCCTCAGTTATTCATGCATATTAATCCATTTTGTTTAACAAAACACTAACAAAATATCTCCCAAAACCCTTATCAATATTATATTGAATACATTTTTCCCAAAATAACTATCATAGCATCCTTCATAAGAGATCCAAAGTGTGGTATTCTAAGTAAAGGTAATTTTGTTCACTGAGATATTTTTTTACATCTTCTCATACCACCTACATTAACTTCTTAATAATAAAAATGAAATAAAAAGAGTACATAAAATATATATTTAAGTTATTATGTTTATAGAATAACCTATATCCACCTACTCCCTTGTCAAATGGGAAACAAAATTGTCAATATTTTGTATAGAAGACAACCACCACTTGAACATTTGTCATTTTTTCCACCATAAACTATAATGAAGTGATATAATGATGTATTGAAATTATATATATGATATTGATTAAATAATTATACTTATGGAATTATAATATAACATATATCTTCTTCATTTCCATTTTTTAGAATATGATAATGTTACTTGTGTGTACGGTAGACTATTGCCCTACAGAGCGATATTATTTTTTTCACTTATAATTTACATGGAAGGTAATAAAGTTAAATTATATGAATATATGATATATATTTGATATCATACTGAATCTATAAAGGTTATATATTATTTAAATTTATTTCATCTAATCGTTTAAGAAAATTGGTACAATGTTAATGCATATGTTTGGCATATCATATCCAAGAATGATGTAATTCATTTTATATCACCAAATTTTATTGATTGAAATAAATAATAATATAAATAAAATATATTATATTTATAAAATGTTTAAGATTCTAGATATGATGGAACCATGATCAATGTAAAAGGAATGTGAATACCAAACAAAAACATACATGAAAAATGAAGTTGTTATTACATGAAACATGATTTTAACAATGAATTGTAAATAAATAGGAAATAAAAGGTCATAAGTAAATCATACATGGTATGATACATATAAGTATTTCTATTTAATTGATGCATAAAAATACTAAATTTTTTATAAAGGATTATCAAATGTGTTTGAAGGAAGTCAATACCTAAGGTAGGGGATTTCTAGTCTCTCTTAAATTTCTCTGACACCTATGTAATATTCACCACCCATTTCATTTGTGTGATGTATATACTATAACTATGACATTTAATATAATAAATATAATTATTTTATTTATCTTTAACATTTATTTGATTTTATTATTTAATGGTTCTTATAATTTTAAAATTACCAAATATGTAAGATATTTTTTATTTTACATTTATTTCTATGGGGAACTTGTTATATTCACCACTTGTTTCATTATGTGGGTTATATAACATCAGTGAATATATTTTTTGTTCTTATCATGGTAATTACAAGATATTAATATCCATTTTATATTATTTCCTCTAAGGGTTTTATGATTAAAATCTTACCAAATGGAAAATGGTTTATGTTATAATATCATTGTTTATTGAGATTTTTATGATTTTTCTTCCAATAAAGATATCATATGAAATAAATTTAAAGAAAATCATAAAAGTTTTTTTACTCTTGTTATTTTTTGAAATTACATTTATTTCCTTTCATATTCCTCTATTTATGTACCCAAGATTACAGTTTAATTTTTTTTAGATAAACAAAATATATTTCTTTATTTAGTCACATACCCTATTTCAAAAATCTTAATATATTTAAAAACGTATTTATGATAGGGTTTTAATATTATCCAATTATTTATAAGGAAATATTTTACCTTTTTTGAAATTTTTCAAGATATTTTAAAAGGAATATTAATTCCATTTTTCGAAGAAGTCCCTATTGTTTTTTACCAAAAATGTGAAATTAATATTCATAGTAACATGGATGACATGAATAGTATTTCCTACTCTGAGGACTAATAAATTTTATAAATAATATTTTTTTTATGTTTTAAAAACATATTTTCAAATAAAATGATTTTCACAATTTTTTTGAACTTTTATTTTAGAATATTTAATTTTTAATGTGTGAAGTATATTTTTCATCAAAAATGATCCATGTGATCATTCAAAATCATTTCCCATATAATACAACATCATTTGATTATAATTTAGAATTAATGGATATATGATCCAAATTCTACCATCCCTATTCATCCAAGGGTGTTTCAATGATGAAATGGAGAAAGGTTTATGAAACCCATTTCTTTTCCATGGGTCATACATTAATTAAATTTTTATGAAATAAATTTTTTATCTTGTGTTCTAATATGATGAATGTTTTAACATCATGTGGAAAAAAAATTTGTGGTTTTCAATATGTTATGTTTGTTGCATTATAATAGTTGATTGTGGTTGTCATATAACCAAGTATGGTCATTATAATATAAACAAGGATGTATGGGAACTATATCTCCTTCTATTGTATTGGGTAACTTTTAATGTTTTATGATTGTTGAGGTTACACATGAGGTTATCTCAGTCCATAAAAATAGGGTACAAATGAGGTTATCCCAAGAACAAAAATGATAGTACACTTGAATTTGTACCAATCCTAAAGAAATTACATGTTTGGTTATCCCAATAATAACCTTATATTAATATCTTAGTTATTAATCATGACATATGATTTTTTCTTAATATTTGTATTCAAAAAATATATGTCTTACGATAATGTTATGTTCTCACAGCTCATGTTCTTTGATTTATTTATGATTCATGTATTATGAACTTCCCTGATTTATTCCATGACATATATATATGATCTATGATATGAAGGGCATTTCAATTGTTATTCTCATGCTCTCATATACTTATACTTATTTTATATTGAAATCACACATGATTTCCCATAATGATAATATGAAACAACCCTTTATTATGTTTTATTTTCCTTGGTTATGATAAAAGGTTTTAAGTAGGGTATGTCAATGAAGTGTACTATATGTGATTTTTATGGGATATGTTAAATATCATTCATTAAATATGAGAATTGTGTATCTTTTCTCTATTGACACTAAACCATAATTTTAATCAAATGTGTATTTGTGAAATTTATATAATATTCATCTATTGTGATGTAATATATATGTGTGAAAATCCAAGTTTTTTATAATTATCATACCATTCGGGCTATGAAAATCACTACCAAATTATATTTTCCATGCTTGGGTTGTATTCAATATCTAAAATATTGTATCATTATGTAGATCTATATTTATAAACCATCCTTTGATGTATGGTATTCTATATGAAATAATTGTAATTCCTTCCCCTTGACTAGTTTATGAGGAATGAAACAAATTATAAACCATTTCAGTATGAGAGCCTATCCTGAAAATCAACTAGTCTACATTGAGGGTTAATGTTATTCTTGAGCAGGTAAACACGATAGACCAAATGTGAAGGGAATTGAGAAACGGCCTAATAGGGGTGGGGGTGAAACAAAATCATAGTATTATATAAATAAATATCAACCTTTATCCATTTTCATCTTTTTTATTTCAGATACTTGTTCCCCCATTACAAGGACCTCTATTGAACCTTTTGTTATTTTTTCCATAGAATTACATATATGTAAAAATATAAATGAAAGACACGTATTGATTTTTCTAGGTCCACCTATAAAAGGGTACTATAATTAAGAAATATTGAAAATTATATTGGTTAACCAAAGATTCATTATATACTTCTATTTTTATATAAATATTGCTTAAGAATGGTCACTCTTCACTAAGGATCACTGCCGATAAAAGATATAGGGATGAGATCACTACCTCCCAAGGACAACTATCATTATATGGTTTTAGGATAGTACACCACTTATTAAGAATCACTTCCAATTATTCTCTTATACACACTTATTTAGTGATAGAATCAGTTTAGGAACATGTAGTTCTATTCCTAGTATAGGTATATTAAGGTCCCTAAAATGATGGTACATTTATTCTACCACATATTTAGTTGTTGTTAATGCTCCATGGAATTCCAAATACTACATAAAATTCTATTATGAATATAAAAACTCTCAATATGTATAGATGATCCTTAGATTATACTATCAAACATGACATAGTAACAACCAAAAACTATACATAATCTTCCAAATGGTGGAAATATTATTTGGTATATTATGCCCTTCATTAATAAACTAGCTAAATTAAAAACTATACATATAAAACCATATTATATTAGAAAATATTATGTTTTGTAGAAAATATTCCACTATCCCTTTCAGATCCTCATATTCCCAGATATGCACAGAAAAATTATTCAAAATCATAAAATTAACTTCAAAACAATTCCATTCAACAACATTATGCCTCTTAAAATCATATCTTCAATAATCTCCTAGTAGTTGATTTCAACCCAATGGAACACATGGTTCCACTTCTTCTACTAGAACACATTGTTTCCACTCTCTCTATTTTTCTTTTTCAATATTTTTTACTCACATGATTTTATTCTAAATTAATAATACCTATATATCCAATGAAATGTTTGAATTTTAAATTTTAATCTTAAACTATAATTATCATCCAAATTCTCCCACATCAAATTCAATAACATGATCTTTGTACATTTAATATCACCCATTTTAATTTTAAAATGTAGCTTTCATATGTTATATAAAATATCATATGGCCTATAGAAATTCATCTCATCACATTTGTTCAAACTACCTAAATTTCATGAGTTATTATGATATACCATGTTTTGTGTCATAGCTTATTGGTTTCATGTAATTTTTTTCATATTGCTCACATTATTTTGTTTTAGACCTTAAATTACAGTTTTAGGATCTTTTATTTTATTTAACCACGAAATAAAATTTTATATTACTTTTAAAAATAAAATTTTCAATTATGTTGTAGAAATACATTCACTTGATTTGTTGTAGGCTATATTCCTGTCATGGTGTATCTACTTATAGACACACAAAAACAATAACCTACAACACTTCCTTTAACATCCTAAACATAGACTCCCCCTCGTGTAACATAAAATTATAGTGTATAATTCTTATTATTCACAATTACAATGTCATAGTCATTTTTTGTGATGTGGATATGACCATAATTCAAGAAAAACTAGAATATAACATGGATGTCATTGTGGTGTAATTGTTATGAAGTAATACAGAGGCCATTAATTCTCCAGATCCACTAAAATCCATCTCAACTTATTCTATAGAATATATTCATAGTTTATTGTTTGAGAATCTCCAAAAAAAATTTATTTATTGTGATTATGGTGAGATCATATATTTTCTGCCATTTGACATTTCCACATGATCCATATTAAAGATCAATTAGATAAATATTCTCAAAATGAAATCCAATTAACTTAATATTCCCTACGCTAATTATTTACAGACAAATTTGTAAAACACAATAAAATGTTACCATTAACAATATAGTATCTTAAAAAATATTTCTATCACTTGTTTTATCATCCTTTTAGATTTCCATAAAAAACATTTCATCATTATATTACTCCATTAAAAACACATTAACCTCTTCATTTTATAAAAAAAACATTAAACTTAAATAATTAATATTCATAATTCTTAAACATCAAAGATCAAAATGAGAACCTTTCACAATATTACGCATCATTTACATGAATCTCCTAGTGAATTTCTAAGTAAAAAATAAATCCTCCAAACATTAATTCTGTAAGAAATTCATCTAATTCTTATTCACAAATATTTCTCTTTCATAATTCCATGAAACATACCTACAACTCCATAAAACTTCTCCACCTCTAAGAGACATTAATCTATTCGACATATAATCATTCCTTAATATATATTATAAATAAATACAATAAAAACCAATCATTACAACAATCTATCCGTTTTTATTTTTCATGAAAATATTCCATACCTCTAAATATATCCCCCTTTGTCAACAAAATAAATAAGGTCTTCTAACATTTATTTTCCCCATATGGGTGTGTACAGATTATTACATGAACTTTTTGTTCCCATAATTTTAAACAGGTATATTCCTTAGATCTTACTCCCTAAATGGATAACATACTTCTTCCAATAAATTTACAAGAGGACTCATTATCACCTCACATGTTTAGAAAATAATATTTTGGGGATTATGCTCCTATTTCACATTCATCTAAATTTTTTTTTGAAATACCACATATATATATAATATCATAACCTTAAAACCTATCTAAATAATCATCCATTTAACATAGGATCAATATAATTTAATAGTTATTTTTTCCTTAATAATTTTAAATTTTTGAATTTAGCACTTCTTAATGAATCACCATCAAATCCTGAAATCCCGGAGAGTAGGAGTTCAGTGTGGGATAGAAGAGTTGTGGTTAAAAACAAAAATGTCTATATCACACTCTAATTGTCATAAAACCCTTAAAACATAGGAAATTTGAGATATTATAGACAATTATTCCTATGATCTCAAATATACACATAAAGAATATTTTACAATAACCAAATAAGCCTTAGAATATGAGACATACCACATTTAGAATCAATTGATACCACATTTTTGTAATTAATACCACTTGGTATACATTATATTACGTTATTATTTGGATTTTTTTTAAATAATACTATAAAATTTGTTGTTTATCATCAACTCCCCATGATTTATTCACACATAAACATGTACCAAATATTAAAATGATCATATGGATATGGAAACCACTCAGTGACCAATTTGTACAATGAAACCCATTTATTTTATACTAAAATATTATTTCATTAATATATAATCAAATATTATTCAACATATATTTTCACATCCTCAATTGGTTGACCAACTATATCATTGGGGAAAAAAATAAATATATAATTCAAATTTTAGTGTATATAATTCTATAAATTACATGATACCATTTTAAAAAATATTATATGGTTCAAACACCTATTTAACATAAAATAAGTGTTTTATAAAAAATAGAGTCCATAATCCAAGTATAATCCCACCGATTCCACTTTTGTATAATGTTTGACATCACTTGGGGATCATGATATATATAGAGAACACTTGAAACTCTTCATAACTGTATGAATTTCATGATTTGAAAATGTTTTCATCAAATATCTCCCCCAATATATACTTTTGAAGAAAAAAAAATTTATAAAAAAATGATAACACTTCTATGTGATATCACATATAGAAATTTATGTATAATTTGAAATATATAATTGGTCTTCTTTAAATATAGAAAAATTGAATAATCATAATCAAATAAGGTACATGTAGTTCCAATTCCTCATTTTATGTATCATTTTTCATTAAATGTAAATACCATAGGAATTGTATCTCTCCATTATTCCTAGACCACTCCTATTACCATAGATAAGGGTTTACTTATAACATCATAAATTTAAGGATTTTTGTTGGTCATTATAGTTTAATACTTATATTTTACTCTTCTTACTGTAAATTCTTTATGTAAACCCACATAAACAAGATTCTTTCTATATATTTGAACATAAATTATTATTCCGTAATATATTGATATCAGTATCCTTTTAATTAATCATATTAACTCTATAAGTCTCCTTCATCAATTCATTGTTGATGGTTTTGTTTTTAGGGTTATTTCTTTATTTAAGGGAAAGACCACCAGTTTTTTACTCATGGTTTTTAGTAGTATAAATGAATCCACTTAATCATGATTATTTTTTTCCTCCTTGTCCAAATTAAAAAAATTATGCATTCTTGATTTCTATCCATTATTTTTTCTTTTAATTACATTATGGATACTATGAATAAGCCATTAAATATTTTTGATTCACTCTACCTCACTTACTCACTTTATAAATATCCATCATCATGATTATGTTTTCGGATAAACTATGAATTATTCTATAAAAACATGTTTTCCACTGGTAATTGATCTGATTGAAATCATTTTCGTATAATCATTTCCTATAGTATTTTTAACCCCTTTAACATTTTCCATGTGACCACATTTATGACCCCTTCTTTTGTGATAATCATTGCTTCTTGTTTTCTTCCATGTATTCAAGATGTCAAATTCCATTTTTCATTTACTCATCACATGTCCATAGTTTTCCATAATAATAACACATACCACAATTTGTATCATTTTATTTCATTTGGTTGGAAATATCTATTATTCCATATTTTAATATGTTATTGAAACTGCAAGAAACACAATTAGAATGATAATAATTATAAATATAATGGATATTATTGTTTCCTAAATATTTCAAAATATGAAATCAACATATTGTAATTTTCAAAATGGATAATATTATGATATATAATTCCATATTAGATACATACATTGAAGGAATTCTCTCTTTTGAATATACTTTATTAATTCATGAACATTATTCACCATCTAAATTTGATTTATTATTTTATTTATGTAAATTCCTCTGACCTCATATTCATAATTCACTACATGTTTTTAGATTATTTTTAAAAATTATTTTTAAATATTAAAATATAAATTGTACTTAATATTTAGTATCTAGTCTTATAGTTATTTCTCTTTAATTCTTTGTAATTTTCTAATTTACACTTTGTTTTCATGTTTTCTGCAATTAAATCTTCTATATTCATTAGAATTACCTCCAAACTAAAACAAAATAAATTTTATCTTTTTGTTTCATTTAGAAAATTAATTAATTTATTATAAAATTTACCTTTTAATAAATTTTAATTAAACTTGTATTTCATATGTTATAGTTACTAATGTACGTTCATGTTCATTAATTTATTTTCCATTAACCTCTAACTCAGAATTATTAACTGTTATAACTATGTTTAACACTTATACCGTATATTTTAATATGTATTAAATAGTATTTATTAATCCTTATTTATTCTATAAATTTGACCAATACAGAAATCACATTTATTTAACATCTTTATCAATGATATCTTTATAGGTAATTAGATTTATATCAGTAGATTCTATAAAATAATTTATAGAGATTCAATATTCTTTTGAAGCAAATGATAAATTATCTTCATTAAAACCATATACATACATTATTTATAATTATATTCATCACAAACATGTGTATCATCTCCATGACTAAAGAAACTAAACATTTTATATTTAAACAAGTCATATAATGACAATTTTACATATTTCTTACTTCAAACATTGGAATTTTTTGTTGAACTAACACAATTCTCTCATCTCTCTCTTCTATATATGCATTCATACATTCATTAACCTTGTCTTATATTCCATAATTTTTAATAAAATCAGTATATAATACTAAATTTTTGATAATTGCATCCTACTCTTTAACTAATTATTCATTCTACGTATGTTCAGCTTTAAATTTTTTATCATACATATATTACCCTTTAAAATGACCTGCAATATTCTATTACTTATTCATTTATATATATAATTCTCAAGGGTACCATAAAACACTAATTTCATAAAAATAACTCTTTATATAACATATTATATCTGAACTATCATTATTTACTAATAAGAAAAATAAATCATGATAATTTTTTAAAGAATCTTCAAGGATAAAAATCCTTACTCATATTGAATTGAAAAAATTGAACCTGTTATTTATTATACCACTTTATGGGGACCAGTAAGCCCTATGAGGGTGTTATAATAGGGTGATTGAATAATTTTAAATTTTTTAAAACCTTTTCCATTTCTATTTTTTTACATCATGATCTCGTTCCCTTATTTCATGGAACTCTATTAATCTAATGATTACCTTGTCACACAATATCACAGATGTATATATTTAAATGTGATGTATATAGTGATTTTACATGGTTCATCTATAAAAGGATATTATGTGTATAATACACTCAATATTGTGATAGGGTAAGTGGGATACATTATAAATCACTTTTTATAAAGAAATAATATTTAGTAAAGGTCCGTCCTCACAAATGATTACTACCTATATGAGATTTATGGATGAGCTCACTACCTCCCAAGGCTCACTACCATTTTATGTTTTAGGGATAATGACCTACTTTATAAGGGTCACCTTCCATTATTATACAATTTGAAATGATTTATTGAATGTATCATTTTATAGACTTATATTTCTCTTATTAGTTTACATATATGAAGGTCACATCAAGAATGGAACATGTAGTTTCATCATGTTGTTCGGTTTTTTATACTCTAGTGAATTCAAAATGATGCATCCAATTCTCATACATATATAAATAAATCATTGAATATGGAGTTTGGTCATTTTTACTTTAATATTACTTTAGAGTAAAATAGCCACAATATCCATATTATATTATTAGTAATGGAGATATTAGTTCTTAAATTGTTTCCTTTATTAATAAAGTAGATAACTCGTATATTATTCAAAGAGACACTGGCTTCATTAGAAAACATGAAGTAATCTTAAATGTATTCCAATGACCACTATCCAATTTTTCTTCTAATATTCAAACATATAAAATAATTTATTCCACTTCATAAGTTTATATTCAATCTAATACTATTCAAAACACTATTCATCACCAAATTGGATCTCTAATGATCCCTTTGTTTTTGTCTTCTTCCTATTAGAACACACAGTTCCATGTATTCTATAGGACCACATAGTTCTAAATCTATATAGCATACTTCCAAAATATTTCACTATTTTATCTCTATCATTCATTATAGTTTTTAAGGTCCCCACATATAGTATCTCAGAGTCAATAGTTACATCATTACATTGGCACAAGATATAGGGAATCATTTGCCAAATGACTGAATAATATAGTAGTATTAGTAAAATAGAAACAAACTTGAATATAAAATTTATATTAGAAACATAAAATATAACATATTATCTTACTTGAGTTCACCATTATTCCTTTTAGTATATACATTATTATCAATTAAAATACACTTCCTTGGCACATGGGGATGGGAAACATAAGAAACGGATGAGCTCTAATGCTCAGTGAGGGTATGAATATAGGGGAATCTATCATTAATAAATGAGAAATAATTGACATAGAATAGTATTTAAATGAAAACACATTCCATTTAACCAATAACTTGAACATGAATAATAATATTGAAGGAATAAAGAACGATCAAATAATTTCATATAAATAATCATATGAGATTGAAACTTTTCCATGGATATTCAAACAAATAAAATAATAACATTGAAACCAATATATAATTTCATAATGATGGATTGAATAAATATTGAAAATATTAAAATATCGTAGTGAAACTATGCCAAGACATCTTATATAAATGGGTAAGGGATCACCTAATACCTAGACTAGTTAGTCTCATTTGACATACCGATGAAGTGGGTGGATATAGTGGGATCCTCCTATAATTTATGAAGTACAATTCATTCATAATATGAATGGGGGTAAACCATAATCAACATAAAAATTATTATATTTAGTATAATAATAAATCTTAATAATTTTTTCAAATCAATAAACATAATCATAAACCATCCAAAGAAATATTTGCAATGGTTTAAATATTGTACATCCTTATTCAAATTGATCATACACAATTCAAAAAAATAAGATGTTTGGTATCATTATAATATATCCTTATTATAACATCCCCCAAATTATTTTTCAATATATGATTATTCTATTAATATATTACTATAATATTTCAAGAGGAAAATACCATTGGTTACTTTGAATTTTGTTTTAAATTTAATAATTATAAATGTAATAAAGAAATTATTTTCTATGAAAGTGGCCTTTTAGAATATTAATGTAAGAAAAAAATAATCTAAAAATCATTGTGGGGGGAAATTAAATTAATTAGATATATTTTAAATAATATTATGTTTACCCTTTTGTAAGAAAAAATAAAATGTACCATGTTACGAAAATGACAGTAATATTCTTTTTAAATCATTTTTTAATAATAGGAAAATGTAAAATTTAATTTAAAATATAATAGGATAGTTTTAAAACAAGTTATTTATTTTTATAAAATATGGAATATAAAGATATGTGTTCCTCAAATGAGACTCAAAAATAATTATTCTTGAATAATTAATAGATTTTTAAATAAACACTTAACAGAGGGGTTTTATTTGAATCATGATACCCATGAAAGAAATAAATTTAAATGAAAATTTAAATAACCAAAATAAAAATGTACTCCCAATTTAATATATCGAATGGGTAATATATAGACCACATATAAGAAATAAGTGGTGAATGTGTCATATGTATCACAAATTTAAAAGTGAGACGAGAAACCCTTACATCAAGTTTGATTTCAATTATATATGTTAAAAACAACAATATATTGAATATAGATTTATAATAAATATATTACACAAAACTATTAATATATATCATACCATATATAATTTAATTATAATATATTTTCACAGGTTTATTATCACTTAATTGTTTAAATCACTATTTTCTATTGTAACTTCTATGTTTTTCATGTATGATTTGGTTCAATAGATTTGGTCCATGTAATTTTATTTTGGTTACATAATTTCTAGAATATTATTATTGTTATTAATATCATATATATTCAATATATTGATATTTAGATTCATCCATAAAATATAGAGTATGAAAAATTAATTATACTATTTATGGATACAGTTGGTGGTATGTACAAATGGATTTTATTTTCACTTTTCAAAGGATGGAATAAAACAATGTTGAAAGATAATTAATATTTATAGAATCATTATTATTTCATATATATTATATATATTAATTAAATATATAATTATTACATATACATAAAGAGTAAATAAAAAATTGATCACATTTCTTTGTGGAGGTGGTCTCCCAAATGTATGAATGAGTGACATTATCTTTTCTCAATAGATTATAAGTTAAAGGTTTATATAATATCATAATTCAAAAAAATTAGGTTTAATGTATCTTATAAATTTTCATTTTTTTCATCCTTATAACCGTAAATCCAAATTAGTGATGAAAAATAAATTACACCGCTACATGGAGATGGTATGTTGTATATACGCTCGAGCGAATCATTCTATTTTTAGAAGATGAAAATGAGATGCAATATGGTCATAAAAATTAATAATAACACCTCATTATATTAATTATATTGGAATAAATATTTTTGGATCCGTACAAAAAATTAAGAGGAAGTGGAAGATGTAATAAAACTAAAAGAGATGGTAAATATGATTAACTCTTATTCAGTGGACTCTCTTTAGATATCTTCTTAGGGGAACTAGGCTTTCTATTTTGGAAGGTCCAAAACCTCAAGAAATTATAAAAGGTTGTTTTGAAGAGAAATAATTTGGGATTTGTCGACATATATGGGAAAATATTGTGCAAATAAGTGATGAAGGGGAGCTCTTTTATAATTAAGAGTAGGGGTATTCATGGAATTTACTAAAATATAATATTAATATAAACTATTAATTATTTGTGAATCGATTCAAAATGACATTTTTAAAATATAATTCAGTATATTTCTAAATCCATTCATAAAAATATTTTGTTGTGTTTTGGATATTCTTTCCTAGTTACTTTTAGTCTTATCCCCCCATTAACCCTTTGGACAATTACCGAACTATTAACATATTAATCTATATAAGGGTCAATAATGTTACTATAAAATGACCAAAGTAACCCAAATGAATGATGGTATATTTAATTGACCATAACCCATTTTTTTTCGAAATCTATAATTTATTAAAATTCATATAACTTAATAAAATATAATTTATAATAAAATATCAATATTTTCAATTTTAGAGAGGTAGTCATTACAGAGAATCTAATAATATCAATACCATAACACACTGATATTTTTGAAAGAACACTACATTCCATAGATTACACTACAAATAACACTACGCTTAACCAAATGATTAAATATTATTATTTATTTGTGATAATTATTTCATAATTATTGGAGTGGATGGAATGAATTATATTAAATAAATTATTAATATATATAATAAACATTTTTATAAGATTAATTAATTTTTTTAAAAATAATTTAAAAATGAAATAAAAACCAATTGAACATAATGGATTTGTTATTATAAAAAATCTCATTTTATGCCAAGAATGGAATTGAATCTTAATAAATTTAATTATTAACATTTAGTAAAAATTCATAATTAGATTTATATGTTATATAATTCATCAAATTTTTTCTATTTCATCTAATATATTTGATCGACATGAGATAATAATAAATTCAATTTTAAGCATAAAATTTTATATTTTTCTAAAGGAATTTTTTCCACCTTTTAACGAAATATATGTTTCCAAAATAAATTTTGATAATTTTTAAATTTTAAATTGTGAAAATAAAACTAATTTTAGAAATTGAAACATAAAAATATCCTAGGTTGAATTTTTTGTATTTTTCTGGGTGGTTTTTTTTAATAGTGAAAATAATGGATTTTATTTCAAAACTACATTTTCATGTAATTTATTTATATAGTTAAATAATATTTTGAAACTATTTAAAATTATATTTAGCCCAATTATTCCTTAGTAAAAAAACTGTAGTCGTTGGAATCAATTTCCCATTCAAATTGGATATTAAAACATTTCAAACAATTTGTCTTTTTTTCAATTTCAAAAACCAACTTTCCAGTTCTATCTTGTGTTTAATTTTAAATACAATTTTTCTAATTATGTGAATTAAATATTATAAAATTGATTCCATTATTGGATTCAAAAGGTAAAAATTGGGTAATTTTTCCATTTTCGTTTCTAGGAATAAAAATGTACACTATTTAAAAATAAGAGTTACAGTGGTATATGTAAAATATTGAAACTAGTTAAAGATAAAAGGTAAAGGCTTAAAATGAATAAATATTACAATGTTTAATTATTTATTGATGTATTTATCAACCCTAAACATTTGTTAAAATTTTACTTATCATCCATGTTCTTGGAAATTTGTTCAACCTCAATGTGGATGGATTTAATAAAAAAATTATCAATATTTAATAACTTAGTACCACACTTCATAATGCATAAATACCTCCCCAAAGGTTTATCCCCATAAAACATGATGATATTCCAATATCTACCAAATACTCTCCTCCCCAATCTACCCATGTCTAGGTTCTTCTATTCTAACCCAAATATAATTTCCATGGACATTAGGTGATCCTTCAAGTAGGTAATATTCATGATGTAATTTTTCCAAAGCACAACCATTTATTTATTTTCATATTCAACATTATCCTAAAATACATCATCCAAAAAGGAGTTATAACACCATAATAATTTATGTACTATAATTTTATTTTTCTAAGATAATATATTATATCCAACCCTTTTACTACCTCCTCATATTCAAATAAATGAAACAATTGTTCAAATTATGCCGGTTAATTACATCCATGAATAATGATTTTGTTCATTTTAAATTACATACTTCATGTCTGGTAATGACTATATTATTCTGGTAAAATTATATTTTATTAAGTATGTTATATGATATTTCATGTTTGGGGACTAATATATTTACATAATATTAAATTAGGAAAAACTATTTCCCGATGGTCGGAAAAACCAACAAAGTAAACTCAACATTTATAATTAAAATTTTATCAAATTATTCATCCTCATGTATGAAAATATTATTTATGGGAACTTTGAAACTTATGGATGTTCATTAATACCATTTAATTTCACTTATGAAGTTTTATTTCTATTTAAAAAGAAAATACAAAATTATACATAAATTAACTGATCATGAAAACAAGAAATGAACACACCCCAACCAATAGAAATAAACAAATTTTATTAATTAATCAGTGGTAAGATATTATTAAGGTATAATATAAGGTATTATAAATATGTATATATTTATGTAATGAATTAATAAAATTATTCATACAATTTTTTATGAGGTTAAATTATTCACCACTAATGGGAAGTGTGAGGTTATGGATTCCCCTATCAATTTTACATCTGTAATATTTACAACTTGTTTATAAATTAATTATTATGGGTGGATTATATATTTCCCGATGATATACCACATCATGAATTTAAATTTTATAAAATGTTTCATTTTATAATTATTACTTTTTTAGGGCATATGATTCGACTAAATAAAAAGCCGTTAGAGTTTCTCATATCACTCCTACTTCTATGAGATATATGCTTTATTCAACATACATTCCTTGTGTGTGATGTATGTACATCCCTTTGATATAACATGAAACAATTCTAATTATGTTAAGGGTTTATATTTTTCATTTCATAATTCTTAATTTTATGGGTCATTTGATTTGACTAATTATAATGTGGTAAGTGTATTCTTATCCCAATTTCCATTACATGGGTTAAACTTCTACTTCCATTATTATTTAATAATATTATTATTTGAAAATTTTCAAATAAATATCTTATGTTGTATTTACACTAGTATTATGTGAATTTTCATAAAAAAATATATTTTATTCATTTGATTAATTATCACTTCAATGATATAATAAAAAATTATCTATTAAAATTTCCCTTAAATTTCCCTTTTTCTTCCATGTATGTGTTTTATGAAATTGTTTCTAAAAATGTTTTCAATACCATCCTATTTATATTTAAATTATTTATTTCTCATTTTTAATTAGTTTTTTCTCTTTGTTATATTTTTTAATTTTTTCAAAAAATTTCCATTATACATTTCTAACAAAAAAATAGAAGGAATATATTTTATGTTACACATCTAGAGCAGCTTTTCTAGTTTTTATAACACCATAATAATTTAAATACTCCTTTAAAAAGTCTAGAAGTAAATTCCAATGGACTAAAAAATTTCAGAGGATGATTTTATGTTTTCAAATAAAACATACACAAATATTTATACCATAACTATAAATAACTAAATGATAGATGATAAAAAAGATAACACAACTAAATGTTACCAAACTACAACATAACAAACATCAGTGTACCAAATAGGATGGCAAAACTAATAATGATTAGATACTCTGAAGACACCAACTAAGTAAATACCAAAACATTAAAAGCTCCAACTCCAAAATATATACCCATGTATCAAAAATAACCACCAAATAAAGGATACTCTTTACCTGTACATGTTTCACGGTAAATGAAATCTGTAAACACACCAAATTTCCCAAGCATGGTTGAGAAATGATACTCATAAGGTTTTATCCAAATGACTTCTTTACTCACTCCATTAGGATATAACATGATAAAAAAATTTACATATAATAATTTATATAAAATAATTAAAAATATTTTATATCAAATATAGTCCATTTATAAGTAAAATTGATTTCATAAAACAATTTTCCAACCCAAAAACCATTTCTGAGGAATGAAACCAAATAATTCTTTCAACCATTATCAATTAAATTTGTAATAACCAATTATATTTCAAAAAATCACATGAACACACAATTGAGATACAATTATCTCTATTACCAATGATAGTGGAACTTTACATCCATACTATGTCCCTTTGATGGTGGTACTTCATTACCAATATACATCCCATTCAACTAATGATAAACCATTTAATACAAAAACCATGGAAACACAATATTTTCAATACAATTTTGATAAAACTATCTCTTTTATTGAAAACACTTTTCCATTTATCAAATCCCATCAAAAAATTTAAAATGTTCATTTTAAAATCTTGCTACCACTTTCACATTTGGAAAAACACCTAATTTTTTATATTTCCATAAACTTCACCAAGGAGTGTTTCCATAAATTATTAAAAACAATTTAAAAATAATTTTTGTTAAAAAAAGTCCATTATAAATTCAACCTCTATGTTCTTGAAGAATTATCGATAATGAAACCACCTACCTTGGAATCTCTGTTGAAATTGAAGACCGGCACAAATTATTCAACAATTTTGGGTTAAATCTCCAAAAAAACGCCTTATATCTCAATAACTATCATAATCATAACCAAATATCACCATTATAGGAATAAAATATCATATATATATCACCAAAGAACTATATCTGTGAACCCACTAGAGGGAATAAGAGTAGATATAAGAAAACAACCATGAATAGATACTTACCAAAGAAATATATCCTTTAAAAAACTATATTTTTCTCTAAGTTTTGATCCCAAATAAAATGGGAAACTATATAGGGCCATTGGTAGGAGGAAAAATAGAGTTAGGGTAGAAAAAGAGGAAAATGATGGTTTATGAGAAAAACTGTGCGAGATAATTTTTTATGGATCTAACATTTTGCAGTGCATGGTTGGGTTGCATGGTTTGGAAAACCATGCACCAACCAGGATTCAACCATTGACTCTCAATATCCATTTCATGTTTGGATATTACGGACAGAAAAAGCCAAAATTATTGTTTTCCCTCTATTTCACTTTTTATGGTTACTCCATGGATGGCCGTAGGATTTGGATAATCTGTGCACCTAATTGCACACCGACCTAGATCCCATTGTCTACCATTTCAAAGTTTTGATAAGGTTTGTCATGGTTTCTACTAACCATTATCAAACTTTTCACCTCCATAAAAGCCCCAAATAATTCAAAAAATCCTTCAATCCCCCCCCCAAACATCATCAAACAAATTACATACCTAAAATACATAATGAAAGGGTTACTTATATGAAATAGGGGGTGCTACATTCTCCACACCATTAGCAATTCCATCCATGGAAATTAGAAAACCAGATTTTTTATAAAAGGGTTTGGGACATTAATTGTCCAATTCATTCTCCCATTCCCACTTTTCTTCTAGAATCTGACCATTTTTTTGCAAAACCTACACTGGACCAATGATTTTACTTTGAAGGAATTTATATTGCATATCCAGAAACAAGACTACCACATGTAATAAATTATCATTTGGATATAGGTTAATGTGACCCCATAGAATTTCATATATAGGATCATGTTGATACCTCTTTAAATAAGATAAATGAAACACATTGTGCACCACACTAAACCATGGTAGAAAAGACAACTGATATTCCACCGCACCACCCCATTCATGTATCAAAAAAGGGACTTTGCATTAAGTAGATAAATTTACCTACTTTCCTATATGATGATGCTCATTCCATGGAGAGATTCCCAAGATCCCATGATCACTCAATATGAATTAAAATAGGTGTTGACAATAACACAAATATGATTTCTGGCATCTCTAAATAGTAACCATCTGTTTAATGATCAAATGAATATTCTCTATTGTATCTTACACAAGACTCTAAGAAACTAGTGAATTATAACATGTTTCCACCAAAAAATCGATACTATCAAGAAAACCCATACAATACTTCAATAGGAGGAATATGTATCAAGGATAGATAAATTTAGTTATAAAAGAACTCTATTAAGGATATATGATCCTACCATGATCCACTAAAATCCATTTCACAAGACCACATCATGTCTTCAAATGTTTGTATCATACTTTTTTATTGCCCATCCTTCAAAGAATGATACACTATACCCATGGTAAAATTAGTCCAATGGTATTTCTATAATAAATTCCTGAAACATGGTGTAATCCTTGGATCATTGTCTAATAATATAAAACAAGGTCAACATGTCTCTTTATCAAGTTATTAGATATAGATTTTGGACAAGTCCTCTACTATATGAGATTCTAATATAGTGATGAAATGGGTTGAATCCCTAAAGTGATTGACTATTACTCATATGGAATCGTGTTTCTATATAATTATTTGGAGACCTATCACTGAATCCATTATTATCTACTATAATTTCCAAATATGAATTGGTAATGTATGCAATATACCTTCTCACCTCTAGTTATCTTACTTAACATAATGATAAGTTAAGAATCTCAAAACAGACTCATCCACCATTATTTTCATGTTGAACCACCAAAATTGTTCGTTCAATGCCTTATACATATTCATTATTCTTGGTTGAACATTACAACTTGAATGGGGTTAATAATATAAGAGTTGTTCCTGATAAGAAATGGTTAGACCATATGATTTTGAAACTATTAAAATTTACTCTCATCGTGAATCCATCCCTTAATGATCTCCCAAACATTGATTTTTGACCTTATAGTATCAAATTATGGATCAGATGTATGTGCACCTTTAACTATCTCCACTAAATCAAGAACTAAATATTCTAAAATTAAAATCACAACATCACATTGGTCTTCACAAAACACGTGACTATTGTCTATGTCCAATATCAACTATCGTTGATTTGATGAATCTTTTTCCAACTATGCCTAAGACTTCCTTCTGAATACATATTCCACTATATTTCCTTTACTCAGTGTATACATTAACTAAAAGTCAAATTTTTTGATATAATCCATCTTTTATTACTATATTAGGTTTAAATACAGTTTTGAAAAATATTTTTCAAGATCATAAGGTCCATAAACACTATATATTTATCACCAAATAAGTAATGATTCAAAATATTAAAAGAATGTACTAAGACAACTAACTCTAAACTATGTTTTGGATAGTTTTTCTTATGAAACCATAACTTTCATGATCCATAAGAAATAATTTGATCTCATTTCATGATAACACATCCCAAACCAAATCATGAAACATTTCAATAAACCACTTTCCCTATTATTAATCTTGGTAACATCATGATTAATGTTGATATAGGGGGATACTTTATCTCTTGAAAATACTTCTAAAATTCTTATATCAAATGTAATGAAACATTTTTCCTCACTAAAGATGTCATTAGTGAGGCAAATCATGTTAAATCATGAAACAAATTCTAGTAACAACTAGTTAGACTTAGGAAACTATGTATATCAAAAATATTATTTTGATGTTTCTAAGAGATAACAACATATACCATTAATGAATCAAAATAAACACCTATTTTGAAGATTACATAGCCTTTGAAACTTAAATCTTGTATAAATAAATGACACTTTGATAATCTGGCATATAGAAAATGATCCCCCAAAATTCTCAACATTTTCGCCAAGCGTTTATCAAGCTCCAACCGTGTACTTGAATACACCAATATGTCAACCAAAAACACCATCACAAAATAATCCAAATAGCACTCAAATACTCAATTAATCAATTCCATTATGAATTATGGTGAATCTGAATGAACATAAGAAATAGGTACAGACTCATAATGGTTATATCTACTACTAAAATCTATCTTTGAAATATCATACTTCTGAACATGATATTGGTGATATCTTGATCACATTTATATTCTAGAGAACCACTGATATCCCATCAATTAGTCAAATAGATCTTGAATTTGGGAAGTGGATACTAATTAATTATGGTAACTTGGATGATCTTCTAATAATCAAAACAAATATGAAGAGTTTCATCCACCTTTTTAACACACAGGACTTATGATGCCAATATATATGTTCTAGGATGAATGAACCCTTTTATTTAAATAAATTAATACTTCCCTTTAAATTAACTTAATTATATTGGTTCCATTCAATAATATGGATGGAAAATAGGATAAGTCCTTGGATGTAGATAAACCATAAACTCCAATTGTATTGTGGATAGAAATTGTAGAAAATTATCAGGAATAATATCGAAAAACTAATCAAAAAATTATATAATGGCCATAATTTCAATCTCCTCCATCAATTTCAATGTCAACACTACCAACTAGTATGATATTATTATAACTATAGGTGATAACAACCCTATTTCACATGACTTTACCTTCCTTTATCTAATAAATAAATTCACACCTCCATCATTAGTTGCAAAACTAACCAATCTGGTATGAAAATTGATTTGATCCATTAACATTTTAAAACAATACATACATAGTATTATTTCATAGACATCCATATTAGGCATTGATAAATACCTTATCAACTCAATTATATAAATAGTTATAGATCACTCCATACACATAATGGGTCAACATTCTCTTTAACAAAGAGGAGTTATATTTTTCAATATATATACAATTATCTTAACATTAAAAACCAACAAATGAATAGAATTATATAGAATAAATGAATGGGTTGAAACAATAAAAAAAGAAGATATTAGTGAAAAATTCAAAAAAACATTGTGCGTACCACCATGAATAGCCTAGATTTATCATCGACAATCACTTATACATCCTCGTACAACTACTTACTCGCTAAACCTTGTTCTTTTCTTCCCAGTTGATATTTCACATGTTTAGGAGTAGTGGTATTTTTGAAATCATCATGGGTATATTTGTTTTTTTTATGGGACTTATTTTACAACCCTCATCCCATTGAAACATATGTTTTATGTAAACTATGTGATGTGTCTTATATTCCCAAAATCACAGTATTGTGACAATAGAATTAATAATTCCCCATCTGGTTTCCATTATGAAATTCTCTAGGTGGTATTGTACACTCCCTCTTCATTTGGTCCAAAGGAAAACATTGGAAACATCATTGAATAATAATTGGGATCTGGGGAAATAATCATTGATGCAACCATCTAAGTTTAAAAAATTCCACTAACTTTGAAAGAGGTGATCGTCTTCCTCTTGTTCACAGCTTTACAGTTACCACCATTTTCCATAGCTATCAACATGCTCCATCCACCAATTTTTCATACTATTACCCTTTTAACCACTGAAATTCTACTGGCCATCTCTATATATTCTGGTATATTAAAAATGAAAAAATTATAGTGAATCTCATATATCATCCTCGATTAAAAAAATACATTCCCTCAAGGATGCAATATATGAAAAATTAAGTGAAAAGAAGAGTAAATTAATAAATTTATCTACATGATATATCATTGAGAGGTTATATTAATTCAAGATGAAAAAAAAATTGTTCTTTTAATCTTGATCGTGTGAGGATATAATTGTTTGTTAAAGAATTTTTCAAAATCCTCCTATGAAATTTTTTAGTATAATAAAGACAAAACTAATAAATCCAACAATTTTCATACAATATCATCCATAATATATGTCGACAAATTAATTTCATCTATCCTGTTGTAAAGGTAATCAAATATTCGATTCATCCAATTCAACCAAACCTCTGTCATCTTTGGGTCTGAATAACACCAAAAGGTGGGTGGATTCGAATTATAGAACTGAACTGAATGATCCACATTCCTTGGATCATCCCTTATGTTCCCTCTATCGACAACCTAAATATTTTTTACTATACATTGAACCATTTTTTGTTAAGTTGAAACAACATTTTCATCATCCTCATGTGATGGGTTTCTACAATTCCAAACCAGTGTCATTTTCTATAAAAACTATAAACACCATAAGTCTAACTATCTAGAAATTGAAGTCTTAGTAATTTGAACTTCTAAAACATCCCAAATATAACAACAATTCCTTCCAAAAATTAAACACTTTATATTTGAAACCCTTTTTTAAAAGATACATTTTTTTAAAATTCAAACCATTTTAAATATACCATTATCATTATGCTTTCAAAATCTCACATATAAAATCATTTTTTTCCACTAATTTTAAAAAACAAATATTTCACTAAAATGATAAATCATTCATGGAAATTAAATATTCACTCCTTGTGGAAAGTAATTTCTATAAATTTTTGTCATTCCATTCACATTGGCTAAACTAGTGTTATTTATATTACAATTACTATAAGTGTATCCAAAACACATATGTAATAAATGACCTGGTAACTTCATGTTTTGAATAAATAGGTAAACTATCTCTCATTATTCTCTACATTTCATTTTTGATCATCTTACTCTTTTATAATATCCCAACTCAAGGCCTAAAAATAGAATGAATTTCAACTCCAAGGATGAAAAATGATACCATTTACAAGTCAAGGAATGAGAAAGATGATACCATTTTCACCAAAATATTCAGACGAACCAAGAATAGTAACATTTATAACATCCTACCCCTCCTCATTGGATTATGTGGAGGCGAAATTGAAAATTTATTTAGAAAACATCCTCAAGAAGCCAAAGGTTATATATAAATTCCAATGGCTACAATATAGTTGGGGGATGATATTCCCATTAAAAATTAAACAACCAAAATCAATTATACCATAACAAAAAATAACTATTTGATTCATGATAAATATTCAATAAGACATAAAGTTACCAAAATACCCTATAACCAATATTAATTTACCTAAAAATGAAAAAAACAAAATGAAAATCCTATGAAGACACTAACCACTACTAGAAAAATACCCTATACCAATGGTTTAGAAATGTTGGTATAGGCCTCCAAACCGTTGGTATAGACTATACCAACTTTTTAGAGAAATGTTGGCTAGTAATCCAGGAGGATAGGTTTATACTAACGGTTTTGGGTAAACCATTGGTATAGACCTATACCAAAGGTTTTCAAAATTGTTTCTATAATTAATATGAAAATCTATATCAACGATTCCATAAAACTGTTGGGGTATATAATTCAAAAAATAATCATTCGGTTGGTTTTGATCCCAGCACCTCCGGTTTGTGATTGAATGACCTAACCACTAACCTAACTTACTTTTGTGAACATGTTTTCATAAATATATATATGTATTATCATAAGTATATTAAAATTTGATTTATTTAATGTCCTCTATAAGAATATTCCATTAAAAATACATGTTCCAATACCAACAGTTCTCAAAACTATTAGTATAGACCTATATGAATGGTTTTCAGAACCGTTGGTATAGATTCTTTGATTTTGGGACTTATACCAATGATTATGGACAAACCGTTGGTATAGGGGGTACCTATACCAATGGTTTGGCCAAAACCGTTGGTACTATACCAACAATTTTCCTAAAACCATTGGTATAGGTCCAAATTTGTGAACAATAACAACAGTTTTCCCAAAACCATTGGTATAGCACCAAATTAGTGACCTATACCAACGGTTTTGGCCAAACCGTTGGTATAAGTCCAAATTAGTGAACTATACCAATTTATTTCCCAAAACTGTTGGTATAGATATTATTTCTAGTAGTGAACTCAGAAACTCCCCCACAAGATCTATGCTCTAACTACACAATACATTCAAAAGTATCACGGTGAATAAAAAAATAAATATGATACTTTCCATTTACCAATGTCCTGATAAATGATATCTGCAAACACACCAATGTTCCTAATAAGGGGGAGTGTAATGAAACAAACAAGGTTTTCTCCAAATGAGTTCTCTATACATGACACTAGGATTTATCTTGTTAGAATATTTTTATATGACATTTTATATAATACAATTGAAAATAGTTTATATCAATGAAAACCCATTTCAATTTAAATTTTTTTTATACCTATACAATTTTCCTATTGAAATCCATTTCCATGGAAACAAACCAAACAAGTAATTCAACCATTCTAAAATTAAATTGGAATAACCCATTAGATTTCCTAAAACCACACACACACACACTCAAACACAAAAGCTTGGTGTTAGCATTGACTGTGGGACTTAACCTACATACTCTTTCATGTTTATTGTGGTACTTCACAACAAAAATACATCCCATTCTACTAACTCTTAACCATTTAGTACAAAAACTGCACCAATGTGATCTTTACCAAACAATTTCAATAAAACTATCCCTTTTATTGAAAACTCTATTCTATTAATCTAAATGGAAAACAATATTATTATATTTTCATTTTTAAATAATATAACCACTTTCACTTTCCACTAAAAACCCAATTTTTACCAATTCCATAAGAAATCATAGATGCAAGATTCAATAAATAACTAAAAAAAGTATCACTATCAATTTCAAGAAAACGGATAAATTTGAAATCAATCCTCATTGTTATTTAAATAAGAGTCAAGAGTTAATCCACCTACCTTGGAAACAATGGAGAAAATAGAGAGGAATTAATTCCCCAAAAAAGTCATGTTGAATCTTCAAAAAATGACCTTAGATTTCAGTTCCAATCATAAACACATCAAAATATAATCATTATTTGGGTCCAATATCATATATCACTATACAATAGACTATATATATGAATCCAAGAGAGGGAATAAGTGTATATATATGAAAAAATCCATGAACAGAGACCATTCCAACAATACATACTTTAATGCACTAGGATTTAATAACAGATTGCTCTAGGATTCAAGGGGAAATTCTCCATAGAATCTGGGAGAGGGAAATACAGTGTTTGGGTTGAGATAGTGGAAAATTTAGTAGTTAAGTAGAAATACTAAGTGAGATCCACTTTTTTAGGATCTAAATTTTAATTATGTGTGGTTGGGTCACACAGTTAGGAAAACTATGCATCAACTATGCTCTATCCACTACCTCCCAACAACCTTCACATTGTTTCCTCACACGACATGTAAACCATGTACCAAACATATTTTTACACTTTTAAACATTTTATAGTTACTAATTAAGTGGGTATAAGATTTTTTAAAAACCATGTCCTCAACCATGTACCTACCCAGAGACCACTGTCTCCATTTAAACGGTTTCTTAATGGTGTTCATAGTTTTTACTAACTATTCTAAAACTATGAACATCACTAGAAGTCCTAAAACATTCCAAAATTAATCCCAAAATTCCCAAAAATCCTGTATACACATTATATAAAAAAATACATAAGGAAAGGGTTTATTATTTAAATCTTATGGTGTTATAATTTATGATTAGGTTACATGGAGATTTACTATTTTGATATAACTCACCATATTAATTTGGATGGTTTGTGATTATGTCACTAATTTGGGAATGTTTTTATAATTTTGTGTTCGAGTATCAATTAAAATGTTTATGTTGATAATATTTCAACTATTTCATATGTGTAATTTATTGTACTTAGTATGTGATGGGTGGGGACTGCGATATCCCCTTCATGCATTAGTAGGTCTCATGTGACAATCTAGACTAGGTTTTTTTCCATGACATTACCAATTTATTATATTCTTCGCATGAATCCATAATGATGTTATATTATTTCAGGATGAATTGAAAATAATTTATTATTTTCACGAAGACTTGATGGTATATTTTAGATATTTGACATTATGAATTCCATCATTATGATACTGTTAATTAATTTCTATGTGATTATTCGATTAGTAGAAAATATATGGATATGTTTTTTAGCTCAAGTGGTAGTTTATATGTAATTATTTAAATATATTTTATTCCATCCATATTATGGTCATGTTATTTATTAAATGGAATGTTTGTTATGTTATTTACTTTTCCATGTTATTTATTTTTATTCATTAATTATAACGTCCGATATACTAAAACCTTACTAATAATTACATCTCACATTAATTTTATTTTCATTCACCATGATAAAAAACAAATATATCTTTCAATGAGTTTCAAAGGATTCATTTTATTATATTTTGTTTTGTGTTGTGTTTTATTTTCAATTCGAAATGTAAAATAGGTATCAATAATGTTATCTAGTTTTATAAAACTGCAAACCATTCATTTATTTGAGATTTGAATGTTGTATCAGTTATAATGTAATAAATTAAGGCATTATCATTTTTATATTATGGTTAGGGTCATTATAGTTTCTATTATAGGAAGTTTAGTAGAAACCAAAGAAACCTTATTTATGAAAACATATATTAGAGAATAAAACCCTATGAGGGAATTTTGAAATATATCTAAATAATTTGTGATTTTGATTTAGAGATTAGATTACGTTATTCTGTTTTGATATTATTCATTATGATTCATGATGTTATGATATAATAATGTGAACTCAACAATTGATAAATGGATCCAAGAATATTGAATTGGAACTGTATCAATGAACATAATCAACATTGGTATTTCCCTCATAATAAATATAATGGCATTGAAGTTGAAGATGGATATGAACTTAGAGATGATCAAATTATAACTATATTTGGAAAAATGAATCAGGTTATGAGTAATAACCTTTCCCATATGGAGGGGCTTGATCCACAACATTGTGTAACAATGTTATAATTCTACATTGGACAACATCCTCTATCAATTAATGCGACTAAAAATCCATTTTTTGATGAGGAATGGATATGTTCTTTAGATAAGATATTCCTCTATTTGGGATGTAATAGATGGGAGAAAGTTGTCATGGAAATCTTTTCTCTATACGGATATGTGGATAATTTGTGTTCATTTATTCAAAAAAAACTGTAGAGTATGAGGAAATATAAAAAATGGAATTGAATTATTTTAAGGATATTTTAATCAAAAAATATTTCTCTCATAAACTTTGAGTATATATAAAGAGATAATTCAATAGTCTGAGTCAAAATGATGATGATAATATTTATATCTATGAAGCTAACTTTACAAGATTAGTAAGGAATTTTGTAAACAATATATGTAACCCATAGAGTAATTTTAGTAATTTATTTTATTGGTTAAATCTATTCCTCTAAAGGAAATTGGTCTCCAAAAATTTCTCACCATACGAAGATATAGTATAATGTTCTATGAATATAGAGAAAGAATTATTTATTTCTTATGAATTTAAGGTAATGTAAGAGACTAAGATAATGGCGGACCAAGGGATGGATAAAAGGGAAAATGGGATGGAAGGATTTTCCCACATGTGATCAATATTGAAAGAAACACCATGGTACATGAAATAAGGGAATGGGATTTTGTAACAAGTGTAGAGACAAATGCAACATGTCTCATGATTGAATGGGAAATAAAGTTGTTGTTAATGTGTGATGCTATAATTGTAGAGATATAGGTTGCTAAACAAATGAATTCCCAAAAATCAATAGAATACTCCTTAAAAGAAGATAATGGATTATGTTAATGTATATTCTATAACTATAAGATAATAGAAATGACTAATGAGCTTGTTTTTTGATTCAATAATTATTTTATTTGTGTAATTTATCAATTATTTTGTGGTTATCATAATTATGAAATATATAATGATTATACTATAATAATTTCAATTAAGGATTTAATAGTGTGTATTGAATGGTACCGATAAAATTGATTTATAAGAATGTTGAAATTTCGGAAAAATACATTATTGGTGAAAATATATCCCATAATATTATCCTTATGTTGTAATAACTATGTTGGGATAAAGATAATAATGATATAAAAAATGTGAGCTGGATAGTTCTTACTGCCTAACAACATCTTATTGATTTGTTTAAAAGTTCATTATACTTTCATTGATGGAGTTTACGATATTTTTGGATTTTTAGAATATATCCAATAAAATGTATTTTACTTAAGGAATAATAAATTATAAATATATTAAATAAAGTATTATGGTAATTAAGGTTATTATAATGTATCAATAGAATACATGATGAAGTTATTCAATTGTTTTTTATGCGATGATTTAGTGATAATTAATATAATTTGAGATATTAAAAATAAGTTGATATTAATACTCTTGGGACCATATTTCCAATTTTTTGGATATAAATATCTGGGAAGGATCATAAGGGTAACCATTTATGAAATAGTTTATATTGGTATTTGATTTGAGGTTTAAAGATTAATTTGTTTATGTATATTGGATTTATTATTCTAATAAAAATGGTTTTAGAAAATTGTTGGGATATGAGGAACACATTTTTTCACTTTATCAAATTTATGATCCATTACATATTAAAAAAATAAATTTTTGATATTAATTTCATAGAGTAAGGAATTACATTGATATGGACATTGTAACAAATTTACCAAAGAATCCATGAAAAAAAGATGTATTATAGGAATGAAAAATGAAATGAATGAGACAAAATATAAGTTTAAAACACATAATTAATTATGAATATATTAAAGTTATTTTTTAAGGTTTTATAAATTATATTTTTATATTTTTATAAAAAGGACATCCCAAAGGTTAAAAGATATCATGTCACATTCGGCAAGGCCATGAGACTACCCAGAACCGAAGGGCGACATGGGTGCATCACCTACCACTATCCCACATGATTTACTTATTTAAATAACATTTTCTTCAATATTTGAATGGTATAATAGTTACATTATATGATTTTTTGAGCATTATATGATTATGATAAATAGAATTATTTGTAATTTTATTCAGGAATATACACTGAAATTACTTTTAGATAAAAAAGGGTATATGGTAAGGATTTTTTAATGGTTCAAACTCTACCTATGAAATAAGTATATTTCCTTATGTTATTACTTTATAATGTAAAATGATTCATCAAATATAGGAAAATTATTTCTGAATGAAAATAAATTTCATTTAATATTCTTACCTATAAATCAATTTCCTATTTAACCAATCAATAACTTATAGTTTTGGGACAATAGACTTTCTCATGACCATGTTCTCTATCACCCTCCCCCATAACATGATAGTTTGATTTCATTTACATTTCTATGTTTTAACTATCCACTAATTTTCCCTTATATATAATCCTTTTTTGTTGACATTCACATTTTCCATTCCATACTTTTATGATGAATTTTTATTGACCCTTTTTAATATGTGGTATTTCTCCAAGGGTATTTTATAATGTCAACTCCATCATTGACAATCAAAATTTTAAATTGTGAGGAATGAATTTATTTATTTAGGGAAGAATGAGAAAATGTTCTATTTTTAGAAGAACACTACATTTTATATCTTATGTTACATAGATGATAGAGAATAAACAAACTATTAAAAATTATTATTTAATTTTGATAGTTATCACCTAGCTGTCTGAATGGATGGAATTAATGATATTACCTAAATTAGAAAAATTTAGTTTAACCATGTTTATAAAATTTATTAATTGGTTACAAATTTATTATAATTGAAAATAAAAACATATTTAACATAAAGGATGTGAATCTATAAAGAACTATTGTCATTCCCACAATGGAATTTTACCATAACAAAATTAATGTAATCAGTATTAGTGAAAGATATTAATGAAATTTATATTGTAAATATTTTTTTAAATGTTTTTTAATTAATAAAATATGTTTTATATACTTAATATATGAATAAATTCAATTGTAACCATAAAAATATATATTTTTCTAAAGGGTAATTTTTACACCTTTAAATGGTGCAATTATTTTAAAACTAAATTTTGAAATTATTAAATAAATTTATCTGAAAAAATTAAATTTATTTTTAAAATTTATATATAATAATTTTATGACGTTGAATATTTAACATTTTTTAAAGAAGAATGATTTTTTTATGAATAGTAAACAAATTATGCATTTAATTTGAGAACATCTTTTTATTATAATTTATTAATGTAGATAAATTATATTATAATTTGTTTTTTAAAATATAATTAGTCCAATTATACACCATTATATACAATTTGGGTTATAAGAAATAATTTATAATTAAAATTTTGTATAAAAACATTTCACTCTTTTGAGCATGTTCACTTTAATAAAACCACTTTCCCATTGTGTATACATGGTTAATTTGAAATATGATATTGGTATTTCTGTGAATTCAATTTCGTAAAATGGATTCCATATATGGATCTAGAAGTTCCAACATTGGTATAAATGAAATTTTAATTATTTAAGATTAACAATTTTTCATGGTAAAGAACAAGATTTACCACGGTATAGGTAAAATAATTCAATAGGTTAATGTTAAAAGGAAAAGGCTTAAAATACCTAAAAATCACAACATTTAATTGTAGTTTTTTGTGTTTATAGACCCTATCTAGAAATTCAAACATTAATTATTGTATACATTCTTCTAGATTAATTCCACCACAATATGGATGAATTTAAACAAAAAATATTCATTATTTAATAACTTAAAACCACCCATTATTAAGTATAAATACCACCCATCACCACCGCATTTATCCCAAATGCCTTGAATAAAATAAAATATATACCGAACCAGTATGCTAAAATAAATATATATCCATGTTCTTCTGGTATTATCCAAATACAATTTACAAAGTCTTTAAGGGTTCATTCAAAGAGGAGATATTCAATAAGAAATTTTCTAAAATACCTCTATTTCATTTATTCTTGTACTTTCACCTCACCCAATTCATCAATAAATGCATTATTATTTCAAAATCTAAAGTATAAATTAATTTTAGTTTTCTAATCTAATGTAATATGTCCATCCCTTTTAGGACCTTATCTTATTCAAAGAAACGAATCCATTGTCCAAATTTTTTCGATGAGTTAACTATGTGAATAAATATTTTGTTCATTATACCATACCACATTAATATTAGGTAATGAATGTATTATTCTAGTTAAATAAGACATTAATAAGAATATTATAACATATTTCATGTTCTTTATGTAATATACAAACATAATATAAAATAAGATGAAATGAGTTCATGATTATCAGAAAAACCACAAAAATAATCTAAACATTTCTCATTTACATTTTATAAAATGAATCCGTGTCAAGAAAGATAAAGAAATGGTATATACAAAAATTTAAAATTATATAAGTTCATAAATAACATTTCATTTTACATCCATAATTTTATTTTCAATTAAAGTGAAAATTCAAAATTATTCATAAATGAACCGACCAAGAAATTATTAATCGAACATGTAGGATCGAAATAAGAATGTAGTTGCTCAATATACAAGAGGGGTGTGAATTTTATACTTTTAAAAATTACTTTGGAACCTTTAAAGTTAAGTTTAACAATGTTAAACAAACATTCACAAGACATCTTAAATAATCATTTTCTAATTTATTAAAAGAAATATTCTACCATAAAGCGTATAGAATCTGTAATATAATTAGAGTAACGGAATTACAAAGTATAATTCTATACTTTCTAACTTTAACAGAGTTACATAAACAATAGAATTAAGACAACATGAAATTGGAATCAAGTAACAATAAGATTATTTCAACCCAAAGAGAAGGTTATCCAACAACCATGGATAAAGGTGTCTGTCTTACCCAATCCTAGGTAGGGCCTCAATTCGAAAATCGGTATTTGTCTTACTATCCCCACAAGCCCTCGATTTAGAAGGAAATCAAATCCTCTATCTTCAAAACCCAGAAGCCCACGATCAACACGATCAGAGTCTGAACTAAGAAAGTCTGAACAGGTTGTTCACATCATTCTCACAAAGCACTGTGAGTTTTAAGAGCCTCTCTCTCTAGAAATCACTTCACAAGCTTTCTCAAAATCCAGTTCATTTCTGGTTCAAATGAGCTTGTATTTATAGGCAAAACTTCCCAACGGTCGGCTCCTTTCCAACGGTCATATTTTCCTTAAATTTCATAGGGACTGGGACACATGTCAAACATACAACGGTTAGTTTGTAACAGATTGTAAGAAATCATTTCAAGTAACAGAAATGATGTTAAGTTAAAGATAAATGTTAGGTATAAGAAATCTTGTAATCCAATATCATTGGAATGATACATTAGGAAACTATAACATTATCAAGAAAATGAAATCTTAAGAAATCAGGAAAACAGATTCTTAGAAATAAAATTCTCAAGAAAATTGAATCATAAAATAGGAGTCAGAAATACACCAGATTCGGTATCATGAATATCGGCATCATATATACATCAGAATCGGTATTGAAAATCGGCATCACATATACACTGAAATCGGTATTGAAAATCGTCATCACATATACACCGAAATCGGTATTGAAAATCGGCATCACATATACACCAAAATCAGTATTGAAAATAGGAATCACATATACACCGGAATAGTTATCATAAAAACGGAATCATACATACACCAGATTTGAAATCATAAAAACTGAATCATATATACACCAGATTCGGAATCATAAAAACTGAATCATATATACACTGGATTTAGAATCATAAAAACTGAATCATATATACACCGGATTTGGAATCATAAAAACTGAATGACAAATCATAATGAAAGATCTGTAAGTACAACAGAATGGAAAATCGGAATGATAGATCTGTAAGTCTAACATAATGGAAAAATGTAATGATATATCTGTAAGTATAACAGAATAAAAATTCCAGATCTTAAGAAAAAATAATGAACTTAAAAAATATTCAGAACATAGAAAAATTGTTTGTGATTTTCAAAACATAAAACCATAAGGAATGGAGAAGTCATAAGATATCCTTGTTGACTCAACAATCTCCCCCTTTTTGGAAAGCATAAACAACTTTTCTAAGGAGTAATATATTGACCAAGATAAACAAGTAAGAAAAAATCTTCTCCCCCTTTGAATAGGATTATAAATGAATATGACTTACTCCCCCTTAGGTCATGTTTCCCAAGGATCATATTGATGATCTTTAAAGACATGGTTTTCTTAAGGGAATAACTCCGCCTTAGATATACATGTCTTCTTAAAAGAAACCTCCCCCTTACATGGACATTTTCCTTTCTTTCCAAAACTCCCCCTTAACAGATTCTCCCAATCAGAGATTAAATTCTTCCTTTAAATAAATTAACCCCCTCTGTGATTTTCAAAAAGAGAGAAAGGAATAGAGATGAATAAGATATAACTAAAAGTCTAATCAAGCATACATCCTAAAACAAAAGAAAGATATGTAAGAAATTTCCTAATAAATTTTTAGAAATAAGGTTTATATTACAACAAAACATCAGAATGGAAATACAAGTCATTCATTCTTCTTCTGCTCAAACAACATCTTCTTTATCAGGGCTTTGAGCTTAATGAATTCCTTCTGATCATCTTGAAACTTATTCAACAAGTTCTCTTGATCCTGGTTCTTCTTTTCTGAAGCCAAAATCCTTTGTTCTTGGGCAACAACCTTTTTCTCTAATTCATCTCTGACTTCCTTTTCACTGCTAACAGATCGAGCAACTGAATTGAGTTGACTACCCTTATCAGATATTGATGCCTTAAGCTTATTGAATTCGGTTTACAAGAATTAAAATCTCCATTTGTTGAATCCATTAAATCATCAAACTACCTGAGCTCTTCATTGATGGTTTTGGTGTGGTTAAAGACTTTCTTACAGGTTGCCTTCTGGGCTTTGTAATCAATCAAAATATTACTGAAATCTGCTTCTTACTTGACAACCATGTCCATAAGAATATTGGTCGATTCTGTATTTTGGTTCAGGGTCTCTTTCATCATTTGACTTCGAGAATCTATGTTTCCAAGAACCAGAATAGTACTGACAAACTCTCTTGGAGATAACTTGACAAAATCATTCTCAACAGATGAAGAGGACTCAGATCCTAAAACAAATTTTCCTTTCTCAACTCCTCTTGGAGTTAAGGAAGCTTGTATCTCTATTCTCTTATAGGAATTATGAGGAGTTTCTTTATCAGGTGAGGCAACCAAAACAATCTTGCCTTTGTCAGGATTTCAAACAAGGTTATTTTCATCAGATACTTGGATAACATTAAGATCTTTCTATTCCTCTTCTTCCTTTTTAAATTCTTCCTCTTCTTCACCTTGATGTTCAAGTTCTTCTTTATATTCTTCTTCCACATCAGTTTCTACATGTTCTTCTTCTTCTACATTGATTTCTTCCTCAACTTCTACCTCTTCCTCAACTTTTTCCTCAATTTCTTCTTCCACTTGTTCTCCGACTAGTTCTACTAAAACAGATTTGGAAACTGAACTCTAAGGAGTTCAAACATAATCTTCCACTTCCTTTAAAACATCATCATCATCTTCTTCGAGTATCTGATCGCATGCTTCTTGAACAGATTCTGATAAAAGTAGGACTTTCTTAACTTTTTGTATTTCTGGAGTGGCCATTGGTTTCTTATGAGGAACTTCAGAATCCTAAACATGTTGAGACTTCTTTTCCACAGCTTTCAATAATGAATGGAACACTACAGCTTTTGAGGATTTCTTTTATAACTTCTTCTCCTTCTTTTCTTTTTTAATATTTTCAGCTTTCTTGAGTTTCAAGGGCTTAGCCTCCACGGGATTCAAACCAAAAGTAGGATCTTCTTCTTTTCTAGTGGATGCCATTTCTCTCCACTTTTCAACGGTTGCATCTGAATAAGCTTTTGGTTTCTTAGCAGGAGGATGTGATGATTCCGGGATATCAGGAACTGGTATTGGCAACCTCGGTTCATCAAGTTTTCTTTTCTTAACTACCAACTTTGAAGATTCCGGGACATCACCCTTGTCCTGTATAACCATTTCTTCAAATTTCTTACATTCTCGGATAAACTCTACCTTCATCCTCTTTAGAGTGTCGTCACTTAGTAATAATATATTCAATGGCTTCAGGACTGATCGACATGGAACATTCATTTCTTGAGGACACATGACAATTATCCTCAAAATAGTTGTTGGGTACATAAGGATCTGAGATATGATAGATCCTCCTTTAATTTCTTTGATGGTGAGAAAGATGTATTTCACCAAGTTGATCTTCCTTAAGTTGACAAGGAATTATAAGAGAAACATATCACATATCTTCAAAGAATACTTATCTCCATTTCTTGGAATAAGAAATCTTTGCATCCAAAGGGCTACCATCTTGTGATTCGTTGAGAGATTCGTGATCTTCAGATTCATAACAAATTTGAGACCAAGAAAATCCAAAGCCTTTGCTTTCTCAAAAGAACCTTCTTTCTCAGGAAGTTTTTGAGTGCATATAAGAGCTTCCCATTCATAAGTAATTTTGAGAACATTTTCTTCCTTCTTTTAAGGAATTGTATATGTCTTATCATATCATTTTAACTTAAATAGATCCATACCATTATTTTGTAAGAAAGAAACTAATTCATCGAATTGAATGAGGAGATCAGAAGAAACCGGATCCTGAGATTTCTCTTTAGCAACACAGACAATTTCCCATCCATTAGATCTAATCACATTAAAAATATTGGAATCATATTTCTCAAAGAACATAGGACATACCAACCTTTATCTAAATATTGACGAACCCTTTATCTCGTTGGAAACTGGAATCTAATTAGCTAAGGATTTAGGAGTCATTCAGGGAAAGAAAATTTTGGAACGAAAGCTTTGATGGAAATAGAGCTTTGGTACTGAGATCAGTAAGGATGGTGTGATACTTGAAATAGAGGAACCCCTTATATAGACATGGCTATGGATTTTCAACTTCCATAAGATAATCAAACGGTTGACAAAAGACTGGTCTGATCTGGCGGTTGAGAATGGATATAGAAAATATGAATTCTGATCTTTTGAAGTAAGGTAAACCAGAATTTAAGAAATTGTGAACTACTAACAACCAAAATTTAAGACAAAGAGTAAGAAAGACTGTCTTTTGGAATACTCTAAGAGATTTATCGGTATTAAAAGAATTTTTCTTGGGAGTTTTAAAATCCAAAAACATCAAATCTGAAATCCTAAAATCCAAAATTATCAAATCCAAAATTTTTTAAATCTAAAAATTTCAAATCCAAAATTTTCAAATCTGAAATTTTCAAATGAAATAAAATGATTTTAAAGAGAGAAAATAATCAAACATATGTACTTCCCCTGAAATAAGGAGTAGTTTAATGTTATGAGATGATTTAAACAAGTATATAAGAATGACTACCTTACAGAAATCATTCCTAGCTTCTGTTTAATATATTCAAATCTTTCATAAGGTACAGGCTTTGTGAAAATATCAGCAAGTTGCTATTGTGTTCCAATGAATTGAAGAATAATATCTCCTTTTAGTGTGTGGTCCCTAAGAATGTGGTGTCTAATATCTATGTGCTTTACATGAGAGTGATGTGCAGAGTTTTTTCTTTGGGAAATGGAACTTGTATTATCACACATAATTTTAGACTTAGTAAAACTCATACCATAGTCTGTGAGTGTGTGTTGCGTCCACAACACTTGAGCACAAGAACTTCTAGCTGCTACATATTCGGCATCAGCAGTGGAAATTGATACAGAGTGTTGTTTCTTGCAAGACCAATAAACTAAGTAATCTCATAAGAAATGAAAAGTTCCGGAGGTACTTTTTCTATCCATTTTACAACCATCAAAGTCAACATCGGAAAAAAATTTAAGTTCGAAATCATATCCATAGGAATAAAATAGTCTGAAATCTAAATTTCCCTTTAATTACCAGAAATTTTTTTTACAGCGTTTAAATGGGATTCTTTAGGATTTTCTTGAAGTCTTGAACATAAGCATACTGAGAACATTAATTCAGGTCGACTAGCTATTAAGTACAGTAAACTTCCTATCATCCCTCTATAAGATGTTTGATCTACAAGATTCCCTACTTCATCAATATCAAGACTATTAGAGGTTCAAATGGGAACACTTATACTCTTAGTGTTGTTATACCTGAACTTCTTTAAAAGATATTTGATATACTCATGTTGGGATATATATGTTCCCTCTGGTTTTGGTGATATTTGAAAACCAATGAAAAATGTTAACTCATCCATCATAATCATTTCAAACTTAGATTTCATAAGATTCTCAAAGTAATCAGTTAAGGATGGACGAGTTGATCTGAAAATGATTTCATCAATATAAATTTGAACAATCTAAACCCCTTTCTCATTTTTATTAATGAAAAGGGATAGATTAGTAGTTCCCTTAACATAGTTATTTTGAAGAAAAAATCATGAAAGTATATCATACCATGCTCTAGGGGCTTGTTTAAGTCCATATAAAGATTTGGTAAGTTTATAAACATGATTAGGATATTTTGTATCTTCAATGCCAGGGGGTTGATTTACATAGACTTCCTCATGTACCTAACCATTAAAAAATCACACTTAACATCCATTTGATAGAGTTTAAAATTAAAGAATGTGGCAAAGGATAAAAGAATACGAATAGCTTCAAGTATTGATACATGAGAATAAGTTTCTTCATAGTCTATGCCTTCATGTTGGTTATAGCCTTTTTCAACTAATCTTGCTTTATTTCTAACAATAACTTCATTTTAATCGCATTTGTTTCTAAAACCCCATTTTACTCCAATAATAGAAGTTTCTTTGGTTTTTCAACCAAGGTCCAAACATCATTCCATACGAATTCATTGAGTTCATATTGCATAGCCTTTATCCAATCTTCATCACCCAGGGCTTCTTTAGAAGTATTTGGTTCAAATTAAGAAATAAATGCATCATGTTCAACATTATTCCTTAAATAACTTCTAGTTCTTACTGGTTGATTAAAATTTCTAATGATATTATCACTGGGATGATTCCTAAGTAACAACTAACTTGGATTTTTAAAAACCTACTCATCAACAGAAGGTATAAAATCTTCAGGTGTAAATGTTTCAGAAACATTTTCATGAAAAATATCCTTGTTTTAAAGATCTTCTATAAAAGTTCGGTGGTTAGTTTTAGAAATCACATCTGAAGAAGTAGGTTATTTGAAGACAAAATGATCATTTTCATCAAAATTAACATGTACTGTTTCTTCCACAGTGCAGGTTTTTTTATTAAAAACTCCATAAGCCTTAGAGTTAGTAGTGGAAATTTATGTAAGTTATCCTGGGTATTCAATATAAATACTTTTCAACCAAAAACGTTGAATTAAGAAACTTTTGGTTTTTGGCCGGTCCATAACTCATAAGATGTTTTATTAATAAATGGTCTTATTAAAACTTGATTTATAGTATAATTAGTAGTACTTACAGCTTCGGCCCAAAAATGGTTGGCTAAAGAGTATTCACTCAACATGGTTCTAGTCATATCTTGAAGAATGCGATTTCTTCTTTCAACAACACCATTTTTTTTGCAGGGTTCTTAGAGCTGAGAATTTGTGAGTAATACCTTCTTTACTACAAAAAGTTATGAAATCAGAATTTTCAAATTCTCCACTATAATCACTATGAATAGTTATCAATGATAGGTTTTTCTCATTTTTAACATGAGCTCTAAAAATTTTGAAATAAGAAAATGCTTCAAATTCTATTGCAAGGAAATAGACCCAAGTAAATTTAGTGTAGTCATCAACTAGGAAAAATACATAGTATTTGCCTCCAATACTTCCAGTTTGTGTTGGAACAAATAAATCCATTTGAACTAACTATAATTCATTAGAATTTGTAACTTCACTTATTAATTTAAAGCTAGATTTATGTTTCTTTCTATATTAACAAGGATCATAGACATTCGAAGAATCAAACATAAGTTTTGGTAGATACTGATCAAGTTCTTTCTTAGAAAGCTTACTTAGATTCTTTAGATTACAGTGTCCTAGTCTCCTATGCCAAAGCCATGATTTATCTTCAAATGCACTAAGTCAAGGAAAATCTTGACTTCTAAGGTCTTCTAGGTTTAGGGTGTACATATTCTAATGCCTAAGGGCTGAGAAAATAAACTCATCTTTGGAATTATGAACTAAAAAATTATCATTTCTAAAATTCACAAGGTAACCTTCATCACATAATTGACTTATGCTTATGAGGTTGTGCCTAAGGACTTTTACAAAAAGTACATTTGAAATAACAGCTTTAACAAGAATAATAATGTTACTAATACCGACAATTTATCCTTGAGAGTTATCACCAAAATTTACCTTTCCTACTTTTTGTTTTTAAAATTTTCTTGATATGGTCTTTGTTACCAGTCATGTGCTGGGAACATCCATTATCCATGTACCAAAGGTTTTTGGTACTTCCTTCATTTTCTTGAAAAAGATATAGTTAGATCTTCAGAATCCAAAAATTCTTGCATCCTGAATTATTAGATAATAAGAGATTGGGTAACCATATTTGTTTGAAAAAATAATCCTCATGAAACCCAAGGTATTGAACTTTATTTAAAAAACGTTTTTTCTTCCAATGCCCACCACTTTGGAATTTAGTACAAAAAGGGGCTCTAGAAAGAACAAAATAATCATTTCTAAAAATAATTTTTTTATGAGAATAACCTAAACCCTGACTATTACAATGAGGTCGGATCTAGGAATACATATTGTCAAAATTTTCCTTACCAGAAGTAAATTTTTCAAGAAGTTTCTTCAAGGAAAATATCTTAGATTTCAGTCTCAGGACTAAATTCTTATCCTCAAGAACAATATATTTAGAGTTAAGATTATCCTATAAAACATAGTTTTTCTAAAATCATATTTTTATGGCCCTCAAAAAGTTTATTTTTCTTAGAAATAAATTCCTCAAGTTTTGTTTTGAAAGATTTTCTAAAGAAATGTTTTTCTCGTCCAAATCTTTGGAAAGATCTAAAATTTCTTTTGTTAAAATAGATTCTCTAGAATTTTCTTTATCATGTTTCTTAGAAACTTTAAAATTTCTTTTCTTAAGCAACTTATAAAATCTAGAAACCTCCTCATATGATGGAAAATTATTATCATTATCTGATGAAGAATATTATTCATCTAAAGAAAAGCCTTTATCTGGAAAATTTTCACTTAAAGACATATTGGTTAAGGATTCAGCAGTTTGTACCTTATCCATAAAACAATGATTTTGAAATGGAGCTCTGGATATTTGAACAATATTCTTTTTCCCAGAAGATTAATATTCTAAAGATTTATCAGGCGAATCTCCACCACTAGCAGTCCAAGTTTCATTGGCTTTCAAGACTTTCATATGCTTTGATCTATATAACATCTTCTTGTTTCATTCAGAATTCCTGTCTTTCTTGTCTTTATTCTTAATCAAGGTACAATCAGGTATGATATATCCAGTTCTTCTACATTCATAGCATGCCACTTCTCCATATTTATTCTTGTATCTATATAGAAATTTCTTCCACCCAAAAATCTTGTTCATCCTTTGAGCATGATTTTCTAGATAATTTTCTGAAGCTTCACATTCACTGGATTCAGATTGAACAAAAACCTTCTTAGCTTTAGATCTTTTTTTCTCTCAAGAGTATTGACTTTCATTTGATTTGAAGTAGTTGTAAAAGAAACACCTACATTTCCATTCTTCTTCTTAATATTATCAGCATCTCTCTTCATTCTTGTTTCATGTTGATTAAGAGTTCCAAATAGTTCATCAAGAGAAATCTGAGTAACTTTCCTATTCTCATCTATAGCAGTTCTCCTGGATTTTCATTCGTTAGAAATGATGTAAATAATCTTGTCTACAAGAGCTTCATCATCTAAACCTTTATCACCAATGGATTGTAGGATTTTGACAATAATCATAAATATTTATTGTACCTTACATATGGGTTCTCTATAAGGGAAGCAGAAACCATGATACTCAGCCCTGAGCATGGCTCTTCTTATTTCAATATCATTGGATGTTCCAAAGTGATTTACTTAATGTTTCTTCCAAATACTATTTATGGCTTCATAGGAATAAATATGGATATATATGTTTCTATTCATGGAACATAGCAAAGTATTACATACCTTAAAGTTCAGCTGATATTCCACACTTTCTAGATTAGTGAAGGTTCTAAGTTCCTTATCAAGAATATTATAATCTCCAGTTAACATAATGCAGTTTTCAACACCTATGTTTATCACAAAGGTCTTCATTCTATCTCTCCAGTACTCATAGTCAATTTCATTGAAGATCGGTGGTCTATTAGGATTGAGATTATCTTGAGATCCAACATGAATACCAGCCATGATAAAAAATATTTCTTTCCACAAAACTTGTTAGTAGTAAATAATTAAAATCAAATATAAAGAACTTAAGAAAAGGAAAACTTGAGCATGAAAACATATATGTGAATATAAGTATTTCTGAGACTTCCACTAATACCAATTGTAGGATCGAAATAAAAATATAGATGCTCAATATAAAAGAGGGGGGGTGAATTGTATACTTTTAAAAATTTCTTTGGAACCTTTAAAGTTAAGTTTAACAAGGTTAAACAAACATTCAAAAGACCTCTTAATGAAACCTTTTCTAATTTCTTAAAAGAAATATTCTACCTTAATGTGTATAGAATCTGTAATATAATCAGAGTAACAAAATTATAAAGTATAAGAAATATATACTTTCTAACATTAATAAAGTTACATAAACCACGGAATTAAGAAAACTTGAAATATGAATCAAGTTACAATAGGATTATTTTAACCAAAAGAGAAGGGTATCCAACAACATTGGATAAAGTTTCCTTGAGTTATACTTTCAAGAAAGTCTATCATACCCAAACCTAGGTATGCCCTCAATCCAAAGATCGGTATCTGTCTTGTTATCCCTACAAGCCCTTGATTTAGAAAGAAATCGAAACCTATGTCTTCCAAACCAAAAATCCCACGATCATTATGATCGAAGTCTGCACTAAGAAAATCTGAACAAGTTTTTCATGCCAGAAGAAGTTATTCACAACATTCGCACGAAGAACTGGGAGTTGTAAGAGCCTCTATCTCTAGAGATCACTTCACATGATTGTTCACAATCCAATTCCTTTCTTGTTTAAATGATATTTTTTTTATAGGCAAAACATCCCAACAGTCGGCTCCTTTCCAACGGTCATATTTTCCTTAAATTTCAGAGGGACCTGGACACATGGAAATCATACAACTATTAGTTTGTAATAGATTGTACGACATCGTTTCATGTAATAGAAACAATGTTAAGTTAAAGATAAAAGTTAGGTAGAAGAAATCTTGGAATCCGATATCATTGGAATGATACATTAGGAAACTCTAACATTATCAAGAAAATGTAGTATTAAGAAATCAGGAAAATGAATTCTTAAAAATAACATTCTCATATAAACGAAATCATAAAATCGGAGTCACAAATACACCGGATTCAATATCAGGAATATCAGTATCATATATACACCATAATCGGTATTGAAAATTGGAATCACATTTACACCAGAATCGGTATTGAAAATCGGCATCACATATACACTGGAATCGGTATTGAAAATCGGCATCACATATACACCGGAATCAGTATCATAAAAATTGAATCATATATACACCATATTCGAAATCATAAAACTGAATCATATATACAATGGATTCAGAACCATAAAAACTGAATCATATATACACCAGATTTGGAATCATACAAACAGAATCATATATACACCGGATTCGGAATCATAAAAACTGAATGACAAATCATAATGATATATCTGTATGTATAACAGAATGGAAAATCAGAATGACAGATTTTTAAGTCTAATAGAATGAAAAAACATAATGCTATATCTGTAAGTATAATGTAATGACAATTCTGGATCATAAGAAAATACAGAACTTAAAAAATATTCAGAACTTAGAAAAAGTGTTTGTGATTTTCAAAACATAAAACCATATTGAATTGAAAAACACCATCATATTATTTTTATTATAATAATATTATTTTTATTATTTTATATAGAAAGTAATAAAATTCATTTTTTATGAAAAGTTGTGAAATAATATCTAAATTTTGAGTGTATATTTCTGATGACTTAATAAAAATATTATGATCGATTAAGATATATATATATATCATAATATTATTAGTCTTATTCACACTTTAAAAATTTAATGACTACGTTATAATGGTCATGTGAAAAATATAATATTTAAATAGTGTGACACTATTCTTTTAAGCATGGTGTTGTGTGGTATATACCGTATCAAAATTTCTAAAAAATATCAAGATGTTACATTCTCAGCCCCACACCTCCACTCAATTAATTTTAACATTAAAACCCAAAATTATTATTAATAATAAAGGGTTTGACATTTGAAAATTCCTTTGTGTGAAACACACATCGTAAAAAGGGTTAACAAAACATCATCTTAAAAAGAGAGGAAATGAGATATGAAAATTATCACAAAATAATGGTTTTTTATTATTTATAATTTTTTATAAGTCAAATATGGATATGTGAGAGAAAGAAAATTTCCATGTATGCTATTGGTTACCATCAAAATTCATAAATCTATGGTCGGTTAAAAGACTATATATTTAATAATATGAAAATTAAATGGATAAAAAAAATTATTTCAATGTTCTCTTTCTATGAATAGTGGATTACATTCTTATATAGACAAATCACTTGAAGAAATAACTGTACTTGATTATTTCCATGTAACAAGAATAATATTAAACGTTTTTTATTCTTTGACCTATTTCCACTTTATCTCTTACTCTAGAAAATGGGATTTTAAAATGATGTATTTATTTATGATGTACTTTTAATTAATCAAATTATCCATAATTCATTCCTTAATCGTATAAATATTTATTGAAATCAAAATAGTTATCATAGGCTATCCAATATAAAATATGATACTTTATCCTCAATCAAAATACTTAATCTTCTATGTAATCCATTCCATAATTATTTTACATTTAGTCTCACCCTGAATTATGCTGACCATATTCAAAATATAAAAATATGATCAAACATTTTTCCATTAGCGATATAAAGTAGTCCATAAGGTCACATTACAAACAAGTGAATACATTGATCAAATATTCTATAAAAAATTGGTAATAAATGGAATCACCATAAAAACATTATGAAAAAATTATTCCTTTCAATAATAAACTATCTCTTTATTGATTCTATAAAATATCAAATTATAGAAGGTTTATCATAAATCCAAAAATGGATAAACACCGTCATATCACTAAACATTTTTAAGGTCACCAAAATTATCCAATAAAACAACTTTATCCTTATTATCTCAATGTTGGGAACATATTTGTATTATCTTCCCCAAAATCATGTTATTTACAAATGACCAACTTTCCACATAATCACTACTCTTGGTAATAGGTACTATTCAACACTTACTTCAAAATCCATTATAAAGAAGTACTATTGTACATACTTAGATAACTCGTGATTATTATCACTATAATATCATTCATAAAATTAATAATTAATATAATTATTCAATTAAAATAATAAAATAATTTAATCATTCTACTTTAACTATAGTAATAGCATAAACTTCATATTGGTCCCTATTTTTATTCCGAGGTATATTCCCTTGACGCTTTGGGAATTTATTTGTGTAGTTTTCCATCTCTTTATAGTTGATTAATTTCATGTTGGCAGCATATTTCTTTCCCATGAAATTATAAGCATGGTGGAATTTCTCTCCACACATCTTGTAAACTCTAATTCCTTTAAGAAAGTACGAGGGTGTATCTTTCCACATTTGTTACATGTGAAAAAAGATATTTCTTTATTTTCTTCACCTTATCAATTTTTTTCTCTTCCTTACTCCTTATCTATTTATTTCTTTCATAACCACAAGAATGTTATATCTATTTTTCTATAATAACAACATAAGATACTATATCAAAAATTATCAAAATGATTACGAGACCAATTCCTTTTAAAAGATTATTTTAATCCCATCAATGAAATGGTCATTCATAATATTTGGATTAAATAAAAAGTTTATAGCATGTCATGGTAACTTTGGAATGTTTTATCCTTATTTAACAGCATTATTATCCTCATTATATATCATATTCATGGATTTTATCTCTATACCTATTCGCTATTCTAGAGGAAAATATTTTTCCCTGAAAAGTTCCTTAAAATCAATCAATTCGATGTTTGATATAACCTTTTTTATTTTGAATTAATTTACAACGTTGATCCACATATCTTGAGAGATGATAAACATTCATGACAACCATATCTAATTCACTACTTCCCTATGAAGAAATACCTTATGTAAGAAACTTATCTATTTCTCAGAAAGAAATGGATTTGTAGTCCTAATGAATAATGTATGTTTTTGATACATGAACCAGTATAAAATTGTTACACCACATTTTGGATCAATAGGATTCTCCATATGGGAAAGAATATTCCTCAAAACCTATGTAATTTATCACTATAAAGATATATTCTCTTCATTTCCATCCATAGATCCATCCCCAATACCATTATCTTTCCTGGGGGAAAAATTCATACATGGTTTACATGCATTGATATAGATTTCATTAATTCTACTATATACTATTTCAAAAAATTGTGATAAATTCGATTAAAATTTAAAAAATAATATATAATTTTGAAATTAGTGATACACTTAACATGAAATAAAAGTTTATGTATAACTAATCTCGGAATCATAATCTTGTATTCATTGGGAATATTCAAAATGATCAATATAAGGTTATTTTTTCCTAATTAATTTTTTCCTAAATATAATTCCAATGGTTTCTAATATACTTCCTCTAATACCAACCATAATTAACTCAACTTCTGTAGCTTAGAGTCGATTGTTCATTTATTACATTGGCACTCGATACTAGGAATCACATCCTGAAGGACCAAATAGTTTATTAGTATTCATAATCAATGCAAATAATTGAATCTCATATTACTATTGAAAACCATAAATACAATATAGTTTAATATTTCACTAAACCATTATTACCTTAATAATATCAATGAATATTAATCATAATACAATTCCTGACACTATAGGGAAAGGAAATATTATAAAGGGTTTAGCTTTAATACTAGGAAAGGGTATTCATACAGTGGAATATATCATGAATAGAAAAGGAATAGTCAATATGACAGGTTAAAAACTAAAAACACATTTCATTTAATCAATAACATGAACCTGATCAATAATATGGCATAAATAATTTATGATCAAATGATTCCATATAGATAATCACATGAGATTGAAACTTATCAATTGAAATTCTATCAAATAAAATAATAACATAGAATTAAATTACTAATTACATAATGATGGAACTCAACATTCCATAAAATTATAAACATACCATCGAAGCTTTGTGTTATGATATCATTCAAAAATTGGTATGTTCTCATTCAATACCCATTCTTCTATGTCTCATGAGACTTACCAATTCATTAAGGGGTTATAGTGGGCCCTTACCATCACTTAATAAGTCTAATGAATTCCTTATATGAAAGGGGTGAAACATAACCAACATAAACATACATATTGAAATGAGTATAAGAGATGTTAATAATATAACTAATCAATCATCATAATCATAATCCATCCAATGTAATATGGTAAATGGTATCAAAATAATACATCTACAGTCAAACAGATCATAAACCATCATGGAATATATGTTTTATGGTATCAATGTTTTATATTCTAAAAAAATATAAAAAATGGATGTTGACATAGATAAAAATAATTTAAGGATCTTATTGTAAAATTTATTCGAAAAATACCCATTTAAAATTTAAAATATTTTAAAAATATAAAAATTGCACGTAGAATTATGAAATACTTTTTTTAAAAAATATAATTGTAAAATTATAAAAGAGTAATGATTTCATTAAGGAATCATTATGGTGTAAAATTACACTCATTCCATATAAGTTAAAATAAACATTTGTTTCACGCTATTGTAAGAAAAATCAAATTGTACCTTGTTCAGAAAATGACCAGAAGATTACTTTTAAAAAATATCTTAAAAATTACAAAAATTGTAAATATGAAATTAAAAATTAAATATATAATACATAAAAAATTTAAAATAGATTTTAAAAACAAGTACATGAAAGATAATATTTCCTCAGGTAATACATGAAAATAAATAATCTCGAATAATGATGAGATTGTGAAGTAAATACTTACCTCGTGTGTTTCTTTTGTATCGAAATCCAATGAATGCAATAAAATCCAATTAAAACATATATAAAATTAATATAAATAGTTTAATGATATAATATATTAAATTTGTGTTATTTACATGAAATATAATAAATTAGTGGTAAATATGTAATGTGTATCAAGTAAATTTTTTATGAGAAATCCTTACACTAGGTTCAATTTCCATTGTATAAGTTCAAACCTCCTTTATAATTAATATATATTTAATATAAATATATTATATAATAATAATCATATATATCTTACAAAATATTATTTTCTTATAATATATTTCCACCAATTTTTGTCAATTCATTGTTAAATTCACTATTTAGGGTTATAACTGCTTCGTCTCTCGTAAGTGATTTATTTTGATAGTTTTCTTCATTGAACATTAATTATCATTCCATAATATAAAAAAAATTATTCAGGGTATAAATTTCATTCATATTCAGTATATGTATATTTAGTGTCATCCAAAATTTTTTGAGATCGAAAATATGAATTACACCATTAATAGAGACGGTAGGTTGTAGATACACAGGAACGTTGTTTTCACATTTCAATAGATATAAGGGTAGAAAGATAAATAATAAGTAATATTTATTAGAAAACCATTATATCACATGTATCATAGATATGTATTATATATATTTTTATAACCATCCATTTAATGCGTAAATGAAAAATGGATCACATTAGTTCATGGAGGTGGTAGTCTACCCGTACAAATGAGTGACATTATCATTTTTCATAGGATTATAAGGTAAGAAGGTATATAAGATATTATAGTTAAAAATAATATTTTTATCATATATATCATATATAATAATTATTTTCAAAATTATAATCATCCATCTAAATAGGTTATAAAAAATGAATTACGCTGCTATGGGGAGATGGTAAGTCGTACGTATGAAAAAGTGATGATTTTGACTATCATATTGTATAAAATGGATGGAATATGGTATTCCCATAATAATTATATTATCTTATAACATTTATTATACTGGATTTATTTTTTTAATATGGTAACAACACATTAATAGGAAGGTTAAGAAGAAATAAATTTGAAGGGGTAGGTAAAGGTGAATAATCCTTCTTTGGTGAAATCCCTTTATATATCTTCTTTAGGGATGTAAGGGTGATATTTTAGAAGGTAAATATTCAAATGAACAATTAAAATGTTTTTTAATGAGTAATTGGTTAGTATTGGTTGATATATAAGTCCCAAATTTTTGTAAATAAATGATGAAGTGATGCATTTTTATAATTGAGGGGAGGGGAATTCTTAAAATTTATTCAAATATTAAATTATTATATGTTTTTTATCATGTTAAAATAGATCAAAATCAATATAATTAGAATATATTTTAAATATAATTTTAAATTCTTTCATTTATTTTTAAATATAAAATTTTTGGAGATGTATTCACCCATATCTGTTAGTTTTAACCTCCCCCCATCAACCCTTTGGACAATTACCATACTAATAATTTTATATACTCTTGAAGGGTAAATAATGTAACTATAAAATAACAAAAAATTGACCAATGATAATTTTAATTCACCATATCCCATTAATTTATCCAAATGCATGATTTTTAGGAATATTATATCATTTAGTAAATTATTATTTATTATAATATATTAATATTGTAAATTTTCTAGATGTATTCATTAATTTTAATATAATTATATAAAGGGAAAACTTAAAATTCAAAAAATATTTTATTATATCACTAAAATTTCATGTAAATTAATTGATTTTTTTAAAATTTATCACAAACTATATTACTTTTAATACTTTAATGATCATTTATATGATTTTCCCATTAATTGACTAATTAATATCTATATGTTGTGTAAGCATATAATAAAACTATTTCATCACTAAAAATTTAAAAATAAGTACCATTTTTTAAGATAAATATTTTACATTTCAAAATTCTATTAATTTTAAGAAAAATACCCTCAATAAATCCATATTAAAAATATTATACTTATTTTAAACAAGAGCACATCATATTTGACTTTTCTGTGAATAAAATACTATAATGGTGATAATGTCATAAAAATTTCCATAAAAATCCATATAAAAAATATTGGATGAAAATATACTAATATTACTCAACCAAAACAATTAAGTCAAACTTTAGATTAATTTTCTAGTAAATATCATTTTATTTTTTACATTAATTGCCGGATTTACCCTTTATCATGGTAACACATATTACTAATGTTCCAAATCATATTGACCATAAATAAATGGGAAATATTTCATAAATATGAAAATACTGAATATAAATATGGAATCAATTTTTAAATATTCTAAAAAGGTATGTTGAATAATTTAACTTAAAATTAAAATATCAAAACACAATAGAAAAAGTTTTTTTAGAAAAATACATATTTATGTATAAAAATATTTTTGTTCCAAATTCAACCATAACCTTCAGTTTAGGGAAATTAATTGATTAATAATAATATAGTATAATTCATTTTACTTTGAAATAATTTTATAGTAAAATGTAACTATTATAATGGTTTAAAAAATTTCAATTATAAATAAAAATCTATATTTTTCTCTATTCACTGGAAAATAAATCACTTCGTAAAAATAAAAAAACAATATAAAAAAATATGATATTATTCTTTTAATATTTAAGTTATTATTTCATATATCTTTTGTAAATGTTGGATGAAAATTATTCCTAATATTTTCTCATAAAAATAGATAAAATTAATTTTTGAAGAAAACATATAAAACAAAATTACTAATATTAGATTGTTAATATCTTAATAAATAATCAATAATTTTTTATTTATTAATATCAATATTTATATATATATATATATTTCATAATATGTTTAATCATATTCAAACCTTCCATTTTTAATTACTAGGTTATATTAGTCCTGTTAAAATAATAGATTTTTAATAGCGTATCACGATTTTTTTAAGCTTGGTTTTGCATGTTACATATTCTATTGTACTTTTTAGAATATTTGGGTGTTACATAGAAAATATCCATATATCCTAATAATAGTTTAAATTTTTAATTTTACATTCAAATTAAAATTAACTTATAACTTTGCCCAATTCAAATTCAATATTTAGATCTTTATCAATTTTATATCAACCTTTTAAAATAAAAAAGGTAGTTTTTATATGATTTAATTACTAATAAATATTCTATATAAATATAAATATCAGTAAATATTTTTGAATAACATATATTTGAATATTTATTTATTTAAACTGTGTTATATGGTCTGACCTGTTAGTTTTCTGAAGTAACATTCAGACATCTCAAATCTTTGCTGTATAAACCATGAACTGTGATGTGAGGCTCATTAATTTTCTAAAACAATACAATATGGTTTGATTTTACTTCATAGTGTAACATTTTATATTATGGAATATAACTCCATTAACTTGAATGTTTTTATCAAAGAGTTCCTCAATGCTGTAACTCCCTATAGACCTATAAAAACCAAAAAAAACTAGAATTTCTATTGATCTGTTAAATATAGGATATCGACAATATAATATACTAATACAATATAAAATAATTATTCTTAATTATAATAGTGGAATATCCATTATGTGTGATGTGGACATTATTATAATTCTATTGAAACTCAAATAACTATTATAAACCATTTTGTAATAATCTATATTTTTCAATGTAGTGGACCACATTTATCTAGAGCAACTGAAATTTATATCAACTTCCTATATATTTTGGATTTAATTTAGTGATATATAAATTTTCTAGAATATTGAGATCAAGTTTAAATCAATTCAAAACTTTCAAAATGATATCTAATGAACATCACATATCATTTTACAATTCTTCACGTAAAATTATATATCGAACTCAAGGAAAACTTTCCATTAAAAAAAATATATCATCAAAAAATTTCCATTAATAGTACCCTCTTATATGTGAACTTCCATAAAACACATTTCTAAAACATGATACTCTTTTCAACCCTCTTTAACCTATTTAACACTCTAACACATTATCCTTCACTGATCAATCTTCATGAGTATAACAAAACCTCTATTAACACCCATATTTTACTTAATCCTTTATAACATTTACAAGACTATCCAAGTGCATTATTATGTACAACAAATAATCCATTAATGAATCCTTAAAGTACGAAATACAGTATTTATTCAAAAAATCTACCTTTTATAATTACCTCGAAAGTATAAATAACTCTATGATCCCTCTCCACAAAAAATTACTATAAATAAATTAAAAATAATTATTCCATAACACATGATTTTAATAAATAAACCACATACATATGGTTGTAGAAACGTATGTCTCATGATGCTAGAGATAGTGTCTTAGTTTTCTAGTTGTGAAGATAAATTCCAAATTCATCATCTAGATGTTAGACTACCTATTCATGATGTCGATCATGGTCTAACAAAGAAAATATAGTCTATGTCCTTTTCCCACATTATTCTTATGAGCCAAGGGTCCTCCGATCAAACACTCTACAATTTCTAGATATAAGATAAGCATATTTACATAAACTGGTGGCATCGTGACGTGCAGTAAAAGGAGGTACGTCAACGGGTTGTTGAAGGATCTTTGTAAGGCCTCATCCCACTAGTAATAAACACCTTTATTTATTAAGATAGTTAGGGTACACATTTTTAAATCCCCGTCCCTATAATTATTGAGTTGGACCCTTAGTATTTTACATTGGAATGATAATAATGAATACAATCCAAAATTACTTCTCAATTTTATAGCTTTAGAAAACCAAATTACATAAATTATATTGAAATTACATTAGGAAATGAAAATAAATAAATAAAAAAGTAAAATCTTGTCATACTTGAAACTCATTGAAATGATAAATATTTAGAACTTAAGAAAAGGAAATATAATAAGGGTGATCTCAAATTCTTAGTTAGGATAAGTAAAATGGATTAAATAATGAATCCATGAGAATAATCATCATGTCACGATATATAACTAATCAAGAATTCCATAAAAATATCCTAATAAGGAATAATCAATATGGTATGGTAGATAAATGAAACACTTTCCATTTAATTAATAAACTAGGAATGAAATGAATCCATATATAATTACATAGAAAAAATTGTCATGTATAAATATAATAACTAAATTATCAATAAACATAATGGTTAATTTTTTAATTTCTAGTTTCCCTATCAAATTATTCCTTTACCATCAATATCTATTCTCATGTTAGATTATACTTCTCCGATTTGGCCAACTAATTCATCCCATGAGACTACTAATGCATCGAGGTACTTTCATTTACATGTAATCAACCTGTATAGTGCATATTTAAATCATTCCTCATATAGTAAAATAATTAATTTAAATCCTAAAAATTTCTCCTATCAAATAATAGTATTGAATAAAAGATACATATTTATCAATAATTCCCTGGATAATCAAATAATTTTCAAAGGGAACATAATATGTAAAAATGGTATTTGATTTAGGATAATATTAACCTCCATTCATGATATGATTAATATTTTAGATAATTTTATTGTAAATTATAAATAATTATAAGGAAGTGATTCTATCAAGGTAATGGTAACCATAACAAAACAATATGAGATAGCAATAATAACTTATTCCACTTTGTAGTTTTCAAATTATAACCCATTGGAAGATATAAATAAATGTAAAACCATAAATAGAAAGAAAATTAAATTATTAATTATATAATTGATAAAAATGGGTATTATATACACCACAAAAAATTAATCTGGTGATATGACATTTATCTCATAGATGTAAAAAGTGAGATGAAAATCTTGTACATTACACTATTTTTTTGTTGAACACCATTAATCCTCCAATATAATGGTTTTAATCATGTTATTATATTAAAATGGAACTATATTAATGTCTATGATATCATATATAGTCATTTTATAACATATTATAACCCGATCGTTAATAATCTTTCACCACTTTCATTATTTCTGTGTTATTTCATGTGCTTTTGAAGTATGTATTGACATGATATTTTTCCCTATTAATTGAATCGTGACATAAATATTTCTATAATTTAAAACATGATGTAAATATCAGATAAATTAATTATATATTTATTTATAATAATCTATAAAATTTATGATAGAAAAAGAAATGCATAATTCATAGAGATGGTATGTCATATGTATGCGTGAATGTTACTTCCATTTTTTCATGTTTAAAATTTAAGTGATATATATATATCCATTGTAGAATAATATGTGTTTCATATATCTCACAAAAATTAATTAAAATAGTCTTCAATTCATTCCAAGTATTTCATGAATTAATCACATCTCCTTGAGGTGGTGTTAATCCACTCTTCGATAAACATAATTATCGTATTTCCACAAAATTGAAATCCTAAAGGTGTTTGTTATGTAAAAATCTAATAATCATGAAGACATTATAAATATAATATATTTCATATAAAAACTATAAATCCATTATAATTACCAACCATGAAAGGTGGTAATGAAAAAATAATGACATCAGTTTAGGTGGCAGTAGTCCACCGCACACATGAACAATGATTGTGTATCCCATTGGATAGATGTTTTGGATGTTTTACGAAGAACTATTAGAGCTAAAAAATAAAATTATATTTATTAAAAAAAATTTATTATATAATCATTGTATAAAAATAATTTAAGGGGTGGATAAGTAAATGAAACAAAAGTGATCACTGAAAAATGATACCTTACATTCGATTAATGCCTTTTGGTATATAACAAAAGAATTAATTGGGTCGATTTATGCTCAATGTGAGGATAATATAAGTAGGTTATAGATTTTTGGAGCTTTTTCATTATGATTTTGGATGATCCAATGTTATTAAAAGGTGTTAATAAGTAGGAGGGGTGAGTGCATTTTTATAGTGGAGGAGGAGTGGAATTCTTGAAACTATAAAAACGTAAACACTATTTGAAGGTCTCCCTTAAATTATATGATTACAATATTGCATGAAATTATATAAAAGTGAGAATTTGGTCTGAATACCACTATATAATAAGTTTTAGACTTATTTATATGTCATTGTATACCTTAATATTAAGGTTTAGACCCTTGTTAAACATAATTTTACCATAATTGTTGTGATTAATTTTAATTATAATTAAATATATATATGGTGAAAACATAGTTTAACTTACTAGAAATTTTAAATTATTATAATTCCAAATATGGAATCAATTTTTCAAATTATAATAACATATGTTACATAAATTAATTTAAATTTAATCCATCATATAAAATTATAAATTATGTTTTTAATTTATTTATTATTGTTATAATTTTACATTATAAACAAAATTTATATATATTATATCCTTCTATATAAGTTAGATGAAAAGGTAGTTTTAATTTAAAGTTTAGTATTTTTCATTATTCATCAAAAATTGAAACTTCTAATTAAAATACCAAAAGTTCACCCCATCCTAATTTTAACCGATATATTTCTAAAATATAGTTTATTTATTTAAATTATATTTATAATATTAGATGAATATGGTTTTAAAACATGTCTTCTGTTAAAAGGCAAAAATATTTCCATAAGGAAAATATGAATTTTTTATATGTAAAATTGGGTTTGTTTATATCAAGAACACTTAAAATTAATTAGAAAAATTATAAAAATATTTGCCAGATTATATAATATATATATCATTACTATTATAAACTAATATCAATTAATTTATTTTATTAAGACAAAATGCCTTTGTGTGCACACAATATTTTTATTATAAAAACAAATACTTTATATTCAATTGGATTCTATATTTATTTCTAACACCAAATAATTATATAAACATATGAAAATAATATATCCAAATTTTTTTTATTCCATCTCATATATTTCAGTAAAATATCTAGGTGATAACTATTATATTAAATAATAATATTTATACTATATCATAGTTTGGTAAAACATAGTATTGTGTGTACCTCAAGCTAACCGCGGTCTTCTAGGTATAAAATGCCTTGAATAATTTTTCTTATAATTCTAGATAATCTCAAATTTTCATGTAGAGTAAGATTATATTTTTTTGGGTATATAATTAATTCTATAAAAAATTTATTTTTTCTTAAATAAAAATATTATTAATTCTCTAGGAATTGCATTCTACCCACCTTAAATAAATTATGTCATAAAAATTCAAACATGATCTAGAAAATCAAGGGATTGATATTTTAAAATAAAATTTTGGAAAATACAACAATTTAAATAGTGATAATAAATTATGTTATTAATAAGATGGAAAATGAAATGGGAAGGTCAACACAAAACAAGGCTTTCGAATATGTGAACATTAGTGAAAACAGGTATATGAACAAGATATGTAACTGTATTGTTTTGATGGAGAGTTATAGATTACATTTTCAATGAATGATTTGGACCAAAAATCCATAAACCATAGATATGAAAAATCCCATTCATATAACAAAAAATGATGATAATAGGATGTCACTTTTTTTAAGAACATTTTTCCTATATTTGATGAATTCATTCATTTTATTAAAGCATATATAAATTAACTTTTCTCTTTCATAACCAAAAACATGTCATTTGGATGTGCCTTAAACTATTTACACTTCCTTAATATCACAAGTTGCATCATATGATGAACAAACACATCAATCAATAAAATCACATCTAAAGTTCATCACAGACCATTTCATAAATGGTTATCCTCTCCAAAATATTAGGATACAACCATTTTAAATCATATCATAAAAGTTAGTAGTATCCCATTAACATAATCCACATCAATCATCACATTATGAATCATCATTATCTTAGTATCTTGAACATATTAAGGTTTATCTTCCCCTCAACCATAAGTTTTCAAAGAAGTTCAAATTTTTACTTAATAATTTCTATTGGTTATCGGTACCATTAAACATTTGCTTTCAAATCCCTAATAATGATGTATTATAGTATAACCCTCATATATACCATATTTCTTATAAATAGTACATAATTGATAAAATACTTAAATGATTAAATTCTACAATTCAAACATATTCACATTAATCACTATATTCTATTATAGTAAATAAAACTAGATAAAGTTCCATTAGCCTCTATTGGGGTATATTCATTTGATTTTTGAGATAATAATTTGTGTTTTTACCATATCATTGTATTTGGACCATTGAATATTGGAAACATTTTTCTTACCCTTTTAATCACAAACATGGTGGCCTTTCTCCCCACACATGTATAAAACTATCGTACCTTTTAACAATGTACAATGGTGATTATTTCTGAAATTATTACATGTGATAATATAATTCTTTCCCTTCATCCCATTATCCATATTTCTTCAATCATTCTTTTTCTTGTGATTACCTCTAATGCCATAACACATAAATAATTATGTCTGTATCTTGTTAGCGCTTGATACTATATCCTCATATGATGATAATTCTTAAGAGACGAGTTCCCTTCACAATATTTTCTTAAGACCATAAATGATATGATTATTGTTAATATTTTGATAACATGAGTGTTTAAGGTTCCCATTCATTCTTCAAGGAACTATATCTAAATAATTTAATAAACTATATTACATCATATCATTATAAAACATAATAAATAATCTCAAAACAAGTGTAATACCTAACATATATTGAAAAAAAATTACATAGTTAATCACATAATCATAAACATGGTTTTGGTGGGACATTATTCTATAATTATACTCAAAATTTATTAGAGGGTTATGTTCTATAATCGATGTTTTCCTAAATTTAGTTTCTAAGGATTATACTAAACTTCAATTAATTCCAACTCTAACACCCCAACCATAGAATCCCATTTTTGGATATTTACTTTATTAATTTTCCATTATTACATGTAATCTAATCTCAATGTACCAATCAGTTTAGAATTTCTGGAAAACTAGATTTCATAAATGATACCCACATTACATTGTGAAATTAAATTAAATCATAACCTAAGTAACATCCCATCATCCTTGAAACTTATTTAAAGGATTCCTATTTATAACATAGGGAAAACAAACAAAATAATGGTTATATAATTTGATCATTAAGGGTATCAAAAAATGATACAATAATGAATGAATGAGTATAATCATCATGAAAAGGTAAATAGATAAGAATAAATGCCATAAAAGTATCTGTATAAGGCATAATCGATATAGAATGATAGATAACTAAAATAGAATCCATTTCACCAATAAAATGGGGATGAAATGCATCAATTGATAATGTCAAAAAAGTAGCATGGATTATAATAATAACTCAATTCTAAATAATGGAAATTATTAATTATTTGACATCACGTTTCCAATGTAAATAATACCTTTATCGTCAAGACCTATTTTGAAGATAGTTTAAACTGCTCTGATTTGGCCTACTAATTTATCCAATGAGACTACCCATGCATCGAGGGTATTTCATTAATCGATCCATAACTGATTAAGTGAATTTATAATTAATTCACCATATAGTGAACTATTCAACTTCAATCAGAAAAAAAATCTTTATCGAATAATCATATTCTATAAAAGATACAGATTTATTAATAATTCCCCGATTAATCAAATAACTATCAAATTGAACACCATATGTAAAAATATTATATATTTTAGGAAATTATAATATCCATAGAATAGTTATTTGGATATTTCATATCAATTTAATGAAAAATGGAATTGAATACAAGGAAGGGATTTTTGAAGAGAAATTTAAGAATCATATAAGAATGTTAGATTTCAATGATAAATTATAACACTTTGTTACTTTCAAATTAAAACACATTGGATAAAGTAATTAAATGAAAAAAATTATCTAAAATTAAGATAAAAGTATTCATGATATAATATATCATAATGGTTAATATATACACAACAAAAATATGTATGTGGTGAATATGAAATTTAGCATACAGATGTAAAAAGTGAGTTGAAAAAACCATACATTAAAATCTCTTTTTAGTTTAACTCCCTTTATCCTCATATATAAGGTATTTTAACATGTTATTAAATAAAAATAAACCATATTAATATATATGAAATCATATATATTCTATTTATAATTTACTATAACGCATTCTTTTATAATATTTCATCATATTCAACATTTCATTTGTAAATTGCTTTATTTTCTGAGTATGTCTTGATTTGTTATTTTTGTTACTATTAATTAGATAAATATTTCAAAATATCAAGAATTTAAAACATTATTTAAATATCATATATATTCAGTATATACATATTTATAATATTCCATAAAATTAGGAGATAGAAAATGAAATGCACCATTCATGGAGTCAGTAGGTCAAATGGACAAATGAACACTAATTCCATTTGTTTTTCATATTTGAAAAGTAATTGATATATATATATATATATATTTGTGTGTTTATTATCATTCCAATGTCATATTTCTATCATATAGGTAACATATGTTTATTAAAATTTTCTTTTTTACATTCCATGTATAACGTGATTGAATCATATCATTTTCAGGAGGTTCTAGTCCACAAATCCACAAAGTTATCATTTCCCAAAAAATAGAAATAATTAATTTACGTGTCAAATAAAAACATAACGAATAAATAATAAATAATAAAAAACATATTTATCTTATAAAAACTATACAAACATCATTATTATAAACCATGAAATGTTGTAACGGACAGATGAACAACATCGCTTCTATAGGCGGTGGTCCGCCTTACTCAAGAATGATGAATTCTTATCTAATTTTATAAATTTGTTTGGATGTATGGGTTAAAATGTTAGAATAAAAAATATTATTATAATGTCAATATTTTTTCTATTTTATAATCATGATATAAAAATAATTTAATGGGTGGTGATATAAATGAATAAAATGTGATCATTGAGTAACATTATCTATTATTTGGGAAAATCCTTTTGGTTTATAACAAATTTCTTCCATGGATGGATTTATTCAAAAATTGATGCATGAATTAGGAGGGTAGGGATTTTGAAAGATTATTTTGGTAGAGGTTGGATGAAATAATATTCTTGATAGGTATGAATTAGTGGGAGGGGTGAGTTATTTTTTATAGAGGGGGAGGATTGACTTTCATGTTAATATAAAATGTATACACTCTTGAGGGGTATCCCTTGCATCAGGTATAATAACACGGGTTTTCGTACAATGTTCTATTCCATTGTTTGGTTTAAATGCCTTTTTAGAGACTTTTGTAAATGATTAAATTGATCACAGGTGTTTTGGGTGTGTCTGGGGTTTGTTCAAAGGCTCAAACCAAGTTTTGGGCTGAAAAAAACATGGAACATTGTTTGTGGATAACCTGTACGTGGTTAGTATAAACTGTGCAAGAGGTTATAAAAGTGTAGGTTTTTGGGAATTGCATTCTACCCACCTTAAATAAATTATGTCATAAAAATTCAAACATGATCTAGAAAATCAAGGGATTGATATTTTAAAATAAAATTTTGGAAAATACAACAATTTAAATAGTGATAATAAATTATGTTATTAATAAGATGGAAAATGAAATGGGAAGGTCAACACAAAACAAGGCTTTCGAATATGTGAACATTAGTGAAAACAGGTATATGAACAAGATATGTAACTGTATTGTTTTGATGGAGAGTTATAGATTACATTTTCAATGAATGATTTGGACCAAAAATCCATAAACCATAGATATGAAAAATTCCATTCATATAACAAAAAATGATGATAATAGGATGTCACTTTTTTCAAGAACATTTTTCCTATATTTGATGAATTTATTCATTTTATTAAAGCATATGTAAATTAACTTTTCTCTTTCATAACCAAAAACATGTCATTTGGATGTGCCTTAAACTATTTACACTTCCTTAATATCACAAGTTGCATCATATGATGAACAAACACATCAATCAATAAAATCACATCTAAAGTTCATCACAGACCATTTCATAAATGGTTATCCTCTCCAAAATATTAGGATACAACCATTTTAAATCATATCATAAAAGTTAGTAGTATCCCATTAACATAATCCACATCAATCATCACATTATGAATCATCATTATCTTAGTATCTTGAACATATTAAGGTTTATCTTCCCCTCAACCATAAGTTTTCAAAGAAGTTCAAATTTTTACTTAATAATTTCTATTGGTTATCGGTACCATTAAACATATGCTTTCAAATCCCTAATAATGATGTATTATAGTATAACCCTCATATATACCATATTTCTTATAAATAGCACATAATTGATAAAATACTTAAATGATTAAATTCTACAATTCAAACATATTCACATTAATCACTATATTATATTATAGTAAATAAAACTAGATAAAGTTCCATTAGCCTCTATTGGGGTATATTCATTTGATTTTTGAGATAATAATTTGTGTTTTTCCCATATCATTGTATTTGGACCATTGAATATTGGAAACATTTTTCTTACCCTTTTAATCACAAACATGGTGGCCTTTCTCCCCACACATGTATAAAACTATCGTACCTTTTAACAATGTACAATGGTGATTATTTATGAAATTATTACATGTGATAATATAATTCTTTCCCTTCATCCCATTATCCATATTTTTTCAATCATTCTTTTTCTTGTGATTACCTCTAATGCCATAACACATAAATAATTATGTCTGTATCTTGTTAGCGCTTGATACTATATCCTCGTATGATGATAATTCTTAAGAGACGAGTTCCCTTCACAATATTTTCTTAAGACCATAAATGATATGATTATTGTTAATATTTTGATAACATGAGTGTTTAAGGTTCCCATTCATTCTTCAAGGAACTATATCTAAATAATTTAATAAACTATATTACATCATATCATTATAAAACATAATAAATAATCTCAAAACAAGTGTAATACCTAACATATATTGAAAAAAAATTACATAGTTAATCACATAATCATAAACATGGTTTTGGTGGGACATTATTCTATAATTATACTCAAAATCTATTAGAGGGTTATGTTCTATAATCGATGTTTTCCTAAATTTAGTTTCTAAGGATTATACTAAACTTCAATTAATTCCAACTCTAACACCCCAACCATAGAATCCCATTTTTGGATATTTACTTTATTAATTTTCCATTATTACATGTAATCTAATCTCAATGTACCAATCAGTTTAGAATTTCTGGAAAACTAGATTTCATAAATGATACCCACATTACATTGTGAAATTAAATTAAATCGTAACCTAAGTAACATCCCATCATCCTTGAAACTTATTTAAAGGATTCCTCTTTATAACATAGGGAAAACAAACAAAATAATGGTTATATAATTTCATCATTAAGGGTATCAAAAAATGATACAATAATGAATGAATGAGTATAATCATCATGAAAAGGTAAATAGATAAGAATAAATGCCATAAAAGTATCTGTATAAGGCATAATCGATATAGAATGATAGATAACTAAAATAGAATCCATTTAACCAATAAAATGGGGATTAAATGCATCAATTGATAATGTCAAAAAAGTAGCATGGATTATAATAATAACTCAATTCTAAATAATGGAAATTATTAATTATTTGACATCACGTTTCCAATGTAAATAATACCTTTATCGTCAAGACCTATTTTGAAGATAGTTTAAACTGCTCTGATTTGGCCTACTAATTTATCCAATGAGACTACCCATGCGTCGAGGGTATTTCATTAATCGATCCATAACCGATTAAGTGAATTTATAATTAATTCACCATATAGTGAACTATTGAACTTCAATCAGAAAAAAAAATCTTTATCGAATAATCATATTCTATAAAAGATACAGATTTATTAATAATTCCCCGATTAATCAAATAACTGTCAAATTGAACACCATATGTAAAAATATTATATATTTTAGGAAATTATAATATCCATAGAATAGTTATTTGGATATTTCATATCAATTTAATGAAAAATGGAATTGAATACAAGGAAGGGATTTTTGAAGAGAAATTTAAGAATCATATAAGAATGTTAGATTTCAATGATAAATTATAACACTTTGTTACTTTCAAATTAAAACACATTGGATAAAGTAATTAAATGAAAAAAATTATATAAAATTAAGATAAAAGTATTCATGATATAATATATCATAATGGTTAATATATACACAACAAAAATATGTATGTGGTGAATATGAAATTTAGCTTACAGATGTAAAAAGTGAGTTGAAAAAACCATACATTAAAATCTCTTTTTAGTTTAACTCCTTTTATCCTAATATATAATGTATTTTAACATGTTATTAAATAAAAATAAACCATATTAATATATATGAAATCATATATATTCCATTTATAATTTACTATAACGCATTCTTTTATAATATTTCATCATATTCAACATTTCATTTGTAAATTGCTTTATTTTCTGAGTATGTCTTGAGTTGTTATTTTTGTTACTATTAATTAGATAAATATTTCAAAATATCAAGAATTTAAAACATTATTTAAATATCATATATATTCAGTATATACATATTTATAATATTCCATAAAATTAGGAGATAGAAAATGAAATGCACCATTCATGGAGTCAGTAGGTCAAATGGACAAATGAACACTAATTCCATTTGTTTTTCATATTTGAAAAGTAATTGATATATATATATATATATATATTTGTTTGTTTATTATCATTCCAATGTCATATTTCTATCATATAGGTAACATATGTTTATTAAAATTTTCTTTTTTACATTCCATGTATAACGTGATTGAATCATATCATTTTCAGGAGGTTCTAGTCCACAAATCCACAAAGTTATCATTTCCCAAAAAATAGAAATAATTAATTTAAGTGTCAAATAAAAACATAAAGAATAAATAATAAATAATAAAAAACATATTTATCTTATAAAAACTATACAAACATCATTATTATGAACAATGAAATGTTGTAACGGACAGATGAACAACATCGCTTCTACAGGCGGTGGTCCGCCTTACTCAAGAATGATGAATTCTTATCTAATTTTATAAATTTGTTTGGATGTATGGGTTAAAATGTTAGAATAAAAAATATTATTATAATGTCAATATTTTTTCTATTTTATAATCATGATATAAAAATAATTTAATGGGTGGTGATATAAATGAATAAAATGTGATCATTGAGTAACATTATCTATTATTTGGGAAAATCCTTTTGGTTTATAACAAATTTCTTCCATGGATGGATTTATTCAAAAATTGATGCATGAATTAGGAGGGTAGGGATTTTGAAAGATTATTTTGGTAGAGGTTGGATGAAATAATATTCTTGATAGGTATGAATTAGTGGGAGGGGTGAGTTATTTTTTATAGAGGGGGAGGATTGACTTTCATGTTAATATAAAATGTAAACACTCTTGAGGGGTATCCCTTGCATCAGGTATAATAACACGGGTTTTCGTACAATGTTCTATTCCATTGTTTGGTTTAAATGCCTTTTTAGAGACTTTTGTAAATGATTAAATTGATCACAGGTGTTTTGGGTGTGTCTGGGGTTTGTTCAAAGGCTCAAACCAAGTTTTGGGCTGAAAAAAACATGGAACATTGTTTGTGGATAACCTGTACGTGGTTAGTATAAACTGTGCAAGAGGTTATAAAAGTGTAGGTTTTTGGGAATTGCATTCTACCCACCTTAAATAAATTATGTCATAAAAATTCAAACATGATCTAGAAAATCAAGGGATTGATATTTTAAAATAAAATTTTGGAAAATACAACAATTTAAATAGTGATAATAAATTATGTTATTAATAAGATGGAAAATGAAATGGGAAGGTCAACACAAAACAAGGCTTTCGAATATGTGAACATTAGTGAAAACAGGTATATGAACAAGATATGTAACTGTATTGTTTTGATGGAGAGTTATAGATTACATTTTCAATGAATGATTTGGACCAAAAATCCATAAACCATAGATATGAAAAATTCCATTCATATAACAAAAAATGATGATAATAGGATGTCACTTTTTTCAAGAACATTTTTCCTATATTTGATGAATTTATTCATTTTATTAAAGCATATGTAAATTAACTTTTCTCTTTCATAACCAAAAACATGTCATTTGGATGTGCCTTAAACTATTTACACTTCCTTAATATCACAAGTTGCATCATATGATGAACAAACACATCAATCAATAAAATCACATCTAAAGTTCATCACAGACCATTTCATAAATGGTTATCCTCTCCAAAATATTAGGATACAACCATTTTAAATCATATCATAAAAGTTAGTAGTATCCCATTAACATAATCCACATCAATCATCACATTATGAATCATCATTATCTTAGTATCTTGAACATATTAAGGTTTATCTTCCCCTCAACCATAAGTTTTCAAAGAAGTTCAAATTTTTACTTAATAATTTCTATTGGTTATCGGTACCATTAAACATATGCTTTCAAATCCCTAATAATGATGTATTATAGTATAACCCTCATATATACCATATTTCTTATAAATAGCACATAATTGATAAAATACTTAAATGATTAAATTCTACAATTCAAACATATTCACATTAATCACTATATTATATTATAGTAAATAAAACTAGATAAAGTTCCATTAGCCTCTATTGGGGTATATTCATTTGATTTTTGAGATAATAATTTGTGTTTTTCCCATATCATTGTATTTGGACCATTGAATATTGGAAACATTTTTCTTACCCTTTTAATCACAAACATGGTGGCCTTTCTCCCCACACATGTATAAAACTATCGTACCTTTTAACAATGTACAATGGTGATTATTTATGAAATTATTACATGTGATAATATAATTCTTTCCCTTCATCCCATTATCCATATTTTTTCAATCATTCTTTTTCTTGTGATTACCTCTAATGCCATAACACATAAATAATTATGTCTGTATCTTGTTAGCGCTTGATACTATATCCTCGTATGATGATAATTCTTAAGAGACGAGTTCCCTTCACAATATTTTCTTAAGACCATAAATGATATGATTATTGTTAATATTTTGATAACATGAGTGTTTAAGGTTCCCATTCATTCTTCAAGGAACTATATCTAAATAATTTAATAAACTATATTACATCATATCATTATAAAACATAATAAATAATCTCAAAACAAGTGTAATACCTAACATATATTGAAAAAAAATTACATAGTTAATCACATAATCATAAACATGGTTTTGGTGGGACATTATTCTATAATTATACTCAAAATCTATTAGAGGGTTATGTTCTATAATCGATGTTTTCCTAAATTTAGTTTCTAAGGATTATACTAAACTTCAATTAATTCCAACTCTAACACCCCAACCATAGAATCCCATTTTTGGATATTTACTTTATTAATTTTCCATTATTACATGTAATCTAATCTCAATGTACCAATCAGTTTAGAATTTCTGGAAAACTAGATTTCATAAATGATACCCACATTACATTGTGAAATTAAATTAAATCGTAACCTAAGTAACATCCCATCATCCTTGAAACTTATTTAAAGGATTCCTCTTTATAACATAGGGAAAACAAACAAAATAATGGTTATATAATTTCATCATTAAGGGTATCAAAAAATGATACAATAATGAATGAATGAGTATAATCATCATGAAAAGGTAAATAGATAAGAATAAATGCCATAAAAGTATCTGTATAAGGCATAATCGATATAGAATGATAGATAACTAAAATAGAATCCATTTAACCAATAAAATGGGGATTAAATGCATCAATTGATAATGTCAAAAAAGTAGCATGGATTATAATAATAACTCAATTCTAAATAATGGAAATTATTAATTATTTGACATCACGTTTCCAATGTAAATAATACCTTTATCGTCAAGACCTATTTTGAAGATAGTTTAAACTGCTCTGATTTGGCCTACTAATTTATCCAATGAGACTACCCATGCGTCGAGGGTATTTCATTAATCGATCCATAACCGATTAAGTGAATTTATAATTAATTCACCATATAGTGAACTATTGAACTTCAATCAGAAAAAAAAATCTTTATCGAATAATCATATTCTATAAAAGATACAGATTTATTAATAATTCCCCGATTAATCAAATAACTGTCAAATTGAACACCATATGTAAAAATATTATATATTTTAGGAAATTATAATATCCATAGAATAGTTATTTGGATATTTCATATCAATTTAATGAAAAATGGAATTGAATACAAGGAAGGGATTTTTGAAGAGAAATTTAAGAATCATATAAGAATGTTAGATTTCAATGATAAATTATAACACTTTGTTACTTTCAAATTAAAACACATTGGATAAAGTAATTAAATGAAAAAAATTATATAAAATTAAGATAAAAGTATTCATGATATAATATATCATAATGGTTAATATATACACAACAAAAATATGTATGTGGTGAATATGAAATTTAGCTTACAGATGTAAAAAGTGAGTTGAAAAAACCATACATTAAAATCTCTTTTTAGTTTAACTCCTTTTATCCTAATATATAATGTATTTTAACATGTTATTAAATAAAAATAAACCATATTAATATATATGAAATCATATATATTCCATTTATAATTTACTATAACGCATTCTTTTATAATATTTCATCATATTCAACATTTCATTTGTAAATTGCTTTATTTTCTGAGTATGTCTTGAGTTGTTATTTTTGTTACTATTAATTAGATAAATATTTCAAAATATCAAGAATTTAAAACATTATTTAAATATCATATATATTCAGTATATACATATTTATAATATTCCATAAAATTAGGAGATAGAAAATGAAATGCACCATTCATGGAGTCAGTAGGTCAAATGGACAAATGAACACTAATTCCATTTGTTTTTCATATTTGAAAAGTAATTGATATATATATATATATATATATTTGTTTGTTTATTATCATTCCAATGTCATATTTCTATCATATAGGTAACATATGTTTATTAAAATTTTCTTTTTTACATTCCATGTATAACGTGATTGAATCATATCATTTTCAGGAGGTTCTAGTCCACAAATCCACAAAGTTATCATTTCCCAAAAAATAGAAATAATTAATTTAAGTGTCAAATAAAAACATAAAGAATAAATAATAAATAATAAAAAACATATTTATCTTATAAAAACTATACAAACATCATTATTATGAACAATGAAATGTTGTAACGGACAGATGAACAACATCGCTTCTACAGGCGGTGGTCCGCCTTACTCAAGAATGATGAATTCTTATCTAATTTTATAAATTTGTTTGGATGTATGGGTTAAAATGTTAGAATAAAAAATATTATTATAATGTCAATATTTTTTCTATTTTATAATCATGATATAAAAATAATTTAATGGGTGGTGATATAAATGAATAAAATGTGATCATTGAGTAACATTATCTATTATTTGGGAAAATCCTTTTGGTTTATAACAAATTTCTTCCATGGATGGATTTATTCAAAAATTGATGCATGAATTAGGAGGGTAGGGATTTTGAAAGATTATTTTGGTAGAGGTTGGATGAAATAATATTCTTGATAGGTATGAATTAGTGGGAGGGGTGAGTTATTTTTTATAGAGGGGGAGGATTGACTTTCATGTTAATATAAAATGTAAACACTCTTGAGGGGTATCCCTTGCATCAGGTATAATAACACGGGTTTTCGTACAATGTTCTATTCCATTGTTTGGTTTAAATGCCTTTTTAGAGACTTTTGTAAATGATTAAATTGATCACAGGTGTTTTGGGTGTGTCTGGGGTTTGTTCAAAGGCTCAAACCAAGTTTTGGGCTGAAAAAAACATGGAACATTGTTTGTGGATAACCTGTACGTGGTTAGTATAAACTGTGCAAGAGGTTATAAAAGTGTAGGTTTTTGGGAATTGCATTCTACCCACCTTAAATAAATTATGTCATAAAAATTCAAACATGATCTAGAAAATCAAGGGATTGATATTTTAAAATAAAATTTTGGAAAATACAACAATTTAAATAGTGATAATAAATTATGTTATTAATAAGATGGAAAATGAAATGGGAAGGTCAACACAAAACAAGGCTTTCGAATATGTGAACATTAGTGAAAACAGGTATATGAACAAGATATGTAACTGTATTGTTTTGATGGAGAGTTATAGATTACATTTTCAATGAATGATTTGGACCAAAAATCCATAAACCATAGATATGAAAAATTCCATTCATATAACAAAAAATGATGATAATAGGATGTCACTTTTTTCAAGAACATTTTTCCTATATTTGATGAATTTATTCATTTTATTAAAGCATATGTAAATTAACTTTTCTCTTTCATAACCAAAAACATGTCATTTGGATGTGCCTTAAACTATTTACACTTCCTTAATATCACAAGTTGCATCATATGATGAACAAACACATCAATCAATAAAATCACATCTAAAGTTCATCACAGACCATTTCATAAATGGTTATCCTCTCCAAAATATTAGGATACAACCATTTTAAATCATATCATAAAAGTTAGTAGTATCCCATTAACATAATCCACATCAATCATCACATTATGAATCATCATTATCTTAGTATCTTGAACATATTAAGGTTTATCTTCCCCTCAACCATAAGTTTTCAAAGAAGTTCAAATTTTTACTTAATAATTTCTATTGGTTATCGGTACCATTAAACATATGCTTTCAAATCCCTAATAATGATGTATTATAGTATAACCCTCATATATACCATATTTCTTATAAATAGCACATAATTGATAAAATACTTAAATGATTAAATTCTACAATTCAAACATATTCACATTAATCACTATATTCTATTATAGTAAATAAAACTAGATAAAGTTCCATTAGCCTCTATTGGGGTATATTCATTTGATTTTTGAGATAATAATTTGTGTTTTTCCCATATCATTGTATTTGGACCATTGAATATTGGAAACATTTTTCTTACCCTTTTAATCACAAACATGGTGGCCTTTCTCCCCACACATGTATAAAACTATCGTACCTTTTAACAATGTACAATGGTGATTATTTATGAAATTATTACATGTGATAATATAATTCTTTCCCTTCATCCCATTATCCATATTTTTTCAATCATTCTTTTTCTTGTGATTACCTCTAATGCCATAACACATAAATAATTATGTCTGTATCTTGTTAGCGCTTGATACTATATCCTCGTATGATGATAATTCTTAAGAGACGAGTTCCCTTCACAATATTTTCTTAAGACCATAAATGATATGATTATTGTTAATATTTTGATAACATGAGTGTTTAAGGTTCCCATTCATTCTTCAAGGAACTATATCTAAATAATTTAATAAACTATATTACATCATATCATTATAAAACATAATAAATAATCTCAAAACAAGTGTAATACCTAACATATATTGAAAAAAAATTACATAGTTAATCACATAATCATAAACATGGTTTTGGTGGGACATTATTCTATAATTATACTCAAAATCTATTAGAGGGTTATGTTCTATAATCGATGTTTTCCTAAATTTAGTTTCTAAGGATTATACTAAACTTCAATTAATTCCAACTCTAACACCCCAACCATAGAATCCCATTTTTGGATATTTACTTTATTAATTTTCCATTATTACATGTAATCTAATCTCAATGTACCAATCAGTTTAGAATTTCTGGAAAACTAGATTTCATAAATGATACCCACATTACATTGTGAAATTAAATTAAATCGTAACCTAAGTAACATCCCATCATCCTTGAAACTTATTTAAAGGATTCCTCTTTATAACATAGGGAAAACAAACAAAATAATGGTTATATAATTTGATCATTAAGGGTATCAAAAAATGATACAATAATGAATGAATGAGTATAATCATCATGAAAAGGTAAATAGATAAGAATAAATGCCATAAAAGTATCTGTATAAGGCATAATCGATATAGAATGATAGATAACTAAAATAGAATCCATTTAACCAATAAAATGGGGATTAAATGCATCAATTGATAATGTCAAAAAAGTATCATGGATTATAATAATAACTCAATTCTAAATAATGGAAATTATTAATTATTTGACATCACGTTTCCAATGTAAATAATACCTTTATCGTCAAGACCTATTTTGAAGATAGTTTAAACTGCTCTGATTTGGCCTACTAATTTATCCAATGAGACTACCCATGCGTCGAGGGTATTTCATTAATCGATCCATAACCGATTAAGTGAATTTATAATTAATTCACCATATAGTGAACTATTGAACTTCAATCAGAAAAAAAAATCTTTATCGAATAATCATATTCTATAAAAGATACAGATTTATTAATAATTCCCCGATTAATCAAATAACTGTCAAATTGAACACCATATGTAAAAATATTATATATTTTAGGAAATTATAATATCCATAGAATAGTTATTTGGATATTTCATATCAATTTAATGAAAAATGGAATTGAATACAAGGAAGGGATTTTTGAAGAGAAATTTAAGAATCATATAAGAATGTTAGATTTCAATGATAAATTATAACACTTTGTTACTTTCAAATTAAAACACATTGGATAAAGTAATTAAATGAAAAAAATTATCTAAAATTAAGATAAAAGTATTCATGATATAATATATCATAATGGTTAATATATACACAACAAAAATATGTATGTGGTGAATATGAAATTTAGCTTACAGATGTAAAAAGTGAGTTGAAAAAACCATACATTAAAATCTCTTTTTAGTTTAACTCCCTTTATCCTAATATATAATGTATTTTAACATGTTATTAAATAAAAATAAACCATATTAATATATATGAAATCATATATATTCCATTTATAATTTACTATAACGCATTCTTTTATAATATTTCATCATATTCAACATTTCATTTGTAAATTGCTTTATTTTCTGAGTATGTCTTGAGTTGTTATTTTTGTTACTATTAATTAGATAAATATTTCAAAATATCAAGAATTTAAAACATTATTTAAATATCATATATATTCAGTATATACATATTTATAATATTCCATAAAATTAGGAGATAGAAAATGAAATGCACCATTCATGGAGTCAGTAGGTCAAATGGACAAATGAACACTAATTCCATTTGTTTTTCATATTTGAAAAGTAATTGATATATATATATATATATATATTTGTTTGTTTATTATCATTCCAATGTCATATTTCTATCATATAGGTAGCATATGTTTATTAAAATTTTCTTTTTTACATTCCATGTATAACGTGATTGAATCATATCATTTTCAGGAGGTTCTAGTCCACAAATCCACAAAGTTATCATTTCCCAAAAAATAGAAATAATTAATTTACGTGTCAAATAAAAACATAAAGAATAAATAATAAATAATAAAAAACATATTTATCTTATAAAAACTATACAAACATCATTATTATGAACCATGAAATGTTGTAACGGACAGATGAACAACATCGCTTCTACAGGCGGTGGTCCGCCTTACTCAAGAATGATGAATTCTTATCTAATTTTATAAATTTGTTTGGATGTATGGGTTAAAATGTTAGAATAAAAAATATTATTATAATGTCAATATTTTTTCTATTTTATAATCATGATATAAAAATAATTTAATGGGTGGTGATATAAATGAATAAAATGTGATCATTGAGTAACATTATCTATTATTTGGGAAAATCCTTTTGGTTTATAACAAATTTCTTCCATGGATGGATTTATTCAAAAATTGATGCATGAATTAGGAGGGTAGGGATTTTGAAAGATTATTTTGGTAGAGGTTGGATGAAATAATATTCTTGATAGGTATGAATTAGTGGGAGGGTGAGTTATTTTTTATAGAGGGGGAGGATTGACTTTCATGTTAATATAAAATGTAAACACTCTTGAGGGGTATCCCTTGCATCAGGTATAATAACACGGGTTTTCGTACAATGTTCTATTCCATTGTTTGGTTTAAATGCCTTTTTAGAGACTTTTGTAAATGATTAAATTGATCACAGGTGTTTTGGGTGTGTCTGGGGTTTGTTCAAAGGCTCAAACCAAGTTTTGGGCTGAAAAAAACATGGAACATTGTTTGTGGATAACCTGTACGTGGTTAGTATAAACTGTGAAAGAGGTTATAAAAGTGTAGGTTTTTGGGAAAAACACATTCACACGGTTTGCGCGTAGTTATTCAAACCATGTGTGGTCGCCGTGTGAAGCGCCCTCCTAGGAAGTGAGGTGCGCACAGTTTCCACACTGTTTGGGAATCCGTTTGGGTAATCCATGCGAGCCCGCTTTTTGTTTTTTTCAATTTTAAATTAAAATCTATTTCCCTTTTTATTCATAATTTGGGGTTTTTATCCCATTCATATAAGGCCTCTTGTACCTCTCTTTTGAGGTGCCTAAAATATGATTTTAGCATGTTCTTATGTCTGATCTCTGTTTCGATCAACAATCATCTCATCGGATCCACAATGGTAAGTCCTTGATTCACTTTTAGTCATTTTTTATTCTCCCAAACAAAGTATGTGCAATTTGTATTTAGGTTCATATACCCTAATATTTCTTTCTTCATCCGTTCTATAGATTTATCTCATACCAGGACTAATCAATACTCGATATTGGATGAGCTATCTACTAATGATGTGAGGTAGGTGGTCTATACCTTCTTTCAGATTTTATTTCTTATTTTTAGGTGTTCAGCCTTTAATCCATTCGTCATACTTTCAATTGTGGTCTATTTTTTGAGAAAGTATCTTTTAGTAGATGTAGATTAACTAGTGAAGTTGAAAATAGGGTTCATTTTGGTGCATTGGCACCCATAGATTGTTTCAGGGACATTCAAGGGGTGGGCCTTAAAGAAACAGAAGGTTTATGTCTGTTTAAGCAACCCAAATGGATTGTTCTTGTGCTTTCCATGTTATAAGAATCCATAAATGACTTTATAACTTCTGTAGCTTGCTTATGAGATGTAATACCTCTTTCATTAATGAATATCATGTTATTCCTTAACTGTTTTTTTAGTTTTTCCTGTTAAATGGATAATATCGGTGGGTATACCTATATGAAATGACTAATGTCATGTCTAATGAACCATATCTGAGGGTAGGACCATGTTCTTGGTAAATGAAAAATGTATTGATTTAGTGGGTATAGTCATGGATGATTCTTGTTGATGTGAATGGGTATACTCACATGTTTTTTAATGTTATGTTTGAATGCCTGAATGATTGAATGCCAGATTGAATGGTCTGATAGATGACATGGACTGCTCTCCATGGATCTAGAATGTAGTAGTGGATTCCTTGGGTCGAATCTTCCCCTTGGGTATTGATTCTGTGGGAATCCTCGGTCCTTGCTACCACGTGGATCTCTCTTTCTTGGGCTCACATAGGACTTTCTATTTGGATGCTCTTAGGACCCCAACTAGTGTCTAACCAATTTTCCACTTGGAATGCCCATGGGACTCAATGGTATGCCTTGGACATGATACTTGTATATGTACCTCTATGGTCTTGAAATAATTACTTGGATTCCTTTGTCTAATAACACCTTGGATCCAGCCCTTGTGGCCTACACATCACTATACAGCATGGTTATGGGATTCTTGACTTCTCTATAGAGTGTGATTGTGGTTCTTTGATATATATAGATGTAAGGCATGGCCATGTGAATTGAATGTTACTTGTTATAGCTACCCTGTTAGGAGATGACTCTATTTCGTAAGTTTCCATGAGGGTTTCTTGGTTTCACTCGTCATAGTAGACATATGCCATGGGAATATGCACTTACTTACTAGTTGTTTACACATGCTAGAACATTTATAGAATTGTTGATAGAATTATATTGACCTGGTTGGTTTCTTACTGGGATGTTTATATCACACCCTATTTGGGCCTCCTTTGGGACATAATAAGATTATATGGTTGCAGGTGATGATAGGGTAAAGTTCCTTAGTAAAGGTTATTGATTGTGGCTTTGGAGAACGATGGCACGGGATCAAGTTGAGGCTTGGGATGCTGGGATACCATGTCGTTCTTTTGATCTTTTGGGGTACTTGTGTTGTATTGTATTTTCATGTACTACTCTAGCTTCTTTAAAGATACTTCTATGATCTACAACATTTTTTATATGAGACACTTCTTGTTATTGATATGTATTCCTGTCTTCTCTTACTTTTTGTAATTGAATGGTTCATTTGATTCTGATATTTACTATATGTTTGAATTCCATTATAATAAAATGTTAATGAGGGAATGGTATCCCAACTAAATAACTTAGTCCCTCATAGTGAGTTGGAAGCCTCTGGCATTTGGGGAGATGAGCTTGAGGCCTTGTGACGAATTGGGCTCGGGGAAACATTTCTGGTGGCATCTAGGTTCGGGACCTTACACTAAGTGTCTCCCATGATGAACCAAATTATATAAAATTGGGGATATAATCTAAATAAGTCAATAAAATAGGTTCTTTACTTGTTTATACGTCATTTTGGACCTTATTTATATGGTTCAGTATCTTTTATTCTTAATGTTATCTTGATCGGTAAATTATTTTTAATTGCAACAACAAATTCTTTTGAAAAAAAAATTATTTTTACCTTACTAGAAATTATAACATTTCAAATTCCAAATATATAATCCATTTTTATAAATTACAATAAATCAATTTGTATAAATTTATTTCAATTTAATCTCATACACGAAATGATAATTTTTGGTTTTTAAGTAAAAATATTCAAAAATAGATATGTTTTTATATATAATATGAAAGTGAAACTGATTATAATGAAATAAAGTGTATTAACTTAATTATAAATTATTTAATGAGACTTAAAAAAATTAAAATTTAATTCTACCATATAAATAAATAATATGAAAATGCATTTTTCAATTAAAATTCAGTAATTTTCAGAATTCATCAAAATAATAAACCTCTTAGGAAAATAAAATTAATTCACCATAAGATAAAGTTTACTTTTCTACTCCAAAAATACGTTTATTTTGACAAATAAAATTCATAATAAAATCATTTTTGTTTTAAACTAGTTATCCATCAAAAGGAGGGAAAATTTCCATAAAAATATATATATATATTTAGAAAATTGTGATTGTTCTTATATTATTCCTATAAAATATATTAGATTAATGTAAAAATATTTTACTAGATATTTAATATACATATATATATATATATATTATTAATATCATTCAATAATAGAAATTAATTTAATTATTTTGAGACAAAACACATTATGGTGAATACAATATTTTTCTTATAAAAACACATCATTTATATTCAATTGGGTTTTATATTTATTTCTACAACCAAATAATTTTAAAAAACATATGAAAAAAATATTTTCCATATGTAGTTAATAATTTTCATACAATTAACTTTTCACACTTGGATTTTCATTTTCATAAATTTTTATGAATTATCTTTTGGTTCTTATTTTTTCTCTTGTGTTCCGGTTATAAATTTGGTGTTTCAGGTGTTAATGGTTAAAATTTTGTTATTGAATGTTTTGGGTGGTATTTGTCCCTATTAATTATTAGTGTTATGGTATGGGGAGTAAATGTCTTGGTGTGGGTTTTGTGATACCCCTAGTGTCACTTCTCTATGGTGTGTGTTTGATGGATGATTTATCCCCTTCAGTTTGAAGAGTTTGTGATGAAAAGGGGATGTTTATGGGGTTTTCTCTAGGTAGCATGGATAAGGTTGGTAGTAAGTTTAATCTTGAATTTATTTGTGTAGGGTTATCATGGTTTTAAAATAATTTAACTAACTATTCAGCCTATTTTTGCCGCTCATGCAGCAACAGACAGTGGGAAATCAAATGATTTTTGCATAGTTTGTTAAACTGTTCATGCTATCCATAAATCCCACTCTAAAAAGTGTATTTGGGGGGGGGGGTCTTCCATATTTTTAATTGTGGTTTCTCTACATGGACCCCGAATAGTTTTCCCCTGACCTAGATTCCTCTCATGGATCATTTGGGCTCTTCCAAACTCTGCTAAAGTGGTTTTTATGGGGTTTCTTATTGATTCTTCACCAAAATTGAATTTATATTAATCCCTTTCCTTATATTTTATTGTCCTTCCATTTATCATTATACTCTAACCATAGTGTCAATTTTTGTCCAATTTTCATAACTTGGGTGGTGAAAATTGGTTATTTTTCCTTCTAAGGGTACATTAGGAATGTTCTGGCTTCCTGAAACCATTATGTAGCCATTTTAGTTGGGCATCATTGAACCAGATCCAATATACGGTATGATCCCATTATATTTATATTTTAAATTGAATAATATATTTATTTCTTTATTTTAAAAACTTCTATGGATATAAATTAGTTACAAATGATTTTTTGAATTATTGTTTGATTTGAAATGAAGTGAAATCAGTTTAATTTTAAGTTTTTTTTAAATGGTTATATTGGGTTTTTCACACCAAGTCCTTGATGAAATAGATAATTCTCTCTTGTAAATGTTATTTCTATTTCATGTGAGTGTTTTTTCTTCCTAAATAGGTTTCCATTTTTTTCAATGTGTCTTGTGTGTGGTTCTTTATGAAAAGTGATTAACATGTGACAGTTGTGCGAGGCCTGATTGTCACATTAAAAATGGTTTCAGCAAAAACCACATTGAATGGGTCCTCGCCTTGTTGGTTTATATGATATGTGAATATAATAAATTTTGGACTTCCCTTTTGTAATGATGGTTTCATTTTAATGTATTATTCCTTGGCAAGGTCGGGGTGGTGCTACTTTGAGTGACTTCTCTGGGGGATTGTATATATGGATTTTTTCTTGGAATTTTGGGAAAACCCCCATGAAAACATGACATGGGAACCAAGAATAGCTAATATGGCTTAGGAAAATTTTTTCTTCACTAGTTTATATTTTAAACTGGCCAGTTCCCCTTATTATATACTATATTCTATGGGATTATGCCCCTCAGTCTAGTTGAGAAGGGTGTGATCGAGCGTTTGGGTGTTTTGATGTCATCGGGTAAGGCATGTCTTCAGGATGAGTCACATGTATATACTTTTATAGATTTTACTATAATATATATGGTATTCATGTGTTTTCCTAGAACTAGATTATCTTTGGTTGATTATTTATATGTCTTTTCTATCATGGTTTCTTGAGCACTGTTAACCTATTTCCCTCATTCTGTGATCATAGTCTCTGCTCATAGATTTTGGTACTTTCATGATAAAAATAGTATATGTGGTATTTTATAAGAATAATTAAAGAAATATATTTTAAAACAAAAAATTCATCACATTTTTTCACATGTATGATAAATGAACATTTCACATTTGGTTCAATTCCCCTTTCCCCTAGGAACATAATTTTATTCTTTGAAAGGAATACTGTTTTAAATTATGAGGACAATGGATTGTGATTTGTTTTCATCATAATGAAAATTTTGAAAAATATAGATTTAAATAATTAATTTCAAACTTAAAATAGATGTTTCTTTATTTATATGGAGTGTAATGGTAATATATTTATCCTATCTTACCTAAGGTGTTTTAATACTCACGACTATAATTTTTTTTTCTTTTTTTAGTTTCTGTTGTAGGTTTCACCTCAGGTTTGATAACCTTGGTTGATGGTTTGTTTTGGATTGGAGAGTGAACCAAAAGGTCACCAGGGGATTTCATGGTTTTCATGTTTAATATTTCCTTTTCATATGTGTCTTTATTGTATTATTTGTTTTATTTTCATTCCTATTGTAAATTATATTCAATTTGGTAATAATATTTACATTGGATAGTATATTATCATTTGAATTAATTGGTTTATTTTTATTGGGATTAAATTATCCAATAGTTACTTTGTCAATTCCCATTACGCTTGTCAATAGCCTAGGAGGATCGAGAATTCCTCTCAGGCCTTGTCGTAGGCTTTCTTGGGTGACCAATTCAGGGCCAACTAAGGTTGGTTAATGAAAAAATGTTATCAGAGGAGGTTGTATCTTTAGAGAACATTTCATTTCAAATTTAACTTTTTTACATTGGTATGTCAAGGTAGTTGGTGTAGGACTGTTGGGATATGAGAGGTAGTAATGGGAAGGATTCCAAGAACCATTTCTCATCCTAATCCTTGGGTTTCCATGGGATGTCTGGTTTTTTTGGTTTTTATTGATTCTTGGGGAATGTTAGGTATTTAGAATTGAAAAGGGTGTTGGTATAATGGTCTTCGTGAAATCGTATGGCCTGGAAAGACATATGGAGCCAAGGGAATGGTCATAAAAGACTCCCTAGGGAGGTGTAGTGATTGACATATGACAACCAACCATATGGACAAGTCGCCCATCGACACTAGTTCCCCCAAGTGAGTTGTTTTGTGTCCTCTTTAATTCTGAACATTGATTTGAAAGCTATTATTTTGGAATTTTGAAAAGATTTAAAGTGGTAATGACTTTTTTTTGGAAGGTAGAAAATGTATTTTCATAATTTATATTAAGGATGGATTTGGAATAGTGATATTTTGAAAAATATTTTTTTGGGTGAAACAGAAATGGTTTAATTGGATTGTATTTTTATAATAAAAAGATAGAGTTCATTGAAATCAATTTTTTGGAAAATAGATATTATATTTGAAGAGAATTTTGGAATTTGTTCTAAATAAGAAGAAATTAGTTTTTAGTGAAATCATTCTAGATGAAATGTTATTTTTTGAGTTAATGGAAAATCATTTCATGAGATTAATTTGTATTATGGTGATTTTTTATTTTTTTTATTGGTTTAAATTTTATATTTTCGTTGGTTTTGAATTAACTGTTGAGTTTTTGGGCATATTCCCTTGGAACACGGTCAGTTCATGGTTTTGAAAAAATGTGTGACTTTATCCATGTAAACATGCGATCTTTTGTGTTCTTCAGGTTGACAGTTCATTCCCCATGATAAGTTAGTCAAATAATTTTTAATGAGTATAGAAATAAAACGTATTGTGATAGAACTATTCAACACATTTGGTGAAAACAAATTAGACCATGTGGATAAACTATGCGTGTTACCATGTTTTCTAGAAGGGGACCCATGGGTGGAACATGGTTTCTAAAACCATTTATCCTAACCATGCACAGTTCATAGTGTCTTAAAAATGTAAAAGCTTGGGTTGAAAGTTATGTTTTAGAAGTGGAAAGGAAGTTGTTGTTGGATTTTGGTATTATTTTGTTTTGGGAATAATGTTTCATTTATAGTGTTTGAGATTGAGTATTACTAATGATTTATTGGTAATGATTTTGTTACTTATTTCTTGTTACTTAATGTCTTCCCCAGTAAATATTTTATGGATGAACAAGGTGCATCTACTAGTGGTTCGCTATTAGAATACATTCCAATTTTTCATCCAACAGGCTACCTTTTTGAATTTCGAACGTTTAATAATCCTCTATTGATTGGTAATTATGATCCTATTGATGCTGAATAGTAGATGTGGAAGATTGAGAGAAACATAATTTTCCTTGAGTAACCTGTTCTCTGCAGTTAGGTGATAGATCAGTGCTGGAGTTTGGTTGTTGCTTTACAGACCTAGTTCTGTATGATATGGTGTATGTTGTAAATTATCCCTTGAAGGCTCGAATTTTTTAGTATTTTTATTCATCCAAATATACAGTCTAATGTGTCAATTTTCAACTTAACCATTTTTTCCCATGTGGTAAGGAAAGCTATTTGTGTTGAAGTTGTTCTAATAGGAGTTCTTGAAATGGCTGACCTTCTTCTAGTCTCTAGAAGTGGTAAAGAGAGTTCCATTAAAATGAATGGGATATATCATGAAGCTAATGACAAATGAAGGGGTATGAAGAGGAATTCCAGTCTTTTATTAGATGCTTATGGGAATAACATCTTGATGTGAAACCAAAGAGGTAAGAGTGGTTATAAGATGTAATATTTTCCTTGTCCACCAAATACCATCCATAATATTAGTCACCTAGGTCACTTGAAATGTTTCTATCAGGGTTTTTCTAGGAAGGTTTGTGGATTCAAATCAAACTCTTCCAAAAACACCCTAGTCCATTTGATGGAGTAGAGCACTATTTGGGATCAGTTTAGAGTCTTTCTTATTGTAATGTTTCTTTATTATAACAGTTTTTTTGATGTTGTTTTGTCTTGTATTTTCTCTTTTAATATTATTAATGGATGTTTTCAACCCCTTTATAACTTCTATTTTAATGGATTAAGGTCTTGGAAAATTATAAACTGTGAGTTCTGATCATGGATTTTTAACTATTGATTGTGAGGTGGTGGATGATTCGAACATTTGGGCTCCAGCCATAGGCATTTGAGTGAAGCTAACGTGTAGTTAGAAATCCCAATAATGTGAGGTATATGGTTCTACATTTTCTCTTTAGTATGGGAATAGAGATGGTTTAAGGTCAGTTGTTGTGGTTCTTTTTTCCCACTTAAGGTGGGGTTTTTTTGATCATTGTGGGAGAAGTTTCTATGTTTATCATGTCAAGTTTCCCATGTTCACCTACTAATAAATTACGGAGAGACCTACTAAGGGTTTCATTGTGATTTATCCAAAAATAAATCAGGGATTGTTGTTTCCTAATAGTGGGGAGTGCATTTAGGACTCCACATATTCATAATATCATATATCCTCTGGGTTAACTCATCAATGGGTAGTTTTGTTTGGGGTTGTTGGTTCTGAGTCATTCCGTCCATTATAATGTTGGGCTTTGGGAGTGATCCCAATATTTATTTTTGAAATACGTTGTATAAGTACTCATTTTTTCATTGCATTATTTTTTGACAAGTGGGTTTTGTTTGTGGATTTATTTCTAGTGTACTTTCATGTTACTTCTTGGTGATTTTTAGAGTTTTATTTTATTAGGGAGTTTAATCTTGTGATTGGGTGAACTTTTGTAACTAATTTATCATCTATAAATTTAATATTTTTCTCAAGGAATAATGTTTAATGGTGGGGAGAGTCTTCACCCACATATTTTTATTTCAATACTCTTTAAGAATTATCATTTTGTTCTTAGTTTTTCTCTTGAGTTCCGAGTGTTCTGGGTTTCAATTTTTTTATTGGGTGTTCTTTATTGAAATTTGCAGTCTTGGATGTTTTGAGTGGTATTTGGTCTAAAATCTTAGGGAAATAAAGAATAATACATATTTCATATTTATTAATATTGGTGAATTAAATATTAATTTTACATTAAATTGGTTTCTATGTTCGATAGCATACCTGATACGGAACAACAGGTTTCCTTGAAATCTTACATTGCACACTAATAATATATTAATATTATTTTAAATTGTAGTTAACTTCTAGTCATTTTATAAGTGTGAATTATCAAAACTAACTAAAATATGATTATACATGTTTGTTAAATGTATTTACATTTATCCAATAAAAGTTAGAGGCTTAAAAATGTGAATGAATCTAATTTTAAGCATAATTTACATTAAAAGGTTGAATTACCACCGTTTTATGGAGAACCCTCTTTAAATATAATTTTTTTCACTTTAATAAATTCTATTTGGCCAAATAAAATCCATCTTTAGAATTGGGATATCAAAATTTACTTTGTGTAAATTTTTGGAATTTTTTCGATAATGTTCATTTTTTATGAATAGTGAAAAATATTGTATTTCAATTCTAAATTGCGTTTTAATATAATTTATTTATATGGTTAGATTATATTTTTAATTGGTTTTAAAGTGTAATTATAATATATTTTACCATTAAATCCAATTTTGGTCATTGGGATTAATTTCACTTTGAAATTGGACATAAACAAGTGTCAATCTTTTGATAGTTAATGTTTTTTAAAAACACGTTGTTTGTTTTAACAACGGTAATTAATTTTAAATTAATTAATTAAACTTCTATGTTTTAAATTTGTTAAAATATACTTTATTTTTTAATTTTTAATATCAAATATAGATTAGGCTAAAATTTTGTTAGTTTTCTGAAAAACATCAATTTTTGATGAATAGTGAAACCACTTAGTAGTAGTAAAAAAACTAAATTTTTCATTTAAATGTAAATTTACCACTTATGTGAATTGAATTTCAAAAATCTGAAATATATGGTTGTTATTATTAAGTAAATGTAGTTAAATAAGATTAAAATAATTTTTGGTGAATATCAACTTTTGATTTTTATTTACCGTGGTTAAAGGTAAATATGGTAAATCAAGGTAAAAATAATATTATAATAATTAAAAATTACTTTAACACTTATCCTAACATTATTTTATGAGTAATGGACCACCATGTGAATCCTTGGGTGTATTTTGGGACACTATGGAGCCACTTATGAATGATAATGACACTTTATTTCAATTAACATAAAGGCAAAAATGACATAAACAAATATCTCATTTAAAATTACTTTTTACATGGTGTTATATAATTATTTTTTCGACTATAAATATTAATTGTAAATATAAATATATTTCCTATAACATGGTATTTTTTCTATAATTTTTAGACATCGAATTAATTAAATTATATATGACACAGTAATGATGCAGTGTTTACCTCATTAATGAATTATTTAAATAAATAACATTATAAATATTAAAATAACATCAAAAACCTGAAAATTCTTATTGGATGAATTTATTTCGACAATTAGTAATATCATATTCTACATTAATGAGTTTTTAACCTTTATAAACCGAATATCATTATATAATAAAATAATATTATCAGACATTCCTAAAGAGCCCCTTCTCCCCCATATAAAAAGCCCTCATTTATAACCAATTCCTCATACCTATCAAGCCTTTTGGATAGTCCAAACTCTAACCAACTAATCTCCCTACATCCCACTCCTCCTCTTATAAGCCTCAACATAGGGATAAGGCACTTTAAGAAGTCCTTTTGGTTCAAACCAAAAGAAGTTACCCAAATTAAAGGTAAATGTTTCTCTTAAATTCTTTTCTTTTATTTTACTTCTCTAACACATAAACTCCTTTTATTCATTTATTTTATAACTACACCAGTATCCTCAATATACTATGATGTTTTTATAAGAATTATTCAAACTACACTTACACACACCTCCATTTAATTGGTGAATAACATACTGTTTCTGTGGATGACAAACTAACGCCTCACTAGACAATGATTGTTCGATTATCTCCTATTGCCTATCATTGTGTCCATTAAGATGACACTATATTTATATAATATATTTATTATGTTTATGTTTTCATTATGCTTATGTATTTCTTTATAGTATACCTTTATGGTTTCCATTATGGGTAAACGCGATAATTTTATTTAAGGAAGTGCGGACTACCGCCCCCTCAAAGTGATATGACTCGTTAATGACATATGTGAGATGTATAAAGGATAGATTTAATGACATTATATATGATATTATACTGTAATTATAATATAACTATGTATCATTATTTTTTCATTCCATTAAAATATGAAATAGAAATGAAAGTAGCGTTCATGCGTGCGTACGACTTAACATCTCCATGAACGGTGCATTTCATTTCTTACCTCCAAATGATATGTACTATTATAAATATATATATATATACAAGATATATATGATATATATGATATCTAAATAATTAATATCATTTTGTATAAAATGGACTATTGACCACATGGAAAACTTGTAAATATAAGGTGTTCATTTTTGACTCAAGTACCACATATTGACAACACATACATTATTAATTTATGTTATTACATAATGTTTATAACATGGTAATAAGTGATATAAATGGAATAATAAACTTGAAAAGGTTCTTAATAAAGTATAAATAAACTTTAGTTTATTATTCGAGAGATTAAAGAACGATCGAGTCTAGTCGGACATGAGGTATGGGACTTCGTCTAAATCTCTTTTCATTGAGGAATATTTTGTTTTAATACACAATTTTCTTTGATACACTATCTAAACACCTTTGACTTTTCATTTCATTCAAAGGAAATCTTTTTTCTATGAATCATTTTACTAAAATAAAAAAAAGAATGTTTTTTTAACGTTAGTGGTGAAAACTACCTTTCCGCCGCCACGATTATTATTTGATCATTGGCTTACTTAACAAGCTGTAATGTTTTTAAAAGGAAAATAAATACCATATACTATTTTATGAATTTTTGGTATTTAAAATGGTTTATATAATTGTATTGATATGTTAATATATTGAAGTGTTATATTGTTATTGCAATGTGGAAATGTTATCTTTCCTTTATGCTTATGTTATGTGTTATGATCATGTTATGGTTCAATGGCATTATTTACGTATACGGGTGGTTCCATGATAAACCTAGGGAATTGATCCCGAGATATATATCAAATTCATTGGTTAACATGACAAAGATAAATGTTTATGTTTCTCCTATGAGATTTAAAGAATATACTATGATGGGTATTCCAAAGTAACTCCCTATATAGTTGTGATAGTTACAATGTAAGTATGTTATGGATGCCACAAATTACCTTTATGATTCATTATTTATATGTGTTATTCATAAATCTTATGATTTCATGAGGTAAGTAAAAGAGTTTATGTTTTGTTTGTATTTATGAAATAATGTTTTCTTTCTTTGTTTTATAACCCTTACAGAGCTTTTTATTCTCATCCCAAGTTTTGAAATTTTTTACAGGACTTAAAGATTAATAGGGTCAAGGATGAGATCAAGGAAAAGTTATGCTATTTAAAACATGAAACTAGACATGACCCTTTTTTCAAAAGTTTTTATTTTATAAAAAAAGGAAACTGAGTAGAAGTGTCTACTTTGTAATATTTTGAGATGTAATAGTTATGTTCTAATTCTCTAAAAATCTAAACCTGAAAAATATCCTTAATGTGAATTATTCATTTAATTTAATATTATGTAATGTTTCAGGTCGGGTCCTTATAGTTGGTATCAGAGGTCGGTTTAGATAACTTTAGGAGTCAGGGTATTGTTAAATTAATATCCATAAATTAATTTATGTTAATATTAAAATCATATTGCATTTACAGATTACCATGTTTCTTCATCTAAGACATTTATCTGTTCAGAATGGTTTTCTATAGAGGAAAGTAGGAAGCTATGTAGGGATGACATCAGGAGGAAGTCAACCTTGAAAATTAGAAACCTGAGATGGTTGGAATCGGAACTAAAAATTTTGTTGTAGTGATGGAACAGTTGAATCAGGCTATAAATGGTGATGGTATCCATGCACGAGATCAGCCAGATCAACCACAGAAGAACATGTCAGTAGTAGAGCATTTTATGAGGCAACATCCCCCATCATTCAGAGGATTATCTGACCTTGTGCTAGTATAAGGGTGGATTGAAGCACTGGAGAAAATTTTTGATGTCATGGGGTGTTTATAACATCAAAAGGATAGTCTTACTATTTTCCATTTTGAAGGTGAAGGTGATCAGTAGTGGTCGATGGTGAAAAATATCAGGGATAGTGAAGAGATTATTTCTCTTTATTAGGATGAATTCAAAGGTATGTTTCTTGAGAAATATTTTCCTAATGTGGTTCATATTTGGATGGAAAAACAATTCCTAGAATTGGGGAAGTAGGAGGACTCAGTGGCTGCTTATGAAGAAAAATTCACTCGACTCAGAAGGTATGCTCCAAATTTCATACGAGCTCTTGATAGTAAAATCAACCATTTTTACTAAGGATTAAATCCAAATTATCGAATGGCTCTAGATTCTCATGAGTTCACAAGTTATGAAAAAAATTTCCGTTGTGTGGATAAGTTGGAAATGGAGTTTGCCGATGATGAGGTGTTCTTTGAAAAACAATAGAATAAGAGGTCGAGGTGGCAGACAAAAGGGAAGAACTCTTCAAAACGAGTCTGATGGTAAGAAACTTACATTTTTAGTTTGTGAAAATTTTGGTAAAAAACATGTTGGGGAATGTCTTTTGAATTCCGGTAAGTGCTACCGATGTGGTAAAATGGGACATAATGCTCATAATTGCACTGAAAAATTTCAGGGTAGTGGTAAGACAAAATATGATTTACAGTCAGTAAAATGTTTTCAGTGCAATGAAATGGGTCATTATGCAAATGAGTGTCCAACAAAGAACTCAACTGAAGGAATGAATCCAGACTATAAGAAGAAAGGGGTGGTGAAATCCATCGCAACTACTTCAAAACAATGTTAGGACATCAAATGAAGTAGTATCAGGTACACTATTTGTTTGTTCAGATTATTCCAATGTGTTGTTTGATTTAGGGTCTATATATTCTTTCATTTATGAGAAGTTTTCTTATAAATTGGGATTTCCATCTCAAGATATGAAAACAGAACTTAAAGTAAAAACACTTAGAGGAAATTTTGAGTAAAAAAGAAAACATAAGAACATTCTTGTCCTTGTGTGCGGAAAGAATCTACCTACAAAACATATTGTTTTGCCTCTAGTAGAGTTTTATTTAATTTTGGGTATGGATTGGCTTTCTATTTATCATGTGAATATTGACTGTAGAGCTAAAGAGGTTTCTTTTTAGAATGATTTTCAGTTTGTATACATGAATGAACCCTTTATTCTGATAATATATTAGGATGCTCAGAAACTAGTAATAGATGGAAATGAATGTTACCTTTCTCATATTGTTGAAAACAAAGGAACTATTCAGATTAATGATGTGCCAGTGGTAAATGAGTACCCTTTTTTCTAATGTGTTTCCTGGTATTATACCTAATCGGGAAGTTGAATTTACTGTGGACTTAGTTTCTCATGCTAATCTAATTTCAAAACCCCCTTATCAAATGGCTCAAATTGAACTTTTATAGTTAAAGAAGCAATTACAAGAGTTATTAGATAAAGGTTTCATTCAACCTAACACATCACCATGTGGTGCTCCTGTCTTGTTTGTTAAAAAGAATGATGGTTCAATGAGTCTTTTCATTGATTATAGAGCATTGAATAACATCACTATTAAGAACAAGTATCGTTTTCCTCATATCGATGATTTGTTTAATCAGCTCCAGGGAGCTCAGTATTTTTCTAAGATTGACTTGAGATCGGGATACCATCAGTTTAAATTGAAAGAATCAGACATTTAGAAGATCATGTTTCGTACTAGATATGGTCATTATGAATTTGTAGTTATGTATTTTGGTTTAACCAATGCACCTACTATATTCATGGATCTTATGAATAGAATATTTCATTTGTTCTTCGATATGTTTGTGGTCGTGTTCATTGATGATATTTTGGTTTATTCCAAAAGTAAAGAGGAATAATAAAGTCATTTAAGGGTTGTCTTGCAAACCTCAAATGAAAAGAAACTATTTGGGAAATTTATCAAGTGTGAGTTTTGGTTGCAACAAATTTCTTTCCTTCGTCACATTATTTCTAAAAATGGCCTAACTGTTGATCCTGCTAAAAAAGTTTTTTGAAGAATGTCCAAGTCCCACAAATATAACTGAGATCTATAGTTTTCTTGGTTTTTTTAGGTTATTACCGAAGTATTGTTGAAAATTTTGCACGGTTATCTAGTACAATGAAAAGGTTAACTCAAAAATGTGTTAAGTTCATCTGGAAAAAATAATGTGACGATTACTTTCAGAAATTGAAAAGAATATTTGTGAATGCTTCAGTTTTGGCATTGTCATCCAGAAATGGTGAGTTTGATATCTACAGTGATGCTTTGTTGAAAGGACTTTGTTGTGTCCTAATGCAGAATGATGAAGTAATTGCTTATGCTTCATGTCAATTAAACCCACATGAGTTAAATTACCTTACACATGATTTAGAATTAGCTGCTATTGTTTTTGCTTTAAAAATTTGGAGGCATCATTTTTATGGAGTAAACTGTGAAATATATACTGACCAAAAAAGTTTAAAGTATATATTCACTCAGAATGAATGAAACATGAGACATGGGATATGGCTATAATTAATCAAGGATTTTGATTGCATGATCCATTACTATCCAAGAAAAGCAAATAAATTTGCTGATTCTTTGAGTCGAAAAGGTAATGATTCATTAACCATGCTACATTTCAAACGAGATATTTTTGGTTTTTGATTTTTTGAAGTTTGGAATAGAAGTTTTTGGTACAAGAAATTCTTTTGTTTTGTTTCAGGTGTCAGTGAGATCATCTCTATCAGACAGAATTAAGCAATCCCAGAAGGAAGATAGTGAGTTACATAAAAAGGTAGAGTTGGTTCAGAAGAGTAATTTTCCTAAATTTAACATTGATAATGATTGTGTTTTGATATTTGGAAAGAGATTATGTGTGCCTTGTGATTCACAGTTGAAGAATGATTTGTTATGTGAAGCTCATAGTTCCCCATTTTCAATTCATCCTGGCAGTACTAAGATGTATAGAGATATTTGGGAGTATTACTGGTGGGATGGAATAAAAAGAGATATTGTTGATTTTACTGTAAAGTGTTTCACTTGTCAGTAGGTTAAAGCAGAGCCACAGTTACTGAATGAGATGCTTCATCATTTACCGATGCCAGAGTGGAAATGGGAAAATATATCCATGGATTTCATTGTGGGATTAACAAAGAAATATCAAGGTAATAATGCAGTCTGGGTTATCATTGATCGGTTGACAAAATTTACTCATTTCGTTTCTATTAGAGATACATTGTCTCTAGATCAACTTTCTCAGTTTTATGTTAAAGAGATAGTCAGGTTTCATGTAGTTCCCCTCTCCATTGTATCTGATCTTGATCCAAGGTTTACTTCTATCTTTTGGAAATGCCTTCAAAAGTCTTTGTGTACTGAATTAATTTTTAGTACTTCTTTTCATCCTCAATTAGATGGGCAATCAGAACGAACAATTTAGACCCTAGAGGATATGCTACATGCTTGTTCACTAGATTACCAAGGAAGTTGGGACCAACATCTTTCTTTGGTTAAACTATTATATAATAACAGTTTTCATTCCAGTATACAGATGGATCCATTTGAGGCATTATATGGAAAGTGTTGTCGAACTCTAGCTTTTTTGGGTGAAATATGTGAAAGGAAGCTGATGGGACCAGAATTGGTAGAAGAGATGGAAGAGAATGTTTAGTTGATTCAGAAGCACATGAGAATAACTCAAAGTAGGCAGAAAATTTTTGCAGATAACCGGAGGAAGGATTTTTTTTTAGGTAGGTGATCATGTCTTTCTCAACGTTTCTCCATGGAATATTGTAGTTCATTTTGGTAAGAAGGGAAAGTTTTTTCCAAGGTTCATTGAACCTTATGAAATCCTAGATAAATTTGGATTAATTTGGTAAAGAGTGGCTTTACCTCCATTTTTTCCCAGGTAAATAATGTTTTTCATTTTTTAGTGTTGAGAAAGTATATACCAGATCTATCTCATGTTTTAAGTCCAGAGGTAGTTTAGTTGGAAGAGAATATCTCTTATGAAGAACAACCAGTCGAGATTCTTGATCGTAGAGATCAAGTGTTTCGAAATAATCTAATTTACTATGTAAAGATTTTGTGGAAAAAAACATATTTTTTAAGAGGCAACGTGACAATCTAAAAATTCTATGGGCGGTAAATTCCCCCACTTATTTTGATAAGTAAAATTGCGAGGACGCAATTCTCAAAATGGGGGAAGCATGTAACATCCCAGGTAAATAAATAATAAAACATATTTCATATTTATTAATATTGGTGAATTAAATATTAATTTTACTTTAAAGGGGTTGCTATTTTTGATAGCGTACCTGATATGGAACAACTAGTTTCTTTGAAATCTTCTGTTGTACACTAATAATGTAATATTATTATTTTAAATGGTAGTATACTCCTAGCCATTATATTTGTGGAAATGAGAAAAACTAACTACAATATGATTATACATGTTTGTTAAATGTATTTACATTTATCCAATAAAATTTAGAGGCATTAAATCTGAATGAATCTAATTTTAATCATAATTTATATTAAAAGGTCGATTTACCGCCTTTTAATTGAGAACCCTCTTAAAATATAGTTTTGGTCACTTTAATACAATAAATTTGAGCAAATAAAATCTTTCTTTAGAATAGGGATATCAAAATTTACTTTGTGTAAATTTTTGTAATTTTTCAGATAATGTTCAATTTTTTATGAATAGTGAAAAATATTGTATTTTAATTCAAAACTACCTTTTAATAAAAATTTATTTGTATGGATAGATTATAATTATAATAGGATTTAAAGTTTAATTAGAATATATTTTTACCATTTAATCTAATTTTGGTCATTGGAATTAATTTAACTTTGAATTTTGACATAAACAAGTGTCAATCTTTTGATAGTTAATGTTTCTTAAAAACAGGATATTTGTTTTAACAATAGGAATTAATTTTAAATTAATTAATGAAACTTATATGTTCTGAATTTGTTAAAATAGACATTATTTTTGAATTTGTAATATCAAATATGGCTTAGGATGGATTTTTGGTATTTCTTCAAAAAAACATCAATTTTTGATGAATAGCAAAACCACTTAGTAGTAGTTAAAAAAACCGACTTTTCATTTAAATGAAATATTACCACTTATATGAATTGAATTTCTAAAATAAAACATAGATGGTTATTATTATTATGTAAATTTGGTTCAATAAGATGAAAATAATTTTTGGTGAATAGTAACTTTTTGACTTTTAATTACGTCGGTTAAAGGTAAATAGGGTAATTCAAGGTAAAAAGAATATTATAATAATTCAAAATTTCCTTAACACTTATCCTAACCTTATTATATGAGTAATTTCCGACCATGGGCATCCTTGGGTTGATTTTGGGACCCCATGGAGACACTTATCAATGAAAATGACACTTTATTTTAATTAACTTAAAGTAAAGGTAAAAATGACATAAACAAATATCTCTTTGTAAATTAATTTTTACCTGGTGTTATGTATGTCGTAGTTTCAACTATAAATATTAATTGGAAGGATAAAAAACATTCCTACATCATGGTATTTTCTCTATAATTTTTAGACATCTAATAAATTAAATTATTTATGACACAATAATGATGGAGTATTTACCTCATTAATAAATGATTTAAATAAATAAAATTATAAATATTAAAATAACTTATTAAACCTATATAATTATTATTGGTTGAATTTATTTCAACCATGAGTCATCTTATTATCTTCCTTAATGAGTTTTGGACATTTAAAAACTGAATATCATTATATAATAAAATAATATTATCACACATTCCTAAAGATCCCCTCCTCCCCCTTATAAAAAGCCCTCACTTCTAACCAATTCATCACACCTCTAAATCCTTTTTTATAGTCCAAAATGTACCCAATTAATCTCCCTAAATCCCTATCCTCATCTTATAATCATTAACTTAGGTAGAAGTCACTTCAAGAAGTCCTTTCGGTTCAAACCAAAGGAAGTTACCCAAATTAAAGGTAATGATTTCTCTTAACTTATTTTCTTTTATTTTACATATCCATCGTCTAAACTCTTTTTATTCCTTTATTTTATAACAACACCAGTTTCCTATATATACTTTGATTCTGTTATGAGAAGTATTCTAACTAGACTTACATACACCTCCATCTAATGGGTGAAGAACATACCATTTCTGTGAATGGAAAACTAACGCCTCGCGAGATGATGATTGTTCGATTATCTCCTACAGCCTATAATGGTGGCCATTAAGATGAAACTATATTTATATAAGATATATATTATGTTTATGTTTTTTTATGCTTCTGTATTTTTCTTTTATATCAAACCTTCATGGTTTCCCTTATGGGTAAACGCGATAATTTCATTTGTGGAAGTGCGGACTACCGCCCCCTCAACGTGATATGACTCGTTCATGCCATATGTGGGATGTATATATGATGAATTTAATGATATTATATATGATATTATACTGGAATTATAATATAACTATTCATAATTATGTTTTTATTCCATTAAAATATGAAATAAAAATTAAATTAGCGTTCATGCGTACGTACGGTTTATCGTCTCCAAGAACGGTGCATTTCATTTCATACCTCCAAATGATATGTACTGTTATAAATATATATATATATATATATATATATATATACTGGATATATATGATATATATGATATCTAAATATTTAATATAATTCTGGATATAATGGACTATTGACCACATGGACAAATTGTAAATATAAGGTGATCATTTTTGACTCAAGTACAAAATATCGAAAAAACGAATGTTATTGACTTTAATGATTACATAATGTTTATAACATGGTAATAAGTTATGTAAAAGGAATAATAAACTTCAAAAATGTTCTTATGCAAGTAGAAATTAACTTTAGTTCATTATTCAGGAGATTAAAGAACGATCGTGTCAAGTCGGACATGAGGTAAGGGACTTCATATCAATCTTCTTTCATTGAAGAATATTTTGTATTAATACACGATTTTCTTTCATATGCTATATAAACACTTTTTAAATTTCATTTCATTCAAAAGGAATCTTTTTTCTATGAATAATTTTACTAAATGACAAAAAAAAAAGAATGTTTTTTTTAACATAAGCGGTGAAAATAAGCTTTCTGCCGCCATGAGTATTATTTCATCTTTGTCTTCTGTAACAAGATGTAATGTTTTTAAAAGGAAAATAAATTCCATATACTATTTTTGGTATTTTTTGTCTTGAAAATGGTTTTGATACGTTAATATATTGAAATATTATATTGTTATTTCAATTTGTAAATGTTATCTTTCCTTTCTACATATGTTATCCGTTATGATCATGATATGGTTCATGGGAATTATTTACGTATATGGGTGGTTCTGTGATAAACCTAGGCTGGGTGAGCGCGATATATCTCTATAATGCATTGGGTAACGTGAAGGAGGTAAACGTGGATGTTTCTCCCAAGATATTTAGGTAATATACGGTGATGGGTATTCCAAAGTAACTCTCTGTATAGCTGTGATAGATACAATGTAAGTATGTTATGGATGCCACAAGTTACCTTTATGATTTATGATTTCTATGCGTGATTCATAAATATTATGATTTCATGAGGTAAGTAAATGAGATTATGTTTTATGTGTTTTTATGATCTAATGTTTTCTTTCTTTGTTTTATAACCCTTACTGAGCTTTTTATGATCATCCCAAGTTTTGAAATGTTTTCACAGGACATAAAGATGACTAGGGTCAAGGATGGGAACAATGAAAATTCATGTTGTCTAAAACATGGAACTAGACATGACTATTTTTTCAAGAGTCTTTATTTTATAAAAAAATGGAAACTGAGTAGAAGTGTCTACTTTGTAATCTATTGAGATGTAATAGTTATGTCTAAATTCTCTAAAACTCTAAACCTGAAAAGATCATCAATGTGAATTATTAATTTAATTCAATATTATGTAATGTTTAAGGTCATGTCCTTATATTTGGTGTTTTTCATTGTTAGTGTGAATGTTTGGTAAGTAAATATCCTATTCGAGAGTTTTTGAAACCCATAGTGTCACTTATCTATGGGGTGTGTTTGATGGATGGTTTATCCCTTTGATTTCTATGAGTTTTGGGTTGAAAAGGGTGATGTTTGGGGGTTTTCTCTAGGACACATTGTTAAGGCCCATAGTTAGTAATATCAAGCCGGTAAGTGTGTAGGTGTTGCATAGTTTTTTCATGGGTTATCTAAGCAAGAAGCTTATGTGTGTAGCCTGTGTAACACTAGACAGTGGGAAATTGCATGCTTTTTGTATGGTTTGTTAAACCATGCAAACTAAACATACAACCCACTCTAGAAATGGTATTTTGGGTGTTTTTTTATTTTTAATTGGGTTTTGTCTCCTCAGAAACACCATTAATTTCCCCTAACCTAGATGCCTCCCATCAATCATTTTGGATCCTTCAAGCTCCCAAAGGTGAATTTATAGGATTTCTTGGCGAGTCTTCACTCGGATTAAATAGTTAGGGTTCCATTATCCTTTTATTTTCATTATCTTCCATTTCCCCTTATTTTCTGACTATAGTGGCCATGTTTGGTCTATTTTCGTACCTATTGTAATGATAAATTGGGAATTTTTATTTCTTATGGTTCTTTGGGCATGTTCTTGCTTCCTGAAACCTCTATGGAGTCAGTTTCATTGGGCATCGATGAAGCAGATGCGATTTAAGTTAGGATCCATTTGTATTTCACCTCTAAATTCAGGAATACATTGATTTAATGATTTTCAAACCTTCTGTGTATATAAATTAGTTATCGATTATTTTTATAATTAATGTTTGATGTGAAATGATGTGATTTCCTCTTGATTATAAATGATTGAAATTTTTGTGTTGGACTTTTCACACCAATTGGTTGATGAAATTTCTAGTTAGATCTTGTAAATGTGTTTTGGATTTCAAATGATGGTTTGTGTTTCTGAAATTGGTTTCCAGATGTTTTTTTTCAAATTGGATTTTGATTGGTTCTTTAAGAAAAGTGTTTAACATGTGATGGTTGTGTGAGACCCATTTAGAAATTTAAAAATGGTTTCATTAGAAAACACCCCTTGGAATGGGTCCTCTACTTTTTAGTTGATGAGATATGGAAATGTCCTTGTTTTTTGAATTCTATTATGTAATAATGGTTTAAAGGCAAGTGATTATTCCATAAGGAGGCTGGGGTGGGGGTGATTTGTGTGAATTATATGATGGATTGTACGTATGGTTTTTTACTTATCCTATTTGGTGTACCCCCTTATTAAAAATACATGGGAATTTAACATAACTACAAGGACTTATGATAATTATATATTCACTATTTTAGATTATTCACTAGCTAGTGGTTATTATTATGGACTATTTGATTTGGGATTATTCCCCTCAGTCAGAACTTGTAGGGTGTGATTGAGCATTTGGGTGTTATTATTTCATCAGGCAAGGCCTTACCTCGGGATGAGTCATATGTATTATCTGTTTTGTATTTTATACAGATCTCCTATTTTTTCATGTGCTTTCTCAGCACTAGATTATCATTAGTGGATGATTTAGATTTTTTTTATATTATGTTTGTTTAAGAATAGTTATCCCATTTCCCTTATTGTGTGATCCATGAATATTCTTATTTCTTATGGTGTTTTCTTTGAAAAAGGATAATTGTGTTATTTCATAAGAAAGATTCAAGAACGGTGTTTTGAATGGACAAATGTCTTCATCTTTTTTTCTCTTACATGTTAAATGATCATTTCCCATTTGGTTCCCTTCCACTTTTTCCCGAAGAATCTAATTCTCCACTATTAAAGGAATCATGTTTTATACTATGAGGGAAATGGATTCTGATTTTTTTCTTTAATATGAATTTTGGTGAAAAAATGATTTATTTAATGTATTCCAAACATGAAATTGATGTTTCTTTATTTAAAGGAAGTGTAATGGGAATTGATTTATTTGGGCTTGTCTATTATGTTTTAACACTCAAGACTATAGTTCTATCTTGTTTTAAGTTTCCATTACATGTTTCATATAAGTTTTTAATTCCTTGGGAGATAGTTTATAATGTATTAGAGAGTGACCCTCAAGGTCACATGGAGATGTCAGGTTGTTAGGTTCAGTTTTGGGTTTTTTGTGTAGATTTGTTATCTAGTGTATTGTATTTTCATTTCAACTTTAAATGATTTTTAATTTAGTAATAATACTTATTTTGGGATGCTATATTATTATTATGCTGTTTTTTATTTTTATTAGGAAAAACCATTCCCATCGTCACTCTATTGATGCCCATTGTGCTTATCACAATCCCAAGATGGTCAAGAATGCCTCTCTGGACTTGTCATGGGCTGGCTCAAGTGACTAGTTTATGGTAGACTCGGGTTGGTTTATGGAATCATTACAACAAACAGATAATAAGAAACATATTAAATAATAATATTAATAGTATATTTTATTTTTGTAAAACACTATCTCGCATATATCACAAGATAATCTTGGGGTCCTGTGTAGAGAAACTAAGCATATTGTTTCTTATAATGCCTACAAAACTCAATCTCTTATGTAGCATAATTATAATTTTTTTCATATAATGTATTCTATAAAAAACATTGAATTTATTATAATAGGGAAATAATATAATTTTTTGGCATATAACATAATTTAATAACACACATAGAGAAGAAACTAATGATATAGTCATTGCTCCCTAGGATTGGTAGAAATTATTTGAGGTTTTATGGTGGATTAATTTCAAGAATTGTTTTGGAAAATTTGTGTAAATATTTGGGCCATTATATAAAATGATAACATTGATAAATCTCACTAGTTACACCCAAAATCACAATTTTTGACATTCTTGTTTTTGGACCTGTAGTTGAATCTTTCAGAAAATGTTTTCAAGTACTATAAGATGATCACAACATCATAAAGATTTAATTTTGAGTTCATCTATAGAGAAATATGTGATTTTTCATAATAATTTTTTGAATATTTGATTCATAATGAATTGATATGTATCACTAGAACTTTTTAAGAAGAATTGAATTACTTGATGGTAATATATTCTTAAGAGTTCCCTAAAAGAAATGAATTCCATTCCGTACAATGATATATGAATTTTATTTTCACTTGAGAAAATATCAAAGGAGTATCTAGAAAACACATTGATAATTTATTAGACGATTAAGACTCCGGTTCTATCTTTCCTATTAGTTCTTCTTGAGGTCCCTAAGGATGACACAAACTCAGATCTATCCATTTTACTTCTTTATAGGGACATTGTTCTAGAAAAACATTACATACTAAAACTGTTAAATAATGTTTTTTGTTAAGTTTTTCTACCACATCTGCAACCTCAGATGAAATATTTAGATACATACTTCTGTTTTATTTATTTTATCCATAATTTAATTATGAAATACTAGATTATTTTTTCCACATCATGATTCAATCCCAAAAAATAGACCTAGTTTTTAAATAACACATCCTGATCATGTTTTAGGAATGAAATATACTCATCCTAGTCCTGTGGGGATATGAATACACAAACTAGCATGGATTTTTTATCCGCTTACACCAACTCAATGTTCTCATGGTTTGAAGATAAAGAGGTACTTTATAATTTGAGGATATTTTGAGTGAATTTACTTTCTTAGTGTTTTGAGGGTGCCTCTAGAACCTGAGTGTGTGGATGAAGTAATTTCTCCATTTGAATAATTTTGGGAATTCCCTTCTCTCTGTGTACTTTACTTGAATTCACAATAGGATTCATCATCTTGGAGTTCAGAAGATGGTTTGAGGGGATGCTCAAATCCTACAAGTATTCTATATGTATTCTTTGTTTATGATGATGATGTAAAGATCATATTGGGTATTGGAGATGATCTTAAGTATTTTTCATTGAGTGATCATCATTTGTATAGATATTTACCATGGATAAATTATGATACTCATTTTAGATGATCATTTTAGCTAACATGGATTTCACTATGTAAATTTGGGAAATGAATATTATTTTTTAAATCCCTGTAGCTAGGTTTTATGCCTCTATTAGTGTGATGTGAAATATATAATCCTAAACTAAGTACGGTCTAGGGGATTGGAAATATAATTTCTAAACCATTGGTCAAAGTGACCTAAATATCACTTCTTATCATTAATTATTTTCCTTATATCTTTCTAAGACCTTATTTAGTATCTTAGAATACACAAGATTCAATGGTTGAACCACTAACACCAATTACTCCAAAATTATCACTGATAGGGTACTTTAATCACTGATGGAATAATTAACACATAACAATATGTTTGTGGGGACATTGACTTCAAAATTTGACATTAAATATTGGGTTTTTACAAGTTACAATGAACATAGATTTGGATATCGGGTCTATGAACTAGTATTTGAGTTTTGTGATTTCAAAAGGCTTTTTATAAATTTTTATACCCTTAGATGTGGAAATTTAATATAGACACATCATACTCAGTGAATGTTATGAACCATATCTATGCCACCCATAGACTGAGTACCTAGTTTATCTCCTAATACACAGAATGGAATTTTTAATCCCTAAAAGTTTGTATAAGTTCCTATGTATCTAGGAATCATTAACTTTGAATGGTTATCATAATTTATGAATTAGACATATGTCTCAAACCATGATCCAAACATGAACTCACTATAATCTGGTGTGTTGTGGACCCAATACGTAACATACATCACTGTTACATATCACAAATGATAAATAATATATATATATATATAAGAGTGGATTAACAAAAACAACCAATAGAATAAAAGTATATCCTCACATGAAAGGGAAAAATGTAATGGGATGGGACACGAAAAGCGGTAATACATGTTAAATGCAATCTATTTAAGAATAAATCAAAAAAAAGATAAAATAACATACAAACCATCTTCATGTGACACATGGTATCATCCCACCATTATTGTAACATCCCCAAATGATAAAGGGTTAAATGACTAAATGATATGACTCATGTCAACAAGGTGCACCTTCCTTTTCGGGAGCCTGTCTGATTAGAACTCCACAGTTAAGCGTGCTTGGCTTGGAGTAGTGATCAGGATGGGTGACCTCCAGGGAAGATTCTCAAGGTGTGTGTGAGTGAGGACAAAACACACTGGAAAGGACATGTGTTGTCCTGTGGGGACTATTATTTGTCTGATGACCCGTTCAGACACGTGGGTGGACCCTGGGGTGGGCCCCACGTGTCTTCGGGGCAACTGGTGGTACCTGGTGGGCCAGGACCCGACGGCCATGTTAAGGCGGGGTGGTTGTGCTGTCACCGGGACCCGGTTGTCACATTTGGTATCAGAGGTGGTACCCAGCCTTAAGTGCGGTGTACTGCCTGGGTTGAGATGTAGGGCCCACAACGAGGGCGTTGTGCTCTAAAGGGGGGTGATTGTAACATCCCCAAATGATAAAGGGTTAAATGACTAAATGATATGACTCATGTCAACAAGGTGCACCTTCCTTTTCGGGAGCCTGTCTGATTAGAACTCCACAGTTAAGCGTGCTTGGCTTGGAGTAGTTATCAGGATGGGTGACCTCCTGGGAAGTTTCTCAGGATGTGTGTGAGTGAGGACAAAACACACTGGAAAGGACATGTGTTGTCCTGTGGGGACTATTATTAGTCTGATGACCCGTTCAGACACATGGGTGGACCCTGGGGTTGGCCCCATGTGTCTGTGGGGCAACTGGTGGTTCCTGGTGGGCCAGGACCCGACGACCATGTTAAGGCGGGGTGGATGTGCTGTCACCAGGACCCGGTTGTCACATTTGGTATCAGAGGTGGTACCCAGCCTTAAGTGCAGTGCACTGCCTGGGTTGAGATGTAGGGCCCACAACGAAGGCGTTGTGCTCTAAAGGGGGGTGATTGTAACATCCACAAATGATAAAGGGTTAAATGACTAAATGATATGACTCATGTCAAGAAGGTGCACCTTCCATTTCGGGAGCCTGTTTGATTAGAACTCCACAGTTAAGCGTGCTTGGCTTGGAGTAGTTATCAGGATGGGTGACCTCCTGGGAAGTTTCTCAGGGTGTGTCTGAGTGAGGACAAAATACACTGGAAAGGACATGTGTTGTCCTGTGGGGACTATTATTAGTCCGATGACCCGTTCAGACACGTGGGTGGACCCTGGGGTGGGCCCCACGTGTCTGTGGGGCAACTGGTGGTACCTGGTGGGCCAGGACCCGACGACCATGTTAAGGAGGGATGGTTGTGCTATCACCGGGACTCGGTTGTCACAATGATAAACCCTGATTTTACTATAATGAGTACCCACCGCCACGAAAAATTCTTTTCCCTTTCCAAATCAGACAAAACAAGATCTGCATACACACAGGGTTGTATACTAGCTATGATAAATGAGACCAGTTAGATCCCAAAAAATTTTCAAATAAAATTTCTATGAGAATGGATAAACATGATATTTTAAACATAATAAATAAAAGTAAAAATTTTAATTTTTAATTAAAAATAATTAACAATGTAGATGTTTCTCAAAATAATAAGAAAATATGGATGATGTTTTAAAAGAAGTGTTTCTAAATTTTCTCATGGGATGATTATATATAGTTTAAAATGATACAATCACTTAGAATAAAAATATCTAGCGTCTAGTAATAATATATAAAAATAAATCACATGAAAGTGGAAAACATTCTTCAAAATCATAACAAGTGGAATGGGAGCTTGTCCCATCTATGTTAACCTAACCTTTTTTTATCAAGGTTCAAAGGTGTTTTTATCAAAACCACAATATCAATTAACCATGAATTTTCATCAAATGTTTCATATGTAAATAAAATTTCCATATAATGAAAAATTATTTTGTTAAAATGGAAAATACGACACTTCCCTCAAAATATTTGTATTGTTTCATTTGGAAAAAATGTATATAATTTCAACATATGCCATTAAATATAGTTTTTTTAAAATATATTTTCTGTTAGATAAGTTAAAAAATGAATTCATATTGAATGAGTTACAAAATTAATGAAAAACTAGTGTTAACCACTTTCCATTATTGGAAATCCACCTATACTGACAAACATTATTCTAGAGGGGATGAAATAACTCATAAAAACCAAACGAAATCCCTAATAATTGATATTATTAATTCCTAGGCTATTACGTCTTTATTCAAAAGTGAAATCTAACAATGAATAAGGAGGAACACAAAAATGACTAGGGGAAAATTATAGGTTTTTATAAAGAAGAAATATAAAAAAATTCCTCATAGAATCAATGTTAGAGGAGTGGTGGGGGTGTTCATTATTTGAAGATGTCTAGAATCTGAGTTGGGTAAAACTAGAAGAATTAGGGGTTAAAACTAAGTTATGTTTAAAAAATTCATTTCATTTTTATTAAAATTATCAAATTCTACAAGCCTTTCCTACACAATATTCAAAATTGTGTTCTAACTCTATGGGCCTCACTATCTACAGATAGGATCTCACATTATTTAATAGAATGGTTTAGTAAATATTTCACCATCCTCATGATTTACACTATTAAAAACAATATAAATCTACACATATTTCCCACATGGTTTTCATTAACCATGAAGTAACCATGTTAATGCTTATTTTTTGTACAAATTTTACCAATTTAAACAAAAAATGGAAGTAAGGACTTAAATCAAAATCAATAAAATAATACAATAAATACAATAAAATGATTTCATGGATATGTTAATTCTCCAAAAAAATATAACTTTTTACATATAATGTCATCCTAATTATTGATCAATGAACAAAATTGGTTATTTCTCCCTTATGTGTGATTTCCACTCCAATGTATCACGTGAATATGATCACTATTTATAAGAAACATGAAATAATTAGATATATTTCATATAGATAATCATATCATTGGATTCAATGATCTTAAAATTCCACTCAATTATCGAGACATTGAAATCCGATTTGAGTGCAAACTAATTAATTGCATGGGATGTGTTAGGGTGGTACTTCTTAAATTGATAAATGTGGAAAATATTTTTAATTTTCAATGACTAAGGAGACAAATCTATCTTTTATAAAACCTACCTAATCTGATCTATAATATAGAAACCATCGATATACATTGAGGTGACCATCCCCTAATTTCTTGAACATTGGTGGCCAAAATAGGTAGACACTCTCAATGACTCCCAGTCTCATATCTCAAAAACTAAAAGGAATTTCTAGTGATTGGAATATGAATTATAGTGAATATAAGAAACCATGAAACATTTATAAATCACTTAGATCTCATCTGTAATCCCTTTAATAATGATATGTTCATCCATAGAGGTTACATCTACCTATACCTATCATAATGGACAATACAATGGTGTCCCATATAGATATTTGACTAGTTATATCTAGAGGTATTATCAATAGATATTGTTATAATAGAACTCAAACATTCCTAAATTAGTATCCCACACACCAATAACATCTAGGTAATATTCCCAAATCATTTCCTCTATAATCACATTATCCTTATTTGTTTTACCCTCCATATGGTGGTTGTAATACTAACTCAACTTCAATTGGGTACCCATTTACTATTAATAACCATACAAAATATAGATATAAAAAGAGGGTCTGGGACATATATAATACAACAGGGATTCCATGGAATATCCTGACCTATTTTACATGAATCCTTTTATAGCCTTATACCTTCATTGATTCTTTTATTGGTGTGATGGTAGTGGATTTGGTCAACTAGTCAATCCTGAAAAAAAAATAGAACTATGCCCCAAGTGGTATAGGATTATTTGATAATAAATTCCAAAGACACCTCATTCCACTTCTATGTAGAAATAGGTGAGGGATAAATAAATCGAAAAGGTCATTGGTGTTATGCATTATTCTTTTGACTAGTGTAGCATATAGACACTAGGTATGATATATCTCTCCTTGTGCCTTAAAAACATAAATAACACTCTATATCATTTTATATTTTGGTTACAACAGGATGGATATACCCCAAGGAACAACAAGGGAACTCCATAACATCTTTATTTATAGAATAAGGAAGAACTCTCCTACCTAAATAATAAATATATACTTCTAAACATAGATACAACTCCTTATTTATCTCCTCAATACATAAATATCCTTGATAGTGATGGGTTTTTTATCCTATACATGCTCAAATTGAATGAAATTAAAGAGATATAAATTAAACTAGATGATTCCCCTAAATAATCATTATCTTAAATGACCAATACATATAGCTTCTCTACATAGTTGATGAGATTCTAATCCTTGCTGGATTTACTAATACCTTAAGATGTCATATTTATTCTCATGGAATGAGAATTTTCTTACCCTTACATAGCATGAAGGAAATATGAAAATTAATATTGTGAAGTTATTTTATCCATCATCTCTTCATGAGATTCATATAATTCAGAGATAAAATATAACCCAAGATTTTGCGATTAGAAAAAAGTGTAAACTTATAACTATAGGAAATTCCACAAACACATAGTCACATGAATAACTATTTAAAAATATATATTTTTAGGGTAGTTTCATTCATGTATCTATAGATTCAATGATCAGTAATCCACCACATGAATTCAAAGTATTAAGACACATTCCAAACCCACGTGTGAATCTTCATAATAAAATAGATATACCTGATCAACATCAGGATGAATCTAAAGAGGGATTGAATCTCAAAATTGTATTATCTCATGAAACAAGGAATAAAACATGATATTAGAAAAAAAATCAGGAACTTGAAGGTTATTATAGTCAATGGATATTCAATATTGGAGAAATACCTAAGAAATCTCCAACAAAAAATTATTTAATAACATGAAACATAAAATTTGAGAGATATTCTTAGTCTCTTCCAAAAAAATAGCTTTTGTCCTTTTATGATTGAACATATTTGATTATTTAGATAATAAGTGTTCAATGAATTACACTTATGAGATATAAAAGTTACACAGAGATATCTTGTAATAAATTCATTGATCTTATAGAATTCTGATTATGATCATGAAATGTGTCTATATCCTATTTTTAAATAGAATAAACCAATATATCATCCAATAACACTACAAAAAACTGATTCAAATACTGGTGGAATATATGGTTCATTAAACACATATAGATCATAGGTACATTGGTCCATCTGATTTAAATTAAAATTTATTTTTAGTGGATATACCTATTTCAAAATGTTGTCTTTAGAATTTTATTGTCTCTCACCCTGAGCTAGTGGTACCCCAATAGAAGGTAAATTTTATAAAACCAACGTTACCCTAACAATTGATCAATAATTCATCAATATAAGTAATGTGATATTTATTTTCAATAATTAAATGATTAAACATTATATAATTGGCACATAACAAGAAATAAATCTCATCCTTCAAAAAAATAGAATGGGGCCACCCAAGGGGACAGTCATTGGAGAATAATCCATTTGTACATTAATTCATCCACCTAGACATTTATCTATCTTAATTAATTTGAATATATATGGTAAGATGGAATAGATATTGTTTTTTGACCAAAGAACTTGGTTGATAGTGAATATGACCTATCGTTTGGGAGGCCACCCTAAGAAATTCTCCAAAAAAACCTTAGGGCAATTTCTAATCATTATAGGTAACAGAGTCATGATATTACTCTCATGGACATGTTATAGAAAATAATATAATTATGTTAATATTCTACCCACTTAAGTAAGTTTAGGTAAAACACAAATTTATCAGGGATCTTATTCCCCCTATAAAATATAAACATTCCCATAAGAGGCTATGATGGACACACTTCAATGATATCATTATATGCCTACCATAATGTTCAAAAAATAGTCCACCCATAAGATAAAATGCAATTGATTAATTTCCATAAATAACAAATCTCAACAAATATTCTCTTTGAATAAAGAGATTATTTAATAGTAAAAATAATGGACAAAAAAATTAGAATTTCCATGGGAAGTTAATATTTCCATTATTAATAGCATAAGATCCATTCAATGGTTTAGAAAATCCCTATGTGAGTAGAAAAAAAGGAGTGATATGAATTGGTATTAAATAATGAAATTTTAAATGATTATACAATAAGAACTATGTATGTAATGGTAGTTGGACCATTCCTTGAATATATGAAATAATGATACACTCTATAAAGTTGTTTGTTATGAAATAGTGCTAGATTCCAAATATTGGCCTAAGGATCCACTATTGACTAGATATACTCATGTGATGATGTACTACTACCTTCAATACCATTATACTAATATCCATATTCCATAATTATTTTTAACATAGTGTCGGATCCTATAAGATATATGGACACCACTCCACTCCTTTTTATAACACTCACTATGAAAAACCTCAATATATTTCTATGTTAACTATAATAGGGGATAACATATAGTGGTTCTAATAATATAGTAGTAACATTTAATTTATGACCACATTATTAATGTGACATTAATCTCAAGAGAATTATAATAGGTTATCTGTTATGGGCATCTAAATATATTTCAACCACCTCTGCTCAGCTCATCTCTCTTCCTCTTGTTTTTTGAAAACACAACATCACTTCAACCGAAAATAGAGGATGCATTCACCAAACCTAACATTCAAGATAGGTAATTTTCAACATTAAGAGATTCATCCACAACTTCATCATAGGTTCTTTGTTTTATAAGAAATACTTGCAAATAAATATTAAGCTTATGCCCCATTTCAGACCTCCGGAATTTCATCCAATCATTTTTAACTATTAATAGAGTATAGATAATGACCTGATAAAATTGATTGGAATACTCCATGATTTTCTCCTCGCCCTTATTAAGGCTTTAAAATTATCTTGATTTTTTCAATTCCAACATTTCATGATAGTTTTACAAGGATACAATAACTTTTGAAATATTTCCATTATAGATTCATGCACATATTTTAAGGAAAAATTGAATCCCACGAACTACTATTAGTTATCAAAAACATTAATGAAGTTCCCTTCAACATTAATTGGTTATGAGGATCTATGATATCTCACTATTTTTCAACCAACCCTCATATTTATATGGATAGTTACATCCTTGGAGTGAGGTAGTCTTATACCAAAGCATCTCATATTCCATATCTAGATTTGGGTATGTACTAACTCCTATATCCTGAGAAGAATCTTCACCTGATATATGGTCTATGTAATGAGCTATTATCAGCACTGGAACTATAATTTTTTTATCAATAGGATGATTTTTCTATTGAAAATTATCCACCAATCTATCTCAAGAGCTAGCTGGGGGTCTTTGTGGAGGCATGATACTAAAAATGTCAAATAAAAATAAAAAAAAATGTAACCTACTCTTTAATAAAATCCAAAAATAAATGAATTAATAAATCAAATGAAGTAAATATAGAAACATAGTATATATAAATTCAATCCATTTCAAATATATTGTGCATGTGCATAGTATATGACCCATGTAATTATCCTAACATGATGATTGAATCATATAAGAAAGGAAAAATATTTTTCCTAAAATCCCCTAACAACTCAAGTTGGATGCTAGGAGTTCTATCTAATTACACCTTCATAATAACCATTAATGAGTCCAAACAATACTTGATCTGATCTATTAGTAAACATGATATATAAAAAATTAGGTCTTTGTTACCATTTTTCATGAAAACCCTCTATCCCACCCATGGGATAGGAAGCTAATCTATTCCATCATTACATGAAGGTAATTACCAAACCACATAACCTCAAAAAAGTTTCTATGAATCATATAATCTCTTCATGCATATGTTTTTCCAAAAAGATGAACCAAACATAGGGATCAAACCCTGATTCTGATAGGACCTCACCCATCATTGGTGACTCATTCCAAACATATGTGGCAATCCTTTTTAAAACAAGGAATGAATAATGAAAAATAATAAATTGGAATAACTTAATGAAATAGAAAAAATACCAAATAAGATATATGTATATCCTCCAGTACAAATGCACAAAATAAATGGGATGGGAAGTCGAACCAGAAGTTAAAGTAAAATCCCAACACATTAAATGATAATCTAAAAACTATAAAATCCCAATGAATACAGTATGAATGTGACAAGGGGTATTATACCACCCCCATAAACTTTTACAAGTTTTGCATGAGTACCCACTTCAACCGATATGTGCCTTTCTCTTTCCTATATTAGAAAAAACAATGTCTCCATACACATGGGGGTGTTTGTAGGGTATGTACAAAGAGACTAGTAGGATACCACCATGTTTTCTATATCAATCCTATTTTAGAATGGATAAAAATTATAGTATAAGAATAATAAATTTTTATATCTATAAGACATTTAAGTTTTAAAAAATATCAAGGTAGATTCCATTAAAAAGAAGAAGAAATGTAATATAATTATTATCAATAAAGGGAATCATTCATAACCACCCACTAAGGTCAAGCTAAACTGATGGTAACCACTCTATATCAATGTATATCCTTGAATAATTCATAACGGGATCCCAGATATGCTTGAAAAAGTAAAAAATAAAAACTCAAGCCATTGATTTGTTTTCATAATCCTTATACCACCATTTCGTTGGGTAGAAGTGAAATCCAAAAAATAATGAAGTAAAATCCCAAGGAAGACTAGATGATTAGAAATATTTGTGTTGTCCTTAATGATAATTGTATAAAAAATGTATAATTAAGGATTAAGGATAGGAGGAGGGAGTCATATACATGAGGGTGGTTTGGATATTAGTGGGGGTGATATTGGAATAATTTGGGGTAAAATTCATGTTAAGGGAAAAATATTCATTTTATTAATTTATATTAATAGGTTGAATACATGGTTTTAAAAACACTGAAACAATAATGTGGGAATCACTCTCTTAACCTGGGAACTCCCATGTTTGGCACACATGGTTTGGTAAATAATAAAATATCCTTTGAAATTATTAAATTAAAAAAATTAGATATCATTTTACTATTGCATCATGGTTTGAAATAAACGTTCTATAACTATGAAATAGACCATACCTTCCAAAATTTCACCAGTTTCAATTAAAAAGAACCTGGAATAATGAAAAAAACAAAATAAAATAAAATAATAAAAAATGTAACTAAGAATTTGGTTGTGGGTTTGAAACCATAACAAAAGAATATTAGTTACTAAACAAGGATGATATTGACCAAGTATATTTTATCAATCATTACATTAAAAATTTTAAAATTGAAATGATTTTTTAGGTGTATATGTGTTTTACATTTCCCTAGATAGTGTATTAGCATCTTTCTCTAATAATGGGATTAAATCATGGAATTACAATGGGAAATATATTCATCATACACTTAGACCACAAAAATAGCATCCTCAAACTCACATGGGAGACAAAGCTCCTTACCAAGTGCCTCTATGATTTCTTTTGAGTGGTGAAGTTTATCCAAAATCAAATATTTTGCTGGATCAGTAACCAAATACATAAGAATATCATATTTTTATACAAAAGTCCTATTATTCCCTATTTTATGTTTTTTATTAGCCTATTATTTGCAGTATGTGTTGTTTGATATTGATAGTTCTAGTTTTTAGATCAAAATGAAAGGAATAATTGTTTTTAATGGGTTACGTCATGTTTGCCTATCTGCATTCTTTGGTTGGTCAAACATATAAGCACCTACCCATTGGTCATCTAAAAGGGGGGGTTTTAATTATCGTAGAGGATTAATGGGTTCCTCAATTTTTTGGATGGGCTCACTAAAGTGCACGAATTCATGATTTAGAAACATGATTGTTTTTTTGTTAAGATATGGATTCAATGGTGACATCATCCATGATCATGTCTTACCTGATTTCATAGTTTTCTAAAAAATCTTTCCCCATCTCCCAAGTTATGTGTGGGGAACTGAATTTCATATTTATATAATTTATCTATTCATTTAATGGTATCAATACTATCAATAATTGACTCTTCATCTAGTATGTTTTTTTGGATGGGTGATTCCATACTCTAAATGATAGGGGTAAGAAATCCATTAGAGTCTGGACTGGTTTGGGTGATCGACAATGATCCTCTTCTTGAAATTTTTTCTTCTTCTATTGGATATTCCAATATCTATAAGATGGATTTAAAGGTTTTTCCTAAGTTGGGGTAATGGTAATTTGGTTCAGAAAGAGTTTATTGTGTTGTTCCCTAAGGTTATAATGAGGAAAATTAATTTCTTTTTAATTCATATGGTTGTTTGACTTCTGTTCACATAAGGTTGTGACCTATTTATAATTATTTTGATCCTATGGTTTGTTATAATAAACATAGGCTACTAATTCTATAGGTTTTCCCATTTTCACTTATAAAAAATCAACAAGTTTTTAAATGATTTCATTAATTATAATTTAATCAAGATTTTTGTGTCCCAAAATTCTATGAATGTGGAAATAATCAGGAAAATTACCAAGAAAAAATCCTATGGATTTATGGTCCCATGCATTCTGATGATATTATCATCCATCGATGAGATCAAATATCCTAAAAACTACTATTTTTAATATTATTACACTAGTTTCCTTAAGTATTTGAATCACTGGTGGCGTTGATCCATCCTAAGTTCTGAAAAAGGGATGTTTTTATTCTATTGTTTCTCCATGTGAGATTTATATTGATACATAAATTTTCTAGGCACTACGGTAGTTATAGATGAGGGATTAATGGAGGTTATAGTAGTTTATTCCTAGATAGACCACATTCCTTAAGTAGTATGCATACAATGTGATTTTGATTTGGTTCACTAAAAGTAATATTTTAGAAGTTATTCCTTAGATAAAAACACTCGTAAATTTCATTTGTACTTTATGAAGATCAATTTTGTATGTCACTTGTAATGGAGATTATCTATTCCAATATTCCACAGATTAGAATATGGGAGTTTAATATTGAGAATGTATGCTATGAAATTCAGTCTTGTATTGATGTTGGAATCCATTTCTTTTTCATCTTGTTTGTAATTTCATAGTTCAATGCTCATCAAATTTTATAACATAGAGATTAATTGGTAGAAGAATAGATGATAAATGTCTTACAAACCTGTTAGGAATCTTATTGGAAAGAAATCATACTAGAGGAATGTTGGGACCTACAGATTTTTCATAAGGCTTCTATGTTTTTTCACTTACTACCAATCAAGCATGCCCAACATAGGTCAACACTGAGACATGGAATGAGAGAGGTGTTTCTATTCGTGTACCATACAATTGAATATTGGGAATGTCATATTTAATGATGTTTTATAGAGGAAGATTTGTGTCAACCCATTTTGGATATTATAACACAATGAGATTTTATTAAATGTTTTTCATGAAATGAATTTGATATATTAAATATTTTTCATTACATGCAACACTAAGTATATATTAAATTACATAAAACACTAGGTTTATAGTTTTTAACATGAAACATTGAGTATATCTTTTAGTAAATGGAAAAATGTGTTTATCATGGTTTATACACTACATATTGTTTATCTATCATTACATGAAACATTGATTTTAAATGAAATGTGAAATATTATTAAAATATTTTAATATTATAAAAACCACTTAGATGATGGAATTGAGTGTATAAATAATATTAACTAGATTTTAAAAATACATGGTTTATTCATAAATATGAATAATTAATCCCTTGGTGACCAATTACCTAAATGATAAATTCAAATCTATTTGAAAATAAAAGAAATATATTTATCAAAAACAAATTTTACGAAAACAAACATGTATTAACACAATAAGTTAAAAAACCAACATTTGGTGAATTATATTAAGGAAATGTAAATATTATATTCATTCAATCAAATGATGAACATTCATATTAAATGTTTTCTAGAAAATAGTATGAACAAATCATATTTTTCAATAAAATAGAGTATTTTTCTAAAAAGGTGTTTTGTTACCTTTTTACTGAATTATATTAATATTAATTATCAATAAATTTATTAAATAATTTTGAATAAATAAAATTAATTTTTGGAATAATTGTTAAAAATTTACTTAGGGTAAAATTTTATGAATTTTTTTAAATTATTTTTTTGATGAATATTTAAATATACTGAATTTAATTTGAAAAAATAATTTCTTTTAAATTATATATAAAGTTCATTTATATTATAAAATGATTATAATGTGTCATTTTTTCAATTATATATAAATTAATTAATTTTTTTAGAATCAGTTTTTATTGAAATTAGATATTAAAACCATTGAAAATTTTAAATCCTTTCTCTTCAAAAACCTTATATCACCTCGTGTATAATGTGTTAATTTTAAATTCAATATTTCCGCATAGATGGACTGAATTATGAATAATTGATACCATATTAGGAATATTAAAAAAATTATTATATAAAATGTTTAAAATAATTATTTTCCAAAAATAGTAGTTAAAAGTGTAGAAATTTTTTACCATTGTTATGGTAAATATGAGTTTACGAGGGATTAATCTAAAAATTTAATGGTCATAAATAACACAAAAAAAGTCCCAAATCTATTTTATGGACAAATATCATCCTTATATCCTATAGTATCGAGGTTAGTCCTTTATAGGACCCTTCTAAAATGAAAAACAAAATTGGTGTATTTTTAACTTCGAATAAATTACATGTGTCTAACTCACCTCACTTATAAAAGTCCACCCCTATTGTCCCTTAATCACACATTAAAACCCATTTCCTTTTTTTAAATCCCTGACCAAATCACTTCCCAAAATAAGGAGATGATGAAATGTGTTTGATAGAATTCAAAACCTAAGGTCATGGATTTCTAATATCCCTTTTGTTTATGGGATACGTATGAAAATTCACCACTCATTTATTTTTTTGAGTATAGAATTACCCTTTAATATCTTATATCATGAATCCTATTTTATTCATGATATTTAATTTTTTATTTGATATTATTCTTTGATAGGTATTACGATTTAGAATATTTAGAATGTTCTAAGGAATTTATATCTACGCTTTTGTTTTATATGATTCATATCCTTATAGACCATGTGTTTCTATCATGTGGTTTGAATAATACACTTTAATTTATTTATTTTATTCTTATACATAAAATTCATTGGATTTACATACACATTTGAGGATCTCTCATTCAAGGGATTTACAATTCAAAAGATACCAAAGTGGTAGGGGATTTTTTTCTCTATTTTTCATCATTAAGATTTAAATTATATTGTTAAATATATAATCATTAATCAATTTTATTATATAGAATTTGTCATGTAATATCTTTAATTTTGTTACCGTAATCATATTTTTATGTTTTTCCTTCATTGGACTTATGACTCAATGATACCAATGTAGTAAGGATTTTATGTGACAATATAATTTTTATTGAGATTATTTAGGATAATGTTTCCTTTGATAAAATCAAATGATCCATATCTCATGAAAAATATTAAATATATTCTCATGTTTTTAGTAGGGATATTTCCATGCTATATTACCTTATTCATAATTTTTGTACTTAGAATAAATGGAAATTTTTTATATGAAAATTTGACATTAATTCTCACTTAGTTAATTAATCTATTTTTGTTCAAACCATGTTTTCCATAATATTTTTTGAGAATTTTTTACTTTTTTCCATTTAATTAAGAGAACTTTGACGAATATTTTACTTTTTATAATTTTTTTCATATAGTATTCATGTATTTTCCATAAAAAATATTGTTTGGGTATTATCAAAATTGTAAACGGGACCATTATTTTAACATTTATAGTATGAATGATACATCCTTTAATCATGAACATTATATTTTTTTGATGATTACACTATATTTTTTAAGAATTTATTTTTATGTAATATTTTTTTCAAAAACAATTATTCTTTAAAAAGTTTTTTTCAAAGAGGAAATAGAATTTTCCTCATCAAATGTTTTAAATGATCTTTCAAAATCATTTTTCATTTAAGATGATATCTCTTTATGTTCATAGACCATATTAGGGATATGAACTAAGGATTACATGCTTATTATTTTTTGGAATTTTTTAATGAAAATATGTTTATGAGGCATCTTTCCCTTCCAAAGGATATTCCATGATAGAAATATTATGAATCGTGGATCATTTTCACTAGATATGCTATGATGAAATTAAAAAATGATTATAAAACAATTCAATTTTATAGAAGTTATGATATGATGAAATATTTATGAAATAAATTTCAATTTATGGGACATGATGTGATTATTTTTAAGGTGTTTTCGAACACATATGTCTAATTTAATTTACATGATGATTGGAACCTATATTTCCCTCAAATGCATTGGGTAATGATTAATATTAAATGAGGTCAAAGGGAACACATGAGATTATTACATGAATTAAAGAGGGTACAAAAGAGGTTATCCCAAGCTAAAAAATGGGTACATGAGAGGTCATCCCATGCCTTAAGTATGTAAAATAGTTGTTAGCCTAAGCCTAATAGGTTATGAATATCATGTTGGATAGCATTGAAAAATGATTTTCCATGCTTATATGTATTCCAAAAATCGATTTCTTATTCTAATGTAATGCTCTCATGGATCATGTTATTTGATTACCATATGATCCATGTCTTATGAAAAAACAATATTTGTTGCATGAGTCATGATTCTGATCATTGATATGCATGGTATGGTTTTTGTTTCTTATTATCATGTTCTTATAACCTTATATTCATTTTTTTCTTCTGTATTTCAGCTTTTTACCATTTGTGACCATATGAGCTCACTTCATCTTATATTTTCTTCTCCTAGTTAGGAAGAAATATATTATATATGGAATATATTTGAAGATTACTAAATATGATGATCTTTTTAGTAAACAATGATCAGCATTCACCATATTAGAATATTTTTTTGATGTTTCCGAATGCACTAAAATATTATGTTCATATTGAGTGAGTTTGTGTACTATAATGAATTTTCATCTACAATGACGTAACATCCATGTATAGGAAGCCTGGTCAGTTTAGTTAATATTAGAGGAAAAAAAATTATCCATTGGAAACTATGATGAGAATAATTTAATGCTATCCATAGGGATATTTATAAGGATATTTCTATTGATGTCATTAAAGATAAGTCTATGGATTACTCATAATATATAAAAATGTAATATAATATCAGTAAAGGATAGATCTAGTGGATTCTAAGAAATTTAATCATTGTATTGATACTACCTGTGGATGTGTATCTAGAACTGAGGTACCTAGGGGTAAAGACTCTGAAAAGGGAACATTAATCTTTACTTGATCATTAAATGGTGCATGAAAATGTGGCTTCCTGCACACTTGTTTAACACTCTGATTGGATATTCATTGGAAAATCAAAATCCCTTTATAAACCATCATGAAGGATTTAAATAGGTGATGAAAATGAATGAACTTGGATAAACCTAATGTTTTATATATAAAAAATAATGTTTCATGATTTATAAATCATATAATTGATTTTCATGATTATTTGGTTTCCCATAATGATTAGTGTTTCTCACACAATGCATTTTTTAGCCAATTTTGGGAACCAAAATGAACTGGGTTAACATTGAATGTGAAAAAAATAGTTTTTTGATGAGAATCCTAATTGGATGATGATAGGAGTTAAGGATATTATTATTATTCCGAATTATTTATCATGGAACATTATTAAAAATGTGAACCATAAGAAACTATTGGAATCTCCAAATAAGATAAGGATATAGTTCAATGAGTGTTCAGGTAGTGGAGGCCATCGATAAAATATGATTCAGTTTTTTATATATGGAGAATATGAAATTAAATATACCAATAAATGTCTTAAGGAAACAAAAATTATTTTTTGTGGATAAGAAGTGAATATAGTAAGAAATTTCAAAAGGAAAATGAAAAGTTTAGCATACAAAATGGATGGTAATATGGGTCTCCCTAATGTATCATCAACTATAGAATATATGGTAATTATGAAAATTGATGTCCTAATGGAAATATTGTTAATATAATCATAAAGTTAGTCGGAGTAATAGTTTTAATTCTAATGATGAAGAGACCTTGAAAAAAATTTGAATGGTATGTTCTATTATAATATTATTATTTATGTTAAAGATAGGAACCATGATTAAATTTATGTTTATTAACGTTATGATGTGTCTCATTTTTCATATTTTAGGATAGAGGTATTAAAAAATAATATAATGAAGCCCAGTTAATGGATTTTTAATTAATAGAGATGATTGAAGTGTTTATGTGTTGGAATTCATTGACTGTGTTATATTAATCATGTAATATATATGCATTATTTGTACAATTTTTCATTGTGAATTTCCAATTATATGTTCAATGGAACTATCAATATAGAATAGATATTTAATAGAAATGTATTATTTTATAGAAAACATATGATTATGAAAAGATAATCCTTAATATGTTCATAAGGATGAGAAAATTGTGTTTAATTTGGATAATGATAATATTGATATCAATAAATTAAATTGGATAGTATTGATGAACTCATACCTGATAAAGGATATGTTGAGAAATTTATCTATATTATCATTAATGTATTATACAACACTATTGGATCTATAGAATGTTTTCAACAGTAAATGTTTTTATTCAATGAATGAGGATAACACATGTTTTCATTTAGGTTTTATAGTAAATCTTGTTATTTACATGATTTAGAAAAATATATGACTATGTTATTCAAATATTTCTCATGGTACCATTATGAGATACTAAATGATATTTGGGGGACTAATGATGCCTTTTGGAAACTTAATAACCATCTTTAGATGTTTTAAATTTTAGGGTGGTTATGAAGTTAACCATTTATCGAATGGTTTAAGTTGAGAATTAGATGATATTTTATAGATTAACATATTTATTCACAATATAACTATTTATCCATATTGTGTAACCAATTTTATCATTATTTTACTAGTGTTAGAATAAATAAATTAACAATCTATTATGAATCTTATCTGGTACTATAGATAAGAAATATTAATCTCATAGAGGAAGTGATAAAGTTGAGATTGATCAAGGCACAACCAAAGAATGAAATTGGTATTATAAATTTAATTTATATGATGTATATTATTTTATTTTATCTGTAAATATGAATTATGAATTATTTAAAATTAGTAAAAGGATATTGAAATAAAATGTGGTCCTGAAATCATCATTTTTGATGATATTAACAGAATTTTTCAATCCTCTTTTGTTTATGGTTTTTTTATTGTAAATTTCTCCTAACCTTGTTATACATAAAACTATATGATTATTTGGATGTTAGTTTCTCTTATACATCATATTTTCCCCATACCACCTATGTTCTACTACGTTGAATCATAGTTATGAGTTACATTAGGTATCTTTTATGTTTCAAAAATTCCATTTTTAAGGGATGGTTTATTATTATTTATTAAGATTTTATTTTATATAATGAAATTTTTAAATATTAAAACATTCATAACCGAGAAGAATATTGAGGGATAAATTCATCTTAAGGATGTAAAATTTTATAACCCAAAACATTGTGATTTTTTTAAATGTAATAAATTTTATTTGATATTTTTCATTACATGAAGCAATAATTTTAATTTAAGATACATGAAACACAATGTTTATCTGGAATTACAAAAAATAGTATGTTTATATTATGTTACATATAACAATGAATTTATCTTGTGTTACATGAAATATTGAGTATATGTTGTGTTATATGAAACCTGTGGTTTAAAGTAAACATGAAATATTATTAAAATAAATTTTTTATGAAAGAAATAAATTATTAAATGAAACTGAGGGTACTAATATGATTTAATAAATAAAGAAAATATATGGTTGAAAATTTTATATATAATTAATTAATTGGTGAATAATAAAATAAAAATGGAAATCAAAATAGTTTGAATATAAAGGAAATCACTTATTGATAAAATACATTTTTTCAAACATACTTTACATTAATATTTTAACAAACCACTTTTGGTGAATGATTTTAATGAAATATATATATTTTTTATTTAATAAAATTATTAACATTCATATTATGTATTTTCTATAAAATATAAAAAGAAATCCAATTTTACACACAAAAAGTTATATTTTTTCTAAAAAACTTTTTTGTCACATTTTTTGAGAACATATATATTAAAACTAATTTTTTATACATATAGAATATATACAAGGTAAAATAAAAATTATTTTTTAAAATAAGTATATAAAAATTACCATAGATATAAATTTTTATTATTTTCCAAAAAAGTTAATTTTTTTACGAATAGTGAAATATATAAAATGTTAATTGAAAACTGCCTTTTTGTTTAAAAAAATTATAATGATAAATAATTATAGAAATTTTATTTAAAGTAAATTTATTTCAATTAAATGTCTACAGATTCAATTTATTTCATTTTAATCAATTTCATATAGAAATTTGATATAAAAACATTGTCAAAACTTTGAACATTTTCTCTTCAAAAAAACCACTTTCTCATCATTTTTGTGGGATTTATTTTAAAATCTATTTTACCAAATCATTTAATGTATTTTGAAAAGGTATATTCAATATTTTAAATAATTGAAATTTATATTATCAAATAAGGAAAAATTATTTTGTTACTAATTTCATCAGAAAAAACAATATATTTTTACCATGGTTATAGTAAAAATGTGTTTATCAGTGGTTAAAATAAAAAGATAATTGTCAAAAATAAACCAAAACATGTACAAAACTATTTGGATGGACATATTTAAACCTTATATCTTCATTGGTTGATAATAATCCATTTTTGGTGCCTTCTAACATATAAAATAATGTGTGGAATTACTTAATTAAGAAATTTATAAGTGTTCAACTCACCTCATGTATAAATGGCCACCCCCTCTCATCTACATCTGACAACAAAAAACATTTGGTTTGGACTATAAATGTCCAAATCACATACCAACATCCATACCAATTTCCTATAATACTTATTTTTCATTTAAGTCCAAAATATGATGGATTTGGGTGTAAACCTAGTGAGGATACCCAAATAAGAGGATTCTTGAATGTGTATAAACAAAATCAATACTTAGGGTAAGGGATTACTATTATCTCTTTTATTATTGGTAAACATTTGAAAATTCAACACTCCTTTCATTTTTGTATCATATAAACTACCCCTTTGACATTTAATATTACAAATAAAATCATTTTCAAGATATTTAATGTTTCATTTGATGGTATTAATTATTGGAAGTTGCGAGTTAAATGATTATAAAATGAGTAATGGATTTCAAAATTACATTTTATTTTCAATGAGACAACAGAAATATTCCCCACATGTTTCTTTTTCTGGTGTGTAAACTAAAATTATTATTATTTTATATTTTTTATCCTTAAAATTATGAGGATTTAAATACATAATTTATTATCTATATTTCATGAGGATTATAATTAAAATGATACCAATGTGGTAAGGGATTTTTGTATCAATTTTCATTTTTTAACTCTTGCATTATGTTGTGCACCAATATTATTTTAGGAGTTTATAAAAATAAAATTTTACATGTAATAACATGAATTTATTTATCCTTGGGATATTTTATGTTAGCTTTTTTTATTCCTTCAATTGTATTATGATCCAATGTTATAAATGTATTATGGTTTTTATGTTACAATCTCATCGTTTATTGGGGTTTTTTATTATTATGTTTCATCTGATAAAATATAATAATACATCACTCAATAAACTTATTAATTTTATTCTCCTCAATTTATTCAATATATATTCATGTAATAGTAAAAGTTTCTATATTTTTTAATTAAAAAAATTGAAAATATTTTTATAAAAAACGACTTTCATCCCCACTACAGTTGAGAATTTGTTTTCTTCCAAAACCATGTTCTCAAAAAATATTTTGAAAATGATTTACCATTATTAAATGATTTACCATTATTAAATGATTTTTCAAATATGTTTATATCCATGATTGACTTTTTATTGAAATTTTTTAAAAGGAATGTTCATATTATTTTCTAATTAATTCATCTTTGGATTTTACCAAAAATGTGAATGTAATATTTTTTTAAAAAAATATACGGCATGAATTAAACATCCAATCATTGAGAAAAATATTTCCCTTGAATAACGATAAAAAAATTCATGTTTCTTTTTAAATAAAAGGATATTTAAATTTACTTATGTTTAAAAAGGTTTTTTCAGTGATGAAACATTAGTTTCCTCAAGATATGATTTAAATGATCTTTCCATATCATTTATAATACAAGATAATAACTACTGATGTTATGTATTTTTTATTGGGGATATCAACCAAGGATACCATTATTATTATTTCAATCATGTTTTTATTATGACAGGATGTTCAAAAAACCTGTTTCTCACTTTTAGCTTATACCATTAAATAATTATTATGAAATCCCTTTATTTTCACAAGTTATGGTGTGATGATGTGACTAAATGATTATGAAACCTATCTGTTTTTAATAGGTTATGATATGATGAATTTGTTTTTGAAATCCATTTAATTTCATAGTTAATGATATAATTAATGTGTTATGATCTTGTCAAATACATATCTATTATTTTATTTATGTGATAGGTGGGAGATATATCTCCCTATAATGCGTTGGGTAATGATTAATATATAGGATCATAAAGAGTACATAAGAGGTTTTCCCAAGCCTAGAAAAGTGTAAGTGGGAGGTTATACAAATCCCTAAAAAGGGTATAGGAGAGGCCATCCCAATCCCAATGAATGTACATGGGTGGTTATCAAATTCCTAACATGTTATTAATGTATTGGTTCATATCATTCACACATGATTGTCTATGCTTTTTTGTATTCCACAAATCTTTGTCTAATGAAAATTTTATACTCTCATGGATCATATTTTCTTATTACCTTATGATTCTAGTGGAATAAAATTACAATATTTATACCATGATTCCAGACTATGATATTTGATATGTAGGGTATGGTTTTAATATGTTATGATCGTGTTAACAGACGTGTTTCTAATTTATACATATGTGTTTCACGTTATTACCATTATTTACAATCTTATATCACCCATTATTATGTTTCCTTTCTCTAGGTTATTGAGACTGGTTTTATGTAGTGTATCTATATAAATAATAATAAATTAAAAATTATATTTTTTGGAAACATTAAATATATTTCACTTGATTATAATATTTTTTCCTTGTTTTCAATAGAAAAAACTATTATGGTCCTCAAGAATGTTTTTATGTAATGTTATCATTATTAATATAAAAATATGTAATATCTATTAATGGGAATATATGGTCACTATAATATGGTTTCCTCTCATGATACAATGAGGTGTTACAACCTCCTATATATTCCATTCATGCAATGAGATACACGATTGAAATTCAAAATTCTAGATGAAATTTTATCTAAATAGATCCCCAAACATATATAATAGGTGAAATTTGATTTCATCACCTTGAATACATTGTTGTCCCCCAGTTCATGATAGATCTTTGTGAATTTATATGAAAGGGGAATGTTTTTCTTTCTATGGAGTAAAATATTGTTCATCATTAACCACTAGGATTAGTTAAACTAGTTTTTTAGACCTATAGTCGACCTATTGGTTGGATTCTACGATCACGGGATGATTAAACATGTTATTGTGAATAGGACAAGAAATATCCACATTTTATTAATGTTTATAGTTAGTATGAATATTTACCATTATATCATTAACATTGACCACACAAATAGTCTCTGTCTTTCTGAAAAAATTTTATATTTTCTCAAGTGAATATGAATTCAACCTATTCAGGTGATGAGTGGTATATAACAACACATTTTCTTTTTTCATTAGATAATGTGAATTGAGGGAGTTAAAATTATATTTTTTTTGAGATACAATGATTTTGGAGTCAATATGATATCATGTGCACATGAATTTTTTATTCATTTTGACTTAAACCCTATCTAAGGAAATATTGTCTTAATTAGGTTCCTTGATATTTATGCATTTAACTACATCCTCTGTCCTATTAGAACTGCTGAAATTCAATGATTAATATTTTTAAGTGGTAGTTTTTTCATCTTTATTTTATTAATAATGTGAATATTTATTCCATGTACATTCATTAAATGTTATTCCAAGATCCATCGTTCCATCTATTCACTTAGTGAATTGCTTCTACTTGTGAGGCCTATAAGGATTAAATTTTTACACCATATATTCCCTAGAATCCATATTGAGATAGTTATCTTGAGTGATTCTAAATTTTTCATATTGATCATGTCCTAAATGATAGTGATACTTTATATAATACAAGGAATGGTGGGACTTTTGATTATCAGAGGGAACCAACTAAAATGGAAAATAACAACATCATTTGAGGGGATGAAAAAATTCCACCCAGTCATAAGGGATGTGGTTGACTTGAATCCAACACTATAACATCTTGAATATATTGAGTACTTAATGATCCCATGGGTATTGGTGGTTCTAAAAAATACTTCATACTTATAGTTCATATCTTCTAATGGATGAATTATATAGTACATTTAAATGGAGTCTTCTAGGTTTAACATGACTTCACTCTTGTGTAAGTTAGGTATAACTCATGTTCAAAATGATAATTTTTTATCACCAAGGGTTTTCCCATAGTTTAAGTCTTTTTTCAATATCATATGATCTTACCACATCACCTATTTGGAATCATGTCATATAATACTTTTAATGGTACAATTCCATTTTTTATACTGATTTTATTTCTTTAGAGGATGTAGGATTTCTCTTTGATAGATTAGTTGGAATTTGTATTATTTGGGACCATCGCTTCTCCTTTAGAAATGAAAATATTGTATTCCTTATTTTAGGGACTCTTCTACCCCATGGAATGAGTAATCTGTAATGTGTCAAACCCACCCCATCCATAGTACACATATTATATGGGGAATCAATGATTATCTACTAATGTTTCGTTATGATGTTGGAGCTATGAATGACACAGATTGTTATTTTTTTTCTCTGATGTCATATTATGATATACTAGAAAATTATAAAGGTAAATATTACAAGATATCATATTCATTATCTAGAGATGGTTTACAAACTCTTGATATTTTATATTCTTGTACATTAGCTACTGAAAATTCACTCATATGTTTTAGAATAAGTAAGTAATGAGATCCCTACCAACACATCTAGGATTTCATACTGAGGTGTGTAAATGGGAGAATAAATAACTGAGAGGTTGTCCTTAGAAAATTATTTCCATAAGTCCATGATATCTTCATCAACATTGATGGATAATTCTTCAACTTGATCATACCAACATGGTTGTTTCCCATGTTCTTTATCCTAAGTTGTAGGAATATCTGAAGTCCCATTTATTAAGATCAGGTATGCGTGCAAAGAGTCATGTACTTATAATGAACGTTTCTAAACTGTTATTTGATGAGGATGGTTTAAAGGGAATGGTATTTGAGATCATGATAATAGGAATCCTTGATATTTTGATTTTTTATCTTAATGAGGGAACTCGTTGCATATCTTTTACAAGGAATGAACCATTTTATCATGATGAATTTTCACCTTAGGGAGGATCATCTTGGTTACCAATCCATGGGATAAAAATGGGAGGACCTCTATATCTTTTGGTATTATTCATGTATGGAGTAACTTCACATATGATGTCTTGGTAAGAGTACCCATGATCAATATTATGATACCAGGGGAGGAACTTCAAGTTATGTTTTCTAGGAAGGAAAATTATACATACTAGTTAATGTATTATGGGGATGACATTCATGTATGAAACTACATTTTGTATCTAATATTTATTTGATAGACTATTGGTCTACCTTATATTAGTGTTTTAGGGCCTCAATAATTCTAGAACAAATCAATATTGGAATATGAGTCTACTCTTCGGTGATTCTCTACCTTTGGAAATAAGTTATTTTTTATGCTCTCCTGGGGTAGTATTGGTGAAATTATTGGATGAGATTATTTTTTGTGTAACTCTAGGTTCATCAAAGGATATGTTAAATGAGATTTATGACATAAAAAAGCGTATATTGGAATTTCCTTTCTCTTCCCCTAGATTATGATGATGGGTTTCTTCAGACTAGGTATTAATATGTTCCCACTTTTTGGTAGTTTCTGAAACTTGTTAATTGTCTTCCTCAAGTTGAATTGTCATAAGGATATGTGTCTACATGTACACCACATGTAAAATTTATGGACATCCTAACATGATGAATGTGGTAATATGATCTCACTCATAAATATCTATCAGAATATACTGATTTTCCTCATGATGGTTAACAGGTAAATGAGGTCACTCTCAAGTAGGTACTAGTATATGTTCTGATATCATTCAATGACAGTGGAGTAATAATATGTGGTTTCTCAGATTCAAACACTTAGTTATGATGAATGTCACCTTTTACTTCCACTCTATGGATATGTTTACTACAGAATAAGATATGGGAAAGCATATTGACTTGTACATCCATTTCAACCAAAAAGTGTTTGATATGATTCTACAGTGTGACGTAAATATTTGACCATTTTATAGTGGGGTTTGGAATATGTTTCTGATTGTGTATTGATTTTATTATTAGTATATTGTTACTTTTATTATATGCAGGGTTTATAATGTTCATCTTCCCCATAGTAACTTCTTGGATATGTCCACATGCTTGTAATGACATGATATTTCACTATGTATTTTCCATAAATAAATAGTTTTGTTAATATCATGTTTCATATGAAACAAAAAATACTAAAGGACAATAACTCTTTTTATAAAAAAATATTTTGATTAATATATGGTATTCATTGAATAATCTGGTAAAAAAATTTATAAGAACTCCTGAAATAATGGACTTGTTTAAAAAAATTCAATACGTATGGTCAAGAAACTCATAAAATATTTATTATTCTGTATATTTATTTTACAAAAAGGATATTTTTCTTGTTTGATAAATTTCATATTATCAGTAATTTTAGATAAATAGTTAATATCCAAAAAATGATTTCCTATAAAAAAATCACAATATTTTATGATTTTATATTAGTGTAAAAATTTTAAATTTTAGGATTTTAATTTGGAAAAATATTCTTAATTTTTTAACTTATCATAAATTTTTTGGCTTATGATTACTTTTTTTGATATATTTATAAATTATTAATTATTAGGTCAACAGTGAAAAATACATTTTTAGAAATAAAATGTCATTAATGAAATTATTATTATATAATAATAGATTTTAAATCCATGAAACCTTTATCTAAGAAAAAATATGTATTTTATAAAAAATATTATAATTTTTAAAATGTTTGTTTTAAATTACAAACCAATAGTTGAAATTTTATAACATCAGCTATATTATTTAAAAAAATTAATACTTTATGTATTTATTATTTTATAATTAATTTTATCACTTTTAGAAAAATAATATAAAAATGAGGATTTCAACTATTTAATAATTTTTTCTAGATTATGTAATACAGGCTGATTTATATTTAAGAAAAAAGGATAAATTAATTTGTTAAAAACTATTTATCTCGATGAATATAAAAAAAATAGTGTTTAACCAAGAGGTAAAGATCATAAATATGTTTATAACATTAGTGGGAAAGGGTAAATGAAACCTTTATCTACCTTACCCATTACCATCTTCAATATTTCCCAATTTCAAAGTTTTATTCCTTGACAGTGGCATCCCATTATAAAAATGGTTGACATTATTTACAAAAATTCATCCATCTTCACTTATAAATGGGAAACTACACCTCTTTCATTCCATCACACCAAAAACTAATTATTTCATCCCAATATCTTCTCAAACCACTAATAAAAATTTGTTTATACTATGAGTATGATCTGGTCTTCTAAACAGTCTATCCCTCTAAGGAGTAATCCCCTTTTTAAAGGAGATAATCCCAGAAGTAAGGTATAAATTTTTAACCAATCCTTTCTCATTTATATTTATTTATATAGACTTATTATTCCTTAGATTCCATAAAACCATATTATAATAATAAAAAATAAATAATTAGTTTATTAGTATCTTATTATGATGAAGGTAAAATCATTAACCAAATTTCTTATATCTTTTAAAAAAATAGAGACCACCATTCGTGTGTTATGTTGACTAACGTCTCAAAGAAACAACATGTATAGTTTTAAACAACATACATACAAGTATAATACTATTAGGGAAATTTGTATATAAGTATAAAATTTGTAAGTAATTTTGTATTCTGAAATGATAAACCATGTTATTATTTTTCCCTATTCTATGGGAAGAAAAATCATTATCTATTCAAACATGTGGATTAAAGACTCCATAGAATAAATGAATTATGGTTTTTCTATTCATCACATCCTGACACGAATTTTCATAATAATAGTCATAATTGATAAATATTATTTTTAATAAATTAATACTGTATTTAAATACACATTTTTTTTAACTAATTAAGATTATGATCAATAGAAAACTAGGTAAAATTCAACTATCTAAAATGGAGTTCTGAGAGAGAGAAATTATTTCCTCATTGTATGATATATATTTTTTAGAGATTTTATTAATCTTATAATTATTTTTAAATATGATATAACAAAGTAATAAACACTTATGATATCATAATTATTTTGGTTTAATGATGTTACAACTAAATTACTTCATATCATCCATTAATTACTCTATGTTTGTGTTTGAGTGGGATTAAACACATACTTGAACTATGTTATAAATTTATACCATGTATGAAAATGGAAATTTAAGTTTTATTCATATATATTATAAAAAATCAAATAGTTTTTCCTTCTTCTTCTGTATTGGTAATATAAAAATTAAACTCATTATTTAAAAAAACACCAATCATTCTCTAATATTCATCAAACATGCTCATCTAAAAATTCATTTTTAAAGATAAAAACAAAAATACCATTTAAAATAAATTATTACATTACAAATAATTATAAGACATAAATTCCAATACCTTGTAGGATATGGTAATGTTGAACTTCGGGATAATAGTGAAGAATAACACTTTTATTATGAAACATGTTCCAAATGACCATGATTACTCACTCCCGACATCAAAATTTATATTAAATAGATAATATACAAGAGAATGATAATTTATAATGATGGTTATAAAAGGATATATATATATATATATATATATATATATATATATATATAATGTTTCTAAATTTATTATTAATATGGTTAATTTTGTTATACATTATGTTATTTTGTATTTCTACTAAGTTTGAATTATTTCAAGGGCTTACTGGTCTCAAATTTAATTTATGAAATATATTTCTTAATGTGAATCGTGATTCATTTAATATGGAATGATTAATGAATAAAGAATTTATTTTAAAATATTCAAGATGTTTGAAGATATATAATACTTACATTATTTTAAATTCCTTTCAATAAAAAATTTACCATTATTGAAAGGGGTTTTGATCAAAATGTTTCTCCACCCCTAACGGTTTTGATTGCCAATATTATTTTCAAACCAAAATTGTTTAAAAAGATAATCAAATTATAAAAATTTTATTACTTATAAAAAACTACATAATTTTCATTTGATATTCATTAGGTCTATATTCCTCATCAAAATTTCATTTTCCCTTGACTCTTACTTTAAATGAAGCATTACTTATATATAAAAATGGACCTTTATCTTATTCTAAATTGAGAACATCCCTTTTCCTAATATAGATATTAATTAAATTAATTTGAGTGGTTATATTTCTATGAATTATTAATTTATTAATCCCATTGTAATAGCCTGGACGTTTTTTGAATAATATATTTTTCCGGAAAATGTATATTATATTAATTTAGTCACAAGATAATGTTTTTAATGCAGTCAATATAAATAGAAATGTGTCTATATGTATTTGAGTTTTAGATTAACTTTTTTCAATTATATCCATTGTTCAATATGATCATTGTGAATTATATTCTAGATAATAATTTTAATGTTATAATTACTCTTTATTAGTGGAAATGAAAAATGATAATTAATTTTAGAAATGAGAAATAATGGACTAATCCTATAGATTCATATCATACTAATCCCATTTATTAGAACATGTTAGGTAGGTAGAGGCACTGGGTTGTGCTCTTGACCAAGACCAATCTGAGCTTTAAAAGGTGATGCTTCAAGGAAATCACCTTCAGAATAATTTCAAGTTAGTGGAAATTACAACTTGGGAGATGTTATATAAGCCACCCCAGGAATCTATCACCATCGTACACCTTAACCTAAGGTCACATACAGGTATTATAAGGGGTTATGTGTCAATACATTAGTGACTTAATATATAGTCTCATTGAGTAGATATAATTTTTGTCCCATCAATTTTGTTTTGATATTAGTTTTTCTTAAAAATATGATGAATATGATAAATTAATTTTTCGAATAAAATTTGCACTTTTCATAAAATAAATATTATTTTATAATAAACTAAATTATTATTAATAATGTTTATATTAATGATATTTTTTTATAAAAAAAACATCTCTATATATATAAATCATTTTTTTCAATTGACAGCAATTTCACTATGCATTTTTATTTGTAATTATTTTTAATATATAAGGATTTTTATATTTAAAATTTGAAATTATATTATTTGGGGAATTAATATTTTTCAAATAATTTTCATTTTTGAAATAATACAATAAAAATTACCTTACGGTAAATTTATGATAATTTTATAAAATAATTTAGTTTTTTATAAATAGTAAAAATACAGTTTGGGTTTTTCGGTATATTTAATGACTTAATAATTATGTTATAATGTTATAATAAGTAATATAAAATTTTTATAAGATCTTTTGGATTAATTAAATATAATATCTATCCCTTGTTTCCAATACCAGGGGAATATACCACGTGTTATACCATGGTTTTTCATTTACCACTATCTTTATGTCCATGGAAATTAATGAACAAATCCTCCACCTTTTCTATATATTCCAACCCATTACTGCGTTAATATTCCGTCCCAATTAATCCTTCACTAATATTTGATATCATTACCTCACAATGATCCACCAATGTTTTATCAATCCCCCAAGGTCCCAATATTCATTTTTTGGGTGTTACTCTTCAAGGTAAGAGAAATATCAACTTCTATTTTCCTTTCAAGTTCCCTTTTTATGCGGTATGTATTTGAATTTTTAAAATTATGTTATTCTTCCAATTTTTCATCCTTTTACATTATTAACATTAATTTATGAAATTGAGACCCTTGTCCCGTCCAAATTTATGGTTTTCTAAAACCATATTTCACACCTTTATGTTGTATAATTTTCTTCTTTAAATTTCTATCTTTTTATTAATAAAATTATCATTTTGTTTTCTTATTATGAATAACAATAATTCATTTTTTCCAAGGGTATTCCCATATATGTCAAAATAGTATATATATTTTAGTTATTAATATACATGATATTATTTATACATTTCCATGTGTTTAAAGAGACATAATGAATTTATCTTTAAGAACATCTAAAAAACATCATGATTTTGATATAAAACTTGTTTGTTTTATTCAAAAAATATTATTTCTGAAATGTTTTATTATGATATATGTGTCTCAAATTAAATAATACATATTAAGGGTAAGAAATTACTTATATCCAATTTAAGGGGTAAATAATTTAATATCAAGATATGGCATGTTTTTTGATACGTTGGTGAATAACCTTAGTAATTATTATCACACCTCGGTTACAAAACTTGGTTATTTTATTTTTAATGACTTAATTATATGTTTTAGTAACATTTAAATTTTATGATTCATGTTATTTTTACTATGATATGTCTCTTTTTCCTTTTCCCATTCCTTTATTCCAAATTTTCTCATTGATATTTCTCATGATCACCAGTTAACAGTTTCCCTTTATTTCCCTAACTGGGCCTTATACTCACCATTTACATTTATGTATGTACACGTGTTATAAAATGATATTAATGTGGTTATGATGAACCAATGATGAATCCTTGAAAGTGGATTATAATTATTTTTCTATTTTCAAGTATTATGTACCTTTTTTCAATGAAATTAATCATTAAAAGATCCATTGTTTTTACCATATAAATGAAAAGTTATGTACTAATAAGGTGTGATTATATAGCCGATATCAATGGATAGTTTAGTTACTTATGTAAATTTGGATTTTAAAACATTAAGAATAACCTCGGATATATGTATAACATATTGGTAATTTTGTAAAATATTTTGTACATGGTTTCTGAGAATTGTAATCCATGTCTAGATATGAACAACTAGTCATGGTTCTTGGAAAGATGTACCTAGGAATGAGAACTCTAACATGGTGATCCAATCCTAACTAAGCATAACCTAGTACAAATAAATGTGACTTACGATGAACATGAGATTACACTCGTAAGGGATATGTTTGGTTAATAAAAATCTTGATATTAACCATGATAATGGATTTTTAGAATATGTAATTTTTGTTAATGAATTTCATTTTTATGTTTTAAAAAATTAAAATTCATATATACTTATAATATTTTAAAAACATGATTCTCTTTATGGTTTTCTCCTTTTATAAAATGGTTGAAAATAAGAGAAACCCCATAACGGGTGAGATCAGTGGACTAGGAACTAACATCCATCTAATGGAATACGAAATATAAATCCTCATAAGAGTTATGAATCAAATAACTTGAGATATGAGGAATAATATGAACCAATCTGAGATTCCAGATTCTACTCAAATAGAATAAATTGTTTTTGTACCTTATGCATCAATGGCCACCATCTATCAGTGGACCTATCATCACATTGATTATTGAAAAATATATAAGCTATATATGAAATAATATTTCTATACTCCATTGTTTGAAATTATATAAATTTAGTCTCGATGTGTTCCAATTAGAGGGAGAAGTTGATCAGTGGTGGAAACTGATTAAAAACCCAATACTAAGAATGGAGAATTAATCTATGGAGTGAGAAGTGTTCATATGAAGCATTTCCAAAAAATATTTTCGTTGTTTGATGAAAATAAAAATTGAGAAGGAATTTATATCACTGAAGTAGAAGTAAAATGAATATGTGGGAAGTTATAAGATGAATTCTACAAGGATTTATTACTACACATCTATGTTTTTTGTGGAACCAAATAGAAAGGTTCATAGATTATTTGGTGGACTAAGACCCCATATATGGAAGAGTATTCCTAATCGAAACTATAATAGTTATGATGACATAGTGGTATGCGATATGAAGGTTGAAATAGAGTTTTGAGAGATTTAGTGGTATCAAAAATCAATTGAAAATAAATATATAATTTTATAAAATCCTAAGGTGTATCTTTGATAATGGAAGAGGGGGAATGAATGTGATAAATTTCACATGAACCCAATATGGGAAAAATCATTCAAGGAACTTATTGCCTGGGATCATGGAATGATACATGTGTGGATGAGATGGGAATATTTATCAAAACTATCATAGTGAGATGAAGCCTCATCTTATCAACCCTAATAACAAAGGGAAAATGTTTTAGGCCCTTCATGAAGTCCAATGCATTAAGTGTGGAGATCAGGGGCACATCACCAATCACTATCCAAATCCTATGTTAATGTAGGGGAATCACCATAAACCTCATCATAGGCTGAGTGAGAATGTTTTGGATTTTTATACCATGATCGATGAAGTTAAAGATCTAAATGATGTGGTGATAGGTACTCTAGTTGTTCTCTCAAATCTAGAAAGTACTTTGTTTGATTCTGGTTATACACATTACATTATTTTTAGGTATGTATGAAATTATTATAGATTCAATTCTAGAACATCTAGAAGTATAGTTATCTATCAAGACTCATGGAGGGATTATCCATGAATCAATAGTGTATAGAAACACTTTTAATCACTTTGGAGAGAACAATCTCACAGAATATATATTAGTCATTCTCATGTTGGAATTCAAAATTATACATGGGTTGAAATATCTCCCAACGTATAATGCTTTGATCAACTACAGAATCTTGGAAATATCAATGGTCATGAATGGACCACCAATAGATTTTTTTAAAGGATAGATATCTCAACATGAGCTCTATATAGAAGCACCTCCTGTATCCTTATTTATGGATATGATCATTAAATATTAAGAAGGAATTGAAAGTCTATGAATATAATGAATCATCATCATTAATAAGTACATTGATATATTTCCTGAGGATTTATTGGGGCCACCCTCAGAATGAGAGGTAGATTTATACATTGAACTCATGCCTAGATCCAAGACAATATGAAAGAACATGTATATAATGGAAAATGTGGAGCTGACAGAATTAAAGAAACACCTCCAATATCATTTGGAGAAGGGGTTTATCAAACCAAGTCTGTATCCTTGGGGAGAAAAATTTCCCTTTATGAATAAGAATGATAGATCAATGCGGCTATGAATTGATTATAGAGAACATAATAAGTTCACAATGAATAATAAGTACCCACATTATAGGATTGATGGTTTATTTTTCCAGCTTCATGGGGCTCAATTATTATCTATAATTTATCTTTTATCTGGTTATCATTAATTGAGGGTAAAAAAAGAATATACTATAAAGACTAAATTACAATAAATATGTGGGGATTGTGAGTTTGTTTTTATGCTCTTAGTCTCGAATAATTCTCCTACTATTTTATGTAATTGATTAATAGTCTTTAAATGATTCGTTAGTAAATATGTGGAAGTTTTTATTGATGATATTCTAAAATATTATAAATTTTTTGAGGAGAATTAGGATCATCTAAGGGTTATATTGTGAACTCTATGGAAGGATTGGCGATTTGAAAAGTTTCTCAAATGTGAACTCTTGTTACATCAACAATATTTCTTGGGGAACAGTGTAACCAATGAAGGAATCTCAGTTGACTCTACTAAGACAATTATTGTGGGGAGTGGCCTCATCCAACAATATAAATAGGGATTCCTAGTTTCTTTGGTCTAGTATGATCTTATTGGGGGTTTGTGAATAAAATATCATGACATCCGAATCCACTAACCTGGTTAAATCTAAAAGGGGTCAAGATCATATAGACAAAGGAGTGTGAAGAATGTTTCTAAGTGATGATAAAGAGAGTGGTTACTTCACATGCATTAAATCAACCCACTATTGAATAAGGATTCGTTATTTTTATTGATTCTTCTATAAAAGGGAATGGGTTTGTCATCATAGAAAATGGTAAGGTGACTAAATACACACCACAATAGTTAAATTATCATAAGAAAAATTATCCAATATATGACCTAGAGATGGCTGTAGTTTTTTTTATCTGAAGATATGGAGTAACTCTCTCTATTGGGATAAAATTGATATATACACAGAACACCAATGGTTAATGAATATTTTCACACAAAATTGAATTAAATAAAATATTGGTACACTGGTTCTAACTTCATAAAGAATATTATTGTACAATTAATTATCATACTCGAAGAGAAAAAATGTTATTCATGTATTAATTAGAAAACACCTTATTGTACTAGAAATGATAAGGATTAAAGGTGATCAATTGATGAATTTCCTAGTAAAACTATACCTGAGAATCATATAAGAAGAGGAATCATCAACACTGTCCCAAATGATTTCTGAACCATCATTACTGGAGAAGTTCAAAAAATATCAATGAGAAGAATCTTTGATAAAGAAGAATATAAAGGATGTGTATAATGGGAAGTTAACAAATATTAATAGTTATAAATAAGGTGTACTAAATGTTTTACTAAGATATGGGTTCCATATATTCAAGAAATAATGGAGATAATGGATGAATATCATAGCTCTATATTCTCTATACATCTTGGAAGCACTAAAATATATAGGGACATTTGTGATCATCGTTGATGGGATAAAATTAATATGGTATTGTTGACTAAACTAAAAGGTGTATGGTGTGTCAATAAATGATGGTAGAGAGACAACATCCTAAATGAGTATTAGAACAACAACCTATACCAAAATGAATGTTGTAAAATATTCCAATGGACTTTATAACTAGTCTCGTGAGAACATAAAAAGGAAAAAACCAATATAGATTATAGTTGACCACCTCACCAAGAATTCCAATTTTATCACTATTTGAGAAGACTTATCTCTTGTTCTACTGGCCATGATATACATGATCGAATTGGTAAGGGTATGTGGAGTGACAATTTATATCGATTCTGATAGTGATCCAAGGTTAACATAATAATTTTGGGGAGGTATTAAACATGCTCAGAATACTGTATCAAATCTATATATGGCATATCACCCTCGAACAGATAAGAAATAAAAATTGACTATTTAAAATCATGGTTCATGCTAATAACATGCTCAATGGAATTTAAAGGTTGATGATATCAACACCTTCAATTATTTTAGTTCTCATACTATAAAATATTGCATTAGAGTAATTAAATGGTTCCCATTTAATCTCTATATATAGTGAATTATAAGATTCCTAATTGATAGGATACATCTTGTGGGATAAATATTTTTCGCATTGATCTAGTGCAAGAGATGAAAAAAGGTTCATTGTATCCATGAAGGCAAAAAGGATTCTAAGAGTTATTAGAAGATCCATGCTAAAAACCATCGAAGCAACATGAATTTTGATGTTGGGGACAAAACCTTCCTTTGAGTCTCACCTTGGAATAGATTCATGTAGTTTTTGAATAAGGAGAATCTTATCGCTATATATATTTTCCCCTCTAAAATCCTTGATCATATTAGAGCAGTAGCCTTTCGGGAATCACATCCACCAAACCTTGCTAATGTTGATGAGGTTTTCAAGTTATCTTCTCTAAGTAAGTACATACCTTACCCTTAACAAGTACTATATTATAAAGTGGTACAACTAGAACATAACCTCTCTTATAAGAAGAAATCATGGGATATCATGGACTTTAGAATCATGGTTATACAAAACAATATAACCCACCTCATTAAAGCGTTAATTATATGATCTAAAAATAGAAATAAGTGATGTGGGAACTAGAGGAAACAATTAGATATAAGTACGCGCAAATTTTCTCAACTGAGAGAACAAGTTGAATTTTCAAGATTGTAATTTCTTATGGGGAGAAGAATAGAATGACCCAAATATTTTTGAATGATATTTCTTCCATAAAATGAATACTATATTAATTTATTCACAAAAAATATTTTTTTGTATAATGTTAATATAAAGGGATATGTGACCATATGGATTTGAACGTTCTATGACTGTTCATAAATATGACCATTGGGAATTATACTCTTGATAATAATTTTAACATTATAATTAATATTTTTAAGTAGAAATGAAAATGGATAATTAATACAGAAATAAGAAACTATGGACTAAACCAGTAGATTCGTGTTGTACGAAGCCAATTTGTCAGAACATGGGTGGGTGGTAGCATCACAGATATTCTATTTTGACCAAGAACAATTTGAGCTTCAACAAGTGAAGCTTGAATGAAATTTCCTTTGGGAGAAGTTCATGTTAGTTTAAATTACCTCTATAATGATGTTCACTAAGCTACCACATGAATATATAACCATATCACACCTAAACCATAGGAATTTTGTATGTGTTATAAGGGTTTATATTTATATTACATAGTTATATAATGTATAACATCTTTTTAATAGAGAAAAAAATTCTTCCATAAATTCCCTTTTGATTTTAATTTTTCTTAAAAATATGATTAATGTTATAAATTAATTTTTTCATAGAATAATTTTACTTTTGAAAAAAATTGTAATTATTTTAATAAATTAAGGTACTATAAATAATTTTTTTTGATGAAATAGTATTAAAAAACATGCTTCTATAAATATAAATTATAAAATAAATTTATTTTTTTCAAGTGTTCGAAATTCCACTATGCATTCTCTATCAGCTATTATTTTTAGTAAATAATTTTTTTATATTTAAATGTTAAACATATCATATTTAGGAAATAAATATGACAAAAAAATATCATTGTAAGGCCCTGACCCAAAAATCTAGGAGTCAGTACATTATTTTAATGCATTGGCATGATTACAAGGAATAAAGTCTCAAAGGACGGATCATTTTAGTAGTCTTGGAAACAAGATACATACATAAGTTCAACATTTCACCTTGAAAAGAAAAACAACACTAAATTATTTCATTAGAAACATCCAAGATTCCTAGATTATACCTACAAGTCACTCATAACTAACTTCTTCATATCATGGGAAAATGAAACATAAGAAATGGGTGAGTTCAAATGCTCAGTAAGAGTAATCAATAAAACGGAAGATAACATAAACATTAGGCATAGTGAGTAATTGAAAACACATGCCTTTACAAATAAAAAACATCAACACTTTATGGCAGGAATATGATCTAAAAAAATAATTCCATAATAAAACATAGTCATGGGTATTTTACTAGTGGAAAAACCACATGAAATATCAATAAATAATCTTATAATGATGGAATTCATAATGTCAGACATCATAACCACATAGTCAAGGCCTCATGCCAAGACTAAAAATAAGATTATTTCATGTCCTTGTGCCAAGACACTATTTTGTCTCATGATACCTACCAATGAATCGAGGAGCTATAGCGGGCTCCACCCATCACATAGTAAGTCCAACTCATTCATCATATGAAAATATTGAAACATAATATAAATATTCGTATTAAAAATACCATATGAAATGTCAATATTTTAACCAAAAACCATGAATGGCATAAAAATAGCACATCCACAGTCAAACATAACTCATTCAATACAATATGGAATATTTTGTTATAATAAATCAACCTCAACTGAGAATAATGAAGGATATTGACATAAATAAAAATAATCATCAAAACTATTTTAGATAAATCTTCCCCTATTTCTTGAAAACAATTAAAAGTCACTATTTATTAGGATGCCATTTAAAATAGATTATTGAATCAAAGTTTCCCATACCACATTGAAACTGTTAAAAGAAATTTTAATTTTAAAAAATTAATGTCCATATAAATAAATACTTAAAACCATTTTTAAAAAATGTACATTAATGATAATGATTTAGAAGAATAAATATTTGAAACATTTAAAATGATATTTTAGTAAGAGTTCATAACCAAAATAGAGACACTTGAATACATATAATTGAGGTAATAAAGTAATTATAATATCATGAGAATAAAGTGATTCATGATATACTATGTCAAAGTTCATTATATACACCATATAAAAGTGAATTGGCATATAACAACAAAGAAGTCTCAATGGAATGTAAATTGAGACGAAATCCTTTATAAAGACTGTATCCTTAGGTTAAGGATAAATCCACGACATAATTATGTGTGAAAAATATAAATACACTGAATATTATTGGGTATTAACTGTAAATCAATCAGAGAACATTCACACATATTCTTGTAAAAACAACACTAATGACTTGGTTGTTTAACTCAATGAATGGAAATTGAGTTAAGATTACTCTTATCAAGTTCATATCAATGACTTGAGAAGTTATCAATGGAGTGTTTATGTGTATCAAAAGTATATCCACCAAAAGAGGATTGGAAATTAAGACATAAATAATAAATACTGATTCCACTCATAATCATGGAGTAAAAATAATAAATGAAGTATGCATAAAGCCCAATGAGTGGAAATTAATATTTCAAATTCCCTTACCGGCTAGGTAACTCATGAAACATAAACCCCATGAAAGAAGGATCATACAATGAAGATGTAAATACAGATACATTAATTTATATTACACCAATAATATTTTAATCGGAAGTAAATACACCACAAAATAGGAAATATTAACAAATATAGCATGAATCTCATGGGAATAAAAAGTGAGATGAAAAACCCTTATCACGTTGTAATCAATAGAGTCGTGTGAAAAAAAGTTTATAACCACCAAATGAATAATAGAATACCATGCATATAAAGAGATTCATGATAATATATATCAAATGGAAGTATAGAATACACAACATGAAATAAATAAGTGGTGAACAATGGAAATCTCACGTAATTAAAAGTGAGATAAGAAACTCATTACCTCAAGTCTGACTTGTCTTGTATGTTCCGTGTTCTTCCTGAATAATAAACTTAAGTTATTTGATACATGTTTAAGAACATTTTTCATGTTTATTATTTTTTTTATTTCACTTATTGCCTTTCTATAAAAATTATTTAATTATTTGTGTTCATATTGGATATTTTATCGATGTTCTGAAGTTGAGTGAAAATTGAACTTGTTATAATTAAAAAAAATTCATTGGTCAAAATTCCATTATCTAAAGAATGATATTAATGATTTATATATCATATATATATATATATATATATATTATATCTAATATATTTATGTATTTATAACAGTACATAACATTTGGAGATAAGAAATTAAAAGCACTGTTCATGGAGATGGTAAGTTGTACGTACGCATGAACGCTAGTTTCATTAATATTTTCTATTTTAATGGAATTAAAATATATTGATACATAGTTATATTATAATTACAGTATAATATAATATATAATATAATTAACTCCATCTTTTATACGTCCCACATAAGTAATTAAAGAGTCCAATCACTTTGAGGGGGAGGTAGTCTGCACTTCCTCAAATTAAATTATCGCATTTACCCATAATGGAAACTATAAAGGTATGATATAAATGGAAAATAATGAATAATAAACAAAACAAATACATAATTTATATCATATATAAATACAGTTCCATCTTAATGGCCACCATGAGAGGCGGTAGGAGATAATTGAACAATCATCGTTTCGTGAGGCGTTAGTTTTCCAACCACAGAAACAATGTGTTCTTTACCCATTAGATGGAGGTTTCTCTAAGTGTAGTTATAATCATTATCATAAAACCATCCTAGTATATTGAGGAGACTGGTGTGGTTATAAAAGAAAGTAATAAAATGAGTTTAGGGGTTGGAGAAGTAAAATTAAAAAAAACATTAAGAGAAACCATTACCTTTAATTCGGGTAACTCCCTTAGGTTTATACCAAAATAACTTCTTTAGGTGACTTCTACCGAAGGTAAGGCATCTAGGTGTAATAGAGGGATTTTTAGAGCTTATTTAGGCTGGGGTTGGACCAACCAAGGGGCTTGAGAGGTTTGAGGAATGTGTTAGAAGTGGTGTCTTTTTATAAGGGAGAGGATGGGATTTTTAAAGAAGTTTGAAAATGTTATTTTATTATAAACTTATCTTCTGCAACAAAAGATCCAAAACAAATTAAAGTAAAATATAAGATGACTCATGTTCGAAATAAAATTATCCAATAAGAATTGGACAGGTTTTAGATATTTTTTTAGTATTAATAATCTTATTAATTTAAATCAGTTATTAATGTGGTGAATACTTCTTAATAATTGTGTCATTAATACTTTAATTTATTTGATGTCTAAAAGAAATAAAAAAATTACCATAATATAGGAAATAATTTTATATTTCTAATGAATATTTATAGTTGAAAAGATTATTTATATAACTCAATGTAAAAATTTATATACTAAAAGATATTTGTTAATGTCATTTTTGTCATTACATTAAGTTAATTAAAATAAATTGTCATTATCACTCTTAAGTGGATCCATGGGGTCCCAAAATCGACCGAAGTATGACCATGGTTGTCCATGTCTCATCCAATAAGGTTTAGAAAAGTGTTATGGTAATTTTGTAATATTATAATATTCTTTTTACCCTGATTAACCTATTTACCTTTAACTACGGTAAATAAAAGTCAAAAGTAACTATTCACCAAAAATTATTTTCATCTTATGAACCACATTTTACTTACTAATAACTACAATGTGTGTCTAATTTTCAAAATTCAATTCACAGAAGCGGTAAAATTTCATTTAAAAGAAAATGTCTGTTTTTTAACTACAACTAAGCAGTTTTACTATTCATAAAAAATTAATGTTTTTCAGAAAAATACCATAAATTCTGCCTAATCTATATTTGATATTCTGAATTGAAAAATGATATTTGTTTTACCAAATTCAAAACATAGATGTTTCTTTAATAAATTTAAGATTAATTCTCATTGTCAAAAATAATAGCATGTTTTTAAGAAACAATAACTATCAAAAGATTGATACTTGTTTATGTATAATTTCAAAGTAAATTTAATTCCACTGAATAAAATTTGATTAAATGGTAAAATATAATATAATTATACTTCCAAACTATTTAAATTTATAATTGAACACTGTAAATTATTTTGTTTAAAAAAGTTGTTTTCAATTAAAATTTAGTATTTTTCACAATTCACCCAAATAAATAAAGGTAAGTATGAATGTTCCCAAAAATGACACATACTAGGGTTCCATGTAAGAAAACATGGATATGGAAGAGAAAACTATTCATCAAGTTCTCATGGATAGTGATCAAGAATATTATTAGGGGAAGGTTAACGATCTAAAACCCATAAACTTGTGATGGGTTGAAAGGTCTTTGATTACCCGGTTAGAAAAGTAAACAAACAAAAAAAAAATTATGTTCCTTTTCATAATTCTAGTGAATTTATTTATAGGATTGACTATGAGAATAAAGAGATATACTTACTTTACATGTACAGTTTCATCCATTAAGAAATTTCTACCACAAACTCATCTTTTCTCCAAATGATGAGTATTCAAGATGACTTGGTTACACTTGAAGCACTACAATCAACTTATAGATAATCACATATTCCACAAAGGATGAACTATATATTTCCCTTGTCATTAATCATTAACCAATACCAAAATGGTTAGTACATGATCATATGATCCCCCAAAAGAAAAATCCTTTATTGAAAGAAATACTACTCTTAATATCCTAATTTTAAACAAACAATACCAAAAGTTCAACAAATACCCTTCAACGAAAAATTTTCCTTCAAATCCTTCAATATAATCCAAACTATGATTGAAACCAAAAACTCAGAAGAATTTTATTATGTAGTCTTCTAAATTAAATTTTATCTCAAAATAACATCGACTACTCTTAAATTCACATACTAAAATGTAATTAACCTAATCACATATTCTCTATGATAGGTTAATAATTTCCATAAATAACCTAAATCACTATAAATCCACAATAAAAACTTTGAAAAATATACATCATTACTCCTCAAATGAAATCACATAGTATTCTATTATCTTTAGGTATATAGTGTTCCCAACAGAGAAAACGTCTTCCAAAATAACATTTATCACATAATCACCAAATCATTTTCCCGAATTAAGGATATCCATTTGATAATACATAATGTCCCAAATAAAGTTAATAAAATCATTTAACTAAAAAAGAATCCATCACACTAACCAGGGACTTCATTTAGTCTAGTTGTAAAAGATAAATCCCAATCGCACTCTTGTTGTGGGTTCGATTCCATCAGCTTTGTCTGACATGACGGGTTATCCCACGGTCTGTTTGTTGTCCTTTTTCAAAAACAATATTTTATAACATTTCCAAAATGATAAAAATTCTTTCAAATAACCATAACATAATTTCACCACAAATTCTATCTCATACTTCAAATTTTCATCCCAAAATTTATTAACTGGTAATTTCCTCAAATTCAAGGATCATTTAATCCCTAATGGTTATTTATAACTATATCCAAAAAAGAAGAGGTAATTCTTCCTCAAATATCATTCTCACAAAACAAACGGCATGGTTATACATATAATAGAATAGTCTTCAAATGTAATCATATACTTTTAAACATTTCTACATCCATTTATTTCCACATAGGTTCTTCCTTGACTTAAAGGTTATCTTAGAGAATATGGCATTGACTCAGGTAAAGCTAAAATCCCTTAAATTTATGGAAAATTACTATAATTGGATTCTTATGATCATTTTGGTTTTCTTCCATAGTACTCTTCATTTTTCTCCAGAAATTCTTTACATTATGTCCTTGTTTACCACACATAAAGCATTTCTTTTTTCCATTGAGACACTTTCCTAGGTGTCTCCTTCCACATTTCCTGCATAATGGAAATTGAACTTTCTTTTCTCCATAGTCTCCATAGCTGGAGCTCTTCTCATCCACCACCTTTATCTTCATTATTGAGTTCGGGAGTTGGTTAATATATATGTTGTTGATCATATTTTTGTAAAACTGATTTGGCATGAACATGATATCATTTACACCTATCAACATTCCATTTCGTTTCTCATTTCCACCATTGTACCCACCTTGTACATCATCTTCAATGTTATGATGAATTCCTTGGAATACAGTAATTGACTAACACAAGAAATCATTATGTGAGTCATAAAACCATTTAGTGAATATAATAACACTGTATTTTCAAACAAAAACACCATAAGATTAAACAAGGTTATTTATTCTCATCCTAAATTAAAATCCTTCAAATCAGTTTGTATAGTAAATTTGAATTATCATAAACATATCCACTGGGAGTGTCATAACCAATAGTGAAGCAAGACCGGTTTTCGAGTACCTGGATACCCCGGGTCAAGCTCGAAACTCCTTATCGGAGTTTTCACTCCTAGGTACATCTGTTCTAGAGCCTCCTCTACCTGCTCGTATCCATACAGGGATGTATCTCTTAGAAAACCCAGATAATATTTACATTACCAAAAAATTTGGTTATTCTTCTATACTAATGCTCAATGTCTATCTTAGGGTGGTGTTACCAAATTCGAGTTTTTTTTTCTAAATCTAGCTTCCAAGGTTTGTAATAAACTTTCTCTGACACAAACTGTAATGCCCGACCCAAGAATCCGGGATCTGGTAAATTATTTTAAAACATTGGAAAGATTACAAGGAATAAAGTTCCAAAAGACAGATCAATTTAGTAGTCTTGGAAACAAGATACATACATAAGTTTGACATTTCAACTTGAAAATAAATACAATAATAAATTATTCCATTAGAAACACCCAAGATTCCAAGATTATGCCTGATAGTCACTCATAACTAACTTCTTCATATCCTAGGAAAATGAAACATAAGAAAGGGGTGAGCTCAAATGCTCGGTAAGAGTAAGAAATTCAATATAAGATAACATAAACATTAGGCATGGTGAGTAATTGAAAACAGATGCATTTACAAATAATTAACATGAACACTTTATGTCAGGAATATGATCTAAGTAAATAATGCCATAATAAAACATAGTCATGGGTATTATACTTGTCAAATAACCACATGATATATCAATATCTAATCCCATAATGATGGAATTTATAATGCTGAACATCATAACCAAATAGTCAAGGCCACATGCCAAGAATATAAATAAAATTCTATTGAGGCCTTGTACCAAGACACTAGTTTATCTCACAAGACCTACCAATGCATCGAGGATCTATAGTGGGCTCCACCAATCACTTACTAGGTCCAATGCATTCCTCAAATGAAAATATTGAAACATAATCTTAACATTATTATTAAAAAAAGCATACGAACTGTCAATATTTTAACCACAAACCATGAATGGAATAAAAATAACACATCCACAGTCAAACATAAATCATTAAATACAGTATGGATGATTTTATTATAATAAATCAACATCAATAGAGAATAATGAACGATATTGACATAAATTAAAATAATCATCAAAACTATTTGATAGAAATATCCCCCTTTTTCTCGAAAACTTTTAAAATTTATTATTTATCAGGAAGTCGTTTAAAATAGATTTTTGAATCAAAGTGTCCAAAACCACTTTCAAACTTTGAAAAAGAATTTTAATTTTAAAACATTAATTTCCATGTAAATAAATCCTAAAACCCATTTTTAAAATGTGGACATTAATGACAAATATTTTGAAAAATAAATATTTAAAACATTTAAAATGATATTTTAGTTAGAGTTCCTAACCAAAATAGAGACACTTGAATAAAAATAATTGTGGTAATGAAAACTTTATAATATCATGATAATAAAGGGATTAATGATATACTATGTCAAAGTACATTATATACATCATATAAAACTGAATTGGTGTATAACAGCAAAGAAGTATCAATGGAATGTAAATTCAGATGAAATCCCTTATAAAGATTGCATCCATAGGTTAAGGATAAATCAATGACATAATTATGTGTTAAAAATATATATAAACTCAATATGATTGGATATTCAATGTAAATCAATCAGAGGAAATTCACACTTATTCTTGTAAAAACAACACCAATGACTTGGATGTTTAACTCAATGAATGGAAATTGTGTTAAGAATACTCTTATCAACTTCATATCAATGGAATGAGAGATTATCAGTGGAGTGATTATGTGTATCAAAATTTTATCCATGAAAAAAGGATTGGAAATTATTACATAAATAATAAAAAGTGATTCCACACATAATCATGGAGTAAAAATTATCAATGAAGTATACATAAAGCCCAATTAGTTGAAATCGAAATTTGAAATTCCCTTACCGATTTGGTAACTCAAGAAACATAATCCCCTTGAAAGAAGGATCATAAAATGAATATTTAAATACCGATACATTAATGTATATTAAACCAAGAATACAATAATGGTAAGTATGTACACCACATAATAGGAAATATTGGCTAATATAGAATGAATCTCACGGGAATAAAAAGTGAGATGAAAAAATCTTATCATGTTGTAATCAATCGAGTCGTATGAACAAAAGTTAATAACCACCAAATGAATCATATAATACCTTGAATATAAATAGATTAATGATAATATATATCATTTTTATGTACACAATAAACCACATGCAATAAATAAGTGGTGAATAATGGAAATCTTACAGAATTAAAAGTGAGATAAGAAACCCCTTACCTCAAGTCTGACTTGTCTTGTATGTTTCTAGTTATTCCTAAATAATAAACTTAAGTTAATTTCTACATGATTAAAATAATTTTTCAAGTTTATTATTCCTTTTATATCACTTATTTCCTTACTATAACAATTGGTTAATTATTTTACTTCTTATTGGATATTTTATCGATGTTCGGAACATGAGTCAAAAATGAACTTGTTGTAATTACAATTTTTCCATGTGGTTAAAAGTAAATTATCTCCATAATGATATACATGATTTAGATGAAATATATATATATATATATTATATCTAGTATATATTTATATTTATAACTGGACATAACATTTTAATTTAAGAAATGAAATGCTCCATTCATGGAGATGATAAGTTGTACGTACGCATGAATGCTACTTTCATTTATATTTTGTATTTTAATGGAATTAAAACATAATGATACATAAGTATATTATAATTACAGTATAATATCATATTTAATATAATTAACTCCATCCTTTATATGTCCCACATAAGGCATTAATGAGTCATATCACTTTGAGGGGGCGGTAGTCCACACTTCCTTAAATGAAATTATCGCATTTACCCATAATGGAAACCATAAAGGTGTGTTATAAATGGAAAATACAGAATAATAAAGAGAAAATTAACATAATATATATCATATATCAATAAATTTACATATTAATGGCCACCAGGGGAGTCAGTAGGAGATAATTGAACAATCATCCTTTCGTGAGGTGTTAGTTAGCCATCCACAGAAACGATGTGTTCTTTACCCATTAGATAGAGGTGTGTGTAAGTGAAGTTCAAATAATTCTCATAAAAAATCCTAGTATATTGAGGATAATGGTTTTGTTATAAAATAAAGTAATAAAAAGAGGGGGTTGGATAAGTAAAATAAAATAATAGAAGTTAAGAGAACCCATTCCCTTTAATTTGGGTAACTCCCTTTGGTTTGAACCAAAAAGACTTCTTTAAGTGACTTCTGCCTAAGGTAAGGCTTCTAAGTGGAAGAGGTAAATCTTGAATGATTATTTAGGATGGGGTTGGATGAGCCAAGAATATTGAGAGGTGTGAGGAATGGGAGAGAAGTGGTGTCCATTTATAAGGGAGAGGAGGGGCTCTTTAAGAAATTTTGAAAATGTTATTTTATTCTAATCTTATCTTCGGTTTCAAAAGGTCCAAAACTCATTATATTAAAAGATAAGATGATTAATATTCAAAATAAAATCATACAATACTAATTGGATAGGGTTTGGATATTTTTTTAATATTAATAATCTTATTTATTTAAATCATTTATTAATGAGGTGAATACTGCATAATTATAGTGTCATAGATAATTTAATTTATTTGATGTCTAAAAAAAATACCATAATTTATGAAATCTTTGTATCTTTCCAATGAATATTTATAGTTATAAATATGACTTATATAACATTATGTAAAAATTGATACACTAAAAGATATTTGTTAATGTCATTTTTGTCTATACTTTAAGTTTTTTAAAATAAAGTGTCATTATCACTCTTAAGTGGATCCATGGGGTCCCAAAATCAACCCAAGGATGCCCATGGTCGGCCATATCTCTTACAATAAGGTTAGTACAAGTGTTAAGGTAATTTTTTATTATTAAAATATTATTTTTTAACATGAATTACCCTATTTACATTTAACCGCGGTAAATAAAAGTCAAAAGTTAATATTCACCAAAAATTATTTTCATATTATTGAACCAAATTTTAATTACTAATAACAACCATGTATGTCTCATTTTCAAAATTCAATTCATAGAAGCGGTAAAATTTAATTTAAAAGAAAAAGTCAGTTTTTTTACAACTACTAATTGGTCTTACTATTCATCAAAAATTGACGTTTTTTTGAAAAATACCAAAACATCAGCCTAAAATATATTTGATATTCCGAATTCAAAAATGATATATATTTTACCAAATTCAAATCATAGATTTTTCATTAATTAATTTAAAACTAATTCCTGTTTTCAAAACAAATAGCGTGTTTTTAAGAAACAATAACTGGCAAAATATTGACACTTATTTATGTATAATTTTAAAGTGAAATTAATTCAAATGAAAAACATTAGATTAAATGGTAAAAAAATAATATAATTATACTTCTAAACCATTAAAATGTATAATTTAATGCTATAAATTATTTTTATAAAATAATTTGTTTTCAACTAAAATATATTATTTCTTACTATTCACCCAAATATGAATGTTATTATAAAAAACATCAAAAAAATTATCAAAACTAAAATATTATGTCCTGATTTTAAACAAGATGTTTACTTTGTCAAATTAAATATATAAAAGTGTTAAATATTGGATTTAAAAAGGGTTCTCCATTAAAAGGCGGTAAAATTGAATTTTTTTAAAAATACTTCCTTTATCTGAAAAAAAAATGAATTTGTTAATATATTATGTCTAAGAAACACATATTATGGGTTATAAAATTATATGGAATATATAAAATTCAAAATTCATTTAATACTATTCATAACTGCTTATGAACGACTATTTTGGTAAGTTGTCGTGTGCTCGAACTCGGTGTTGTGTGAGGTGCAAGCTATTGAATTACTTTAAATAGATAATATACAATAAAACCTTGGGGTGTTACATAAATTTGTATATTATGATGTTTATATTTTATTAGTGTGAATTTATGATAATTTTCTAAAATACATTAACTTTTCAATGAATATTAATAATACAGTCTGGGTTTTTTGGTAAGTTTAATGACTTCGTGATTATGTCATAATGATGTAATAATTAATATAAAATGGTGGTCAATAATTTTGGATCAATATTATATAATATATTTCCCAAGTATCTAATACCATGTAAAAATATCATGGGAAAGCCCATGGTTTTAATTTTACCACTTCCTAGGTATCCATGGAAATCAATAAACAAATCCAACAATTTTTCTATAAATACCAACCAATCTCATGAATTAAATTCCTTAAAAGATTAATCATCCATTAAATTCTCATAGTTTTACCCCACAAAGAGTTCTCCCAAGGTGTCCTTAAGCCACCAATGTCCGAATATTCTAGTTTTTTGAGTTACTTTTTGAGGAAGGGAAAATCTCAACTTCTCTTTTCCTTTCATGTTATCTTTTTTATGTGGTATGTCTTTGAAAGTTCTGAAATATGTTCTTATATCAATTTCATTCTATAACTTTTTTGTATTAATATTTTTTATTAATTAGATACCCTTTCCCCTCTCTTTTTACAGTATCCAAAAACCATGTTTCATACCGTAATGCTGCCAAATTTTATTTGTAAAATTTCCCTCTTTTCATGAGAAAATTATTTTTCTGTTTTATTATTTCGAATAACCAAAACTAATTATTTTCCAAATTTATTAAAATATATTTCAAAATTATATATTTCACTCAAGGATTAATATACATGAGACCATATTTCCATTTCTTTGGGTTTAAAGAGATGTAATGAAGATGTCTTTAAGAACATCTTAAAAATGTTATGATTTTTATATGAAACCCATTTCTTCTATTCTCCACAAGTTATTATTGAAAGGATTTATTTTGATATATGGGTATCATATTAATTAATATATATCACGGGTGTTCCATTATAGTTCTCCAATTAATTGAGTAAATAATTTAATCTCTATAGATGTCATGTTTTATGATACCTTATTGAATAACATTGATAGTTTTTATGACACCTCAGGGACAAACAATTGTGATACGCTTATAAATGACTCAATTAATATTTTTATCCAAATTTTCATTTTTTTATTCATGGTAATTTTACAATTATATATCTTTTTTTTATTTTATTATGAATTTATTCCAAATGTTCTTATTTATATTTATTAGTATTACATGTAAATAGTTTCCCTACAATTCTCTTATTGGGACTTATGATCAACCTTTCCTTTGATGTATCTCTCTAGGATACAAGATTCTATATATGTACTTTGGATGAACCTATAATTAATCCTTTCAAATGTATTATAATAATTTTTTATTTTCTTCATGCATTATGTGCCTTTTCCCAAGAAACAAAACATTAAAAGAACATCTATTTTTATCATATAAATGAAAAGTTGTGTCGTAATAAGGCGGGATAAAATACCAATTTTTTAATACTATACCTTATTTTAAAAAAATTAAACAAATTTTAATGTTTTACATATGGTTAATTTTCATGAAAATATGAGAGGTTTATCTTTTTAAAATTTAAATGTAAATACATAATTATTCCACCATTGATATTTTATATTAATATTTCTCTCCATGTTTTTGTGGTTTATAAAGTAAATTATTTTTACAACATTTTTATAAATAATATTTAAAATGATTTCAAAAAATCAAGAATAATTATTATTTCAAATGTGGTTTTTAAAAAAATGAAATATGTTTGTTTCAATCTATGTTATTATTCATATAAATATCTTATAGTTGGTAAACGATATTCTTAAAACAATATCGTACAAACAATTTATTTAGATGGATTATATGATGCAGTTCACTGTTATTGAAATTATATATCAATTCTTTTATCTTACCTAATTTTTTTAGTGTGTATCAATAATTTTACATCGATTTTATTTCCATTGTGAATACCCAATTTTTATTCCCCTTATTAAGGGCTATCACCTTGATCACAAAAATCAATTGATTTGGAAAACTATTATATTAACCATATAATTTTTTTATATGGTGGACATACCATATTATCTACAACTATGATTTTATTTTATTTATAACTAATTGTTTTCTATATTTATTGGATATCCACTTATTCTCCTTAGGTACATAATGTTTGTCTTATTTAGGTAATTAATAATGATTTTCCTTATGAATATTAATTTACGAAAAATATGAAAATCATTTTCCATCCATGGTTTCATTATGATTTGTTAAATTAAATCTATTTTCATTTTATGGGTTCTCTATGCTATAAAAAGTGAATTTTTTTTATCTGAATTATTTAGAAAACCCAAATTATTTACATGGGTCCATTATGATGATGAAAGTGAATGTTTTCCATATAGATAATGTATGTATTGATGAATGATGGGTAGATTACTATATCTCCATCAAATGAATTGGTTAAAATTTTATACATATTGAGATAAGTATTCACAAGAATATTTTATTATCTCATATATTTTGAATCATATTGTGATGGTTATGAAAGTGTTTATCCCCTATAATAATAATTATTCCATATTCATTATAATTTATTGTTTTATTCTTATTATCAATCATATTTATACTGTCATAGATCATTTTTATTGACAAATTTAGGTATTATGTTATTTCAATCCATTTTACAGGACGTATGATCGATGATTTGTTGGGTATATGTATTTTATGGATCATGATTATACTCATATGATAATTATATTCCCATTAATGATATTTTATTTTTTATGCTTATATTTACCCTTACTGTGAATCAGAGATCACACATTTTATGTGGATCTATTTCCATAGGTTACAAAGATAGAAATAATATAAACATTATGGAAGATTATATTAGGTAGAGGATTTTTGGGAGGTGTTAAATAATATTAAGGATAAAGTAGTTTCACAAAAAAATTGAATAAAATATAATTAATATAAAGATCATGGATATATTTAATTAATATTTTTTATTAATTCTCTAAACTCATATCCTAATTATTCTCTAGAATGTATTGAAATTAATTATTTACTTTATGTTATGTTATGTATATGAGATGATCACATCTATAGTTTTCACAATTAAGTATCATAGAAGGGTTTAGATAATAATAGATATTTGGATGATATCTGTTGATGATAATTTTTTAGATCAAAATTTCATTATTCTTTGATATGTTATGGTTGATTATCATTTCAAAGGTATAGAGACCCATTTATGTATATTGTGTTAATATTCTAGGGATTAGGATAAGATAAAAATTTTGAAAATAATATGGATAATTTTATGAATAGAATAACATACTAAAATTTTTCTAATGTAGATATTGTTTGGTTTTCCTAGAATAGATATCTTTGTATGTATATTATAAGTGGATGAAGGATCTTGCATAGTTATACCTTTTGGAAATACCCCTAAATTAGGCCTGTTATATATGAACATTATTTTCACTTAGAGCAAGAAAAATATGCCAAACTACACACCTAGTTTGATACTCACATGGAATATTATTTAGTTAAATACAATATCATTATAGTCCATTATTATGGATTTAATATGTCAATGAAATATTAAAATATGCATAAGAAAAATCACCCTAGAGGAACTTTTCATGAACCAAGAGTGATTTAGGTTAAACTATAATCAAGTTTAATAAATTCAAAAAGTAAGACAATTCAGGGATGATTTTTTTCATTTAGTTATATGGAAATAAATCTTTGATGGTTTTAATTACTCCTCACTCATGATTTACTCCATTTGGTTATGTTAATGTGTGAATCCTCATGAAACCAAGTTAACACCAGATTCCATGGTCAACACAAAGATTTTCACACTGATAAACCTAATGTAAAAATATCATGGGTGATAAATTATTTTGTTATTACAAAGTAGTTATCATGAAATATAATTGAAAATGTAAATTTATTATAGCTTATAACACAACAACTAAGATAAATAATGTGTCCCATTAAGTTTATGTCACGAAAAGACCCCCGGGGCCCGTGTCGTGTCTACCCCAAGACCGCATTCCATAGACTAGGGGCTAGAGGCTAGCACCGAAGGCATATTCCCTAAAACTGGTAAGGAATTGCCTTTATAACCTATAATCACATGCAACCAAGAACACAGCAAGATACGAACTCAAGTAAACTGAATAGTAAATAGTGTGAATACAGTATGCAAAAAGGGCCAGAATACAAGCCCAACTGGAAAGTACAAGAAATTGAAAGTACAAGTAAACTGGAACAGCTCCTGTGTTCACCCACTAAGTATCCTACTTGTAGGTTAGGTACATCTCTGGAACGGTCGTCTCTGTGGTACGCCTCATCTAAGGTCCACCTCCAAGCAACCACCAGTCATGGTACTCTCATCCTTATTTAGTGTTGTTGGTCATCTACACCAAACACAATGAGGTGCAGGAATAGCCCATGCAGGTGTGAGTATAAAGATACTCATTAGAGACCCTGAGACCCTTAAGGTCTCATAAAATCCACAAAGGATAAACCACAAATCATGAAATCAACTAACAACCCAACTTAGGTATTTTCCCATACATATACCTAAGTTATCAAGTATACCCATCTCAATCTTGTGGAAACATAGATTCCAACACAAAATCCAAAAGATAAACTGTTCCACAAATGAAGGAATACCACGAAGGTAAGTACCACACAAGTACGCTACACAGAAGAATACCACAAAGGTACTGACTCATCTCACACCAGGTATTTCTTAGGTACAGTAGTAGAGTTTATTATATGTAACTACTAATGCATCTTACTCTATTGAGAGGCAGACCCACGAAGGATCCCTAATCATCATCAGACCCATAGAGGATCATAGTACATCAGTAAGTCATCAGACCCACATAGAATCTCTAGGTGCTGACCCACACAGGATCGCTCGGTGCGGACCCACATAGGATCCCTAGGTACTGACCCACATAGGATCGCTCGGTGCAGACCCACACAGGATCACTTGGTGCTAATCCACACTGGATCACTATTTATTCTTCAAGTCACAGCCTGCTACTGGGTTCCCACACTAAGTTTTCTCTACTCCGGTAGGGTCTGCTCCTCAAGCAACTGGTCAATACTCAAACGGTCGCGAAGTCCCACGAATAAGTAACCTAATGTACCGCCATGCTATAGTCTTCTCAATGAAACAAACAGTGCGTCAATCAGATGCCCAATCTGTGAGTTATTAGCCTTTTAGTCCCGAGGGCCCGGTTGGATTAATGCTCAATCCACCTCGATCACACTCCATCTTTATCCAAAACTCTAGTGGGGTATACCAAAGGGACTTTCTCGCACCAAGGTTTACAGCGTTTTTTACGATATGTCAAACGGACACCTAGTGCCAATGTTATGGGTGATAGAGTGTAAATCTTGTAGCTGGTCTGGGTCCGGGCTGACTAGGTCAAACTGACCCGGAAAAACCCGGCCTAGGCCAACCCGAACTACTTTGGGTTGAACTGGCCTGTGCTGGGTCCGTGCCCCCCCCCCCCCCCAGGTCTGCCCCGGAACGCACTGGGAAGCACAGAGGCCGCGAGGGCGGCATGAAATATGAGAGGGCAGCGTGGAGGCCGTGAGCGCGCTGGGGCCACGGGACGGCGAGACCGTCGGGGGGGGGGGAGAGGGAGGCTGTGGAGGCCCTGGGGGTCGCTGGGGCCGTGGAGGGCTGTAGAGCGGCGATTCCCCAGGGGCTTCAGGGGCCATAGGGCGACAGGGGCCATGTAGGACACGAGGCAGTGGGGCGGCGAAGGCCGCAGACGACGCGAGGCCACGGAGCGGTGGAGGCCGCGAAGCGGCGGACGCTGCGGGGCCGCATGGTGGCCGCAGGGCAGTTCCGTTGTGCTATCATCTTCGTTGCGGTCGGCTTTATGCCTACTTCCACATTCGTTCGTCGCCATGGCACAAAGCCATATTATTCCATCGCGAACAACACACCATTCAAGAAGAACAGCGGAGGGGTCAGTCCATGTTTGTTTGGCCCGGACCCTCCGCGTTAGAGCAGTAGCAAGCGGCTCAACAAAATCTTTAATGAAGAATGTCAAACCCTACGTCCTCCCACAATGATTATTCCCAAACCCGAAAAAAGAAATAATCTGCAGATCAAATAGTTAGAGAGTTGATCCACGTTCTTTTTTTATAAAGGAAGAACATGGGAATATATAATCATACACAACTAAACCCCTACCTTGGAGATTTGTCGACGGAGGTAGTGAGGAAAGAGATGAATTTGTTGGGGATGAACGGACATCAGTGATGTCAGCATTTCCTCGATCATCGGTTCGTTGTCATTGAAGATGTTCCTCGTCGTTGTGAGTGTTCTTTGTTGGGGAGCGCGTTCATCATTGGAGATCACATTCTTTGTTGGAGAGAATAATCCTCCAAAAAGGTTCTCCAATCCCAATTCTACCCAAAATGTGAAAATATCCCCTTGTTAATTTAAGTTTATCAAATTAAAAGGTCGGCACAATTAATTGTTGGCACAATTAATTGTACCATTTTTTCATAATTAATTGGCTCCAATTAATGGGATGAAATGATTAATGGGGAGTTAAGAGGTTTCTCTCCCAATAAGAGGGGTTGGGTAGTCCCCAACTCTAAATTCAAAATGGGGGTTAGTTCAGGTGGTCCCCACCTCTAAACATTCACATGGTAGGTTTAGGCTCGGGTGGTCCCCACCACCATAACCCATGTAGAGTGGTTTCAACAAAAAAAATGTTAACATTTTTATTTATTTCATTATTTCACAAAAAACACATATACTATCATTCACCCCCCGGCCTACTGCGGTCGGCGTGAAGGTCCCCTTAAGTGAATACTAGTGATGCGAGTTCAATAGTGCCCTTGGATTTCAATTCTGACTACTGATTCAAATGTTACAAAATCCCACTCGCACATTTACTAAACATACCCAAAAAAAGTTTAGAAATTCTTTCTGGGCACACCGGACCTCGGAATCATGCGCCGTAAATTTTCACAGACTCATAAAATTCCCATATATTTAAATAACATTTACATGTAAGTTTTGGGTCTTCAAATTCTCTCCACATCATGGATTTACATCCCCATAATCCACATCACAAAACTAGAAACAAGTGGGGGTACTGATCACAAATCTAAGCCTCTCACTCCCATGTGCTCTCCTGGAGGTTCCCGTTCCACCAGCGAACACACACCAGAGGTATTGACCACCCATGAAGGACCAGATCCTATCGATCCTCATTCTCAACTAGAACCTCTAAAAACGTCGCCCAATCGTCGATATCTAGCTCGCACTGGTCGATGAAGTGGGATGGGTCGTGCACGTATCTCCTCATCTGGGATACATGGAAGACGTTGTGAACCCAGTGCAACTAAGGGGGAATATCTAATTGGTAATCCACCTCTCCAACTCTTCTAAGGATATAAAAATGTCTGATAAACCTCGGAGATAACTTGTCGCCTCATCCAAATCTTCGTAAACCTCGTTCTGTTGAGAGACGTAAAAAGACATGGTCTCCATCCTCGAACTCCAAAGGTCTCTATCTCTTATCGGCATGAGACTTATTCCTACTCTGTTCAGTCTTCATCCGATCTTGGATGAACTATACATTCACTGTGGTAGACCATACCATCTTTGGTCCCACTAGTGCTGACTCCCCTGGGTCAGTCCAGCACAAAGGTGATCTGCAAGGCCACCCATACAACGGCTCAAAAGGTGTCATCCCAATGGTGTAGTGATAGCTGATGTTGTATGAAAACTCCACCAAAGGCAAGTGATCCTCACAGCTACGACCGAAATCGAGGATGCAATCACATAGCATTTCCTCGAGGGTCTGAATGGTTTTCTAAGTCTGACCATCCGTCTGAGGATGGAAGGTGGTGCTCAAACAAAGTTGCGTCCTAAAAGCCTCTGGAAACCCCTTCTGAATCCGAGAAGTAAAATGTGCATCATGATCGAAGATAGTAATCATGAGTACTCCATGTAACGGCACAATCTCCTGCACATAGAGGCATTCCAAGCTCTCTACTGAACCCTGCTCTATGATCGGTAGGAAGTCGGCCGACTTGGTGGGTTTTTCGACGATCACCCAGATATAATCATGTCCTCTGGATGTATGTGGATGTATTTTCATGATTTCCATGGATATCCCATCCCACTTCTACTCTGGGACCTCCAATGGCTGAACCAAGCCTTCTGGTACCTAATGTTCCGCCTTCACTTGCTGACATGTGATGCACTGGGAGACAAACTCTGCAACTTCTTTCTTCATTCCCGGTCACCAGTGCTGTCGTCGGAGATCCTGGTATATATTTTCCACTCTTGGATATACCTCTAGATGGGATGTGTGGATCTCCCTCATCACTTCCTCTTCAAGTGACACTGGTACCATGGTATGTCATCTGAAGAGAATGGCATGCTCCCCACCATTAGAAAATCCACCAGGTGCCTACCCTATGGATATCTGAGCATGTCGAGCCTCATAGTCAGCATCCCCATGTTGTGCCTCCCTGACTCGCTGAAGAAGTGGGGGAGTGACTATAAGAGATTCAAGAAAAACAGCTCCATCCTGATCCACAAAGGATATCTACAAAGCGGCAAGCTGCTCTGTCGCCTCGCCTAGCAGCTATATACTAGACCTCCTTCTGAGTACATTTACTAAAACATTCTCCTTCTTAGGAGTATAGACTGTCTTGAAGTCATATTCATAGAAGAAATCAAGCTAACATCGTTTTCTTAGGTTGAGGTCCTTCTGAGGGATGATATACCTGAGACTCCTGTGATCAGAGTAGACTGTAAAATGGTCACCCATTAGATAGTGTTGCCACATCTTCAAGGAGAAGACCACTGTTGCTAAATATAGGTCATGGGTAGCAAAGTTCTTCTCATACTATCTCAGCTATCAAGAACCACATTTGATCACTTCTCACTACTGTATCAGGACACATCAAAGTCTGGTCCCTGATGCATCGTAGTAGACTACGTACCCAACGCCCTCCTCTGGAAGCCTCGGGATGGGGGCACTAGTCAGCCTCTGCCGCAGCTCCACAAAACTCAGTGAGCATATCTCCAACCACACGAAGGGTTGCCCCTTCTTCGTCAATGCTGAAAGTGGTGCTGCAACTTGGAGAAATCTTGCACAAATCTCTGGTAGTATCCAGCAAAACCCAGAAAACTCCGTACCTCCGTCACACTCCAGGTTGGATCCCAAGTAAGCACTGCCTCAATCTCCACTATATCAACTGCAACTCCAGCCTATGATATGAAATATACCAAAAATCGAACCTCTCAGATCCAGAACTGGAACTTCGAGAGCTTACCATAAAGTTGTTGGTCTGCAAATGATAGGCATGATCCTACTCAGTAGTTGAGTAGATCAGAACATCGTTGATGAATACTACTACAAAGCAATCTAGGTATGGTAGAAAGATCGTGTTCATGAGTCCCATGAACACTGCTGGAGTGTTGGTCATGCAGAATTGCATAACCAAGAACTCATAATGGTCGTACTGACTTATGAAAGTTGTCTTCTGCACATCCTCGTCTCGTACTCTGAGCTGGTGATAGCCTAAATGGAGGTCTATCTTCGAGAACCAATGTGCTCCTTTTAGTTGATCAAAGAGATCATCAATCCTTGGGAGTGGGTACTTGTTCCTCACGGTCATTTGGTTCAGGAACTGATATTCAACAAAAAGTCTCAAGCTCCCATATGCCTTCTTAGTGATCAAAATCGGGGCTCCCTAAGGAGAAACACTGGGCTGAATGAACCCTTTCCCCTATAAGTCCTCCAGCTGTACCCTCAGATCACGATGCTCTGCCGGAGTCATCTGATATGTAAGTGTATATATCAGTGCCATCCCAGGGTAAAATTAAATGTAAAATTCCACCTATCTATGAGGAGGTAGACCCGAAACATCATCAGGGAAGACATCCACATACTAGTCCACCACTATTGGATAACTCTGACTCTCCACATAAACTGCTCTGAGGGTAAGTCTAGCCAACTGATGAGTGATTGGCTGCACTCTCCTTTGGTTAAGTCCATCATGTGCTGCAAAGGCTCCCTTATCGCCGGTGAAGGTAAACCTGGTCCCATCCATGTGGACACACAGCACTTTTTACCTAATAAAATCAATCTGAGCATTGACTGTAGATAACTAGTCCATACGCAAGATGATGTCATAAGGCCTCGACGCCGCTACTAGGAGATCCCAGCCGAAGCTCTCGCCTCCTAGAGTAATCTCACACTACTAACACTAGTGCATAATTATTGAATCCACTCCCATAAGAGTCTCTAGCTGTAAATATCGAGCCAACAACTACATTGGAATCTCTAAGCTCTGATCGAGGGTAGTGGCAATAAAAGAATGACTAGCACCTATGTCTATAAGTACTGCAACTAAGGTGGAGTAGAAATAAATATTACCACATATCATCTCTGTAGCACCGTGATCGTAGGCCTTAGCAGCCTGGAGATGAGCTCGCCCCTATCATCCAGATCCATGCGGTCCGGGTGGACCTCCTACTGGTGGTGGCGGTAACATATAGAATCGTCGCCCACCGCTAGTTGCACGGCCAGCTCCTCTACCACGTCTGCTTTCTCCCTACAGACCTCCTCGGTCAAACCTTTGTCTCTTCCTGGGAGGTACATCGACCCACTTCTGATCATCCATACGGAGGGTCGGACAGTCACAAGCCATGTGACCCTACTGGCCGCATGCGTAACACCGCCCGCTCCTTGCATGACTGGATCTACCTCGGGTACACCACACAACTGACCCTGAATCATGCAATCATACACCTATAGGTACTCTTGGACCTATACAAAATCTGTGTGCTTCCAGCTATAGAAGACTCTACTGTAAGACTACTAGTGGTTGGTCTCACTACTGGTGACTGCTCAGTAAGGAAACACTCCACTAAGAGGGATCTCTCTAACACCCTCGCCTGCGTCGGGATGTTGATAGAAATCATCGAAGCCCTGATCTCCCGTCTGAGTCCCTGCTCAAAGGTTCGGGCCCTGAAGAATTGGTCTCTCACCATATTAATGGAGTAGACTGAGAGGTCAGTGAACCTCTTTGAGTACTGAGCTACAATCATGTTGCCCTACTGCAGTTTAAGAAGCTCCTGTATACCCCCTGCGCGAAGAGTCACTAGGACAAAATCTTCCTGAAAAATTCTCTTGAAGTCTGCCCAGAGAAGTGTCACCTCTTCATAAACATGAAGCATCAACCTCCACCAACTTCCTGTTGCTGCCTGTAGAAGGTTGGAGGCAAGGATCACCATGAGATCGGCTGGTGTCCCTACTAGTCGGAAGACTCTCACCATGGCCTCCAACCAATCCTCAGCCGCCTGTGGCTCCGTATATCCCCTGAACCTGGGTGGCCTCTGGCACTGGAACTCGTGAAACATGATCAAGAGGCGTGAACCCTATACTGTGGGGGATGGTGGCATCGGTGTCCCAATGGGTAATGGTACCACTGGTGCCTCTACTGGAAGAGGTCCCTACACCGAGGCCTCGTGACTCTGTGGGCTATTAGTGCGTACTAGACCCGAAACCCTGGATGGTTGTCTTTGTAGAGGCATCCTGAGAAGAAACTGGTGTGCCACAGTTAATAAGTTATACCTGGTGAGCTGACTCAAATGGATCACAATGAAAACTCTTCAAATTCACGGGCAATTGGTGTTTTCATGCACTGAGTCAGAAATATGAAGTTAGGGTCCTGGAATATGGATACATTGTCCACCGCACCAACACTAGATTCCATAAACTAATAACCACACTCACTACACTTTACACTATTGTAGTTAAAAAGAAAGATCACAGTCATATGTCCTATGGTAGAACAGACTGCTCTGATACCAATTTGTCTCGACCCATCCCCCAAGGCCCATGCCGTGTCTACCCCAAGTCTGCCTTCCATATGCTAGGGGCTGGCGACTAGAACTGAAAGTGTATTCCCTAAAACTGGGAAGGCATTTCCTTTTTAAACTGTACGCACATGCAACCAATCACACAACAGGATATGAACTCAAGAAAAATGAATAGTAAACAGAGTGAGTATAGTATGTAAAATGGGCCAGAATACAAGCCCAACTGGAAAGTACAAGAAACTAAAAGTACAAGTAAATTGGAATAGTTCCTGTGATCAAACACCAAGGATCCTACCTGTATGGTAGGTATAGCCCTCGAACGGTCGTCTCGGTGGTACGCCTCATCTAGGTTCCACCGATGAGCTACCTCTAGTCCTGGTACTCTCGTCCCAAGTCAGCACTGTCCGTTTTTTGCACCAAACACAATGAGGTGTAGGAATAGACCATTTAGGGGTGAGTATAACGATACTCAGTAGGGACCCCGAGACCCTCAAGGTCTCACAAAATCCATAAAGGATAAACCAAAAATCATGGAATCAACTGACAACCAAACTTAGGTATATTCCCATACATATACCTAATTTATAAAGTATACCCATCTCAATCATGAGGAAACACAGAGTCCAACTCAAAATCCTAAACTCAACTGTTCCACAAAGGAAGGAATACCACAATGGTCTGAACCACACAGGTACGCCAAACTGACGAATACCACAAAGGTACTAACTCATCTCACACCAGATATTTCTTATGTACAGTAATTGAGATGATTAGATGTAACTACTGAATAATATTAATCTATTAAGAGGAAGACCCATGAAGGATCCCTAATCATCATCAGACCCACGGAGGATTGTGGTACATCATCAGTACATCATCAGACCCACATAGAATCTCTAGGTTCTGACCCACAGAGGATCGCTCGGTGCTGACCCACAAAGGATCGCTCGGTGATGACCCACATAGGATCACTAGGTGTTGAAACACATAGGATCGTTTGGTGATAACCCATAATGGATCGTTCAGTTCTGACCCACACATGATCGGTATTCATTTTTCATGTCACAGTATGCTACTAGGTTCCCATACTAAGCTTGCTCATCTCCAAGAGGGTCTGTTCCTCATGCCACTGGTTTATACGACAACTACCATGAAGTCCCACGAGGAAGTAACCCAAAGTAAAGCCACGCCATAGGGGTCTCAACGCAACAAACGGTGCGTCAATCGGACATCCGGTCTGTGAGTTATTAGCCTTTTAGTCCTGAGGGCCCGGTTGGATTCGTGCTCGATCCAACCTGGCCATACTCCAAATTGATCCAAAACTCTAGTGGGGTATACCAAAGGGAGAATCTCACTCCAAGGTTTACAATTCCTTTTACGGTTTTTCAAACAGACACATGGTGCCAATGTTATGGCTGATATAGCATAAAGCTCATAGTTGGTCCGGGTCCGGTCCGACCCGGCCTGACCTGACCTGGGCTGACCTGACCTGCTTTGGGTTGACCTAGCCCATTGGGTCTGGCATGGCCTGGCCCACGCTGGATCGTGTGGGGGCCGCGGTGCTCTGCAAGGCCGTGAGGGTGGCGCAGTGGAAGTGAGGGCGGCATGAAGGCCGCGAGGGCGGCGAGGTCGCGGGGCCACTGGACGACATGGCCATGAGGGCTGCAAAGGGTCACGAGTCTGTGGGGGCCGCGAGGCCCTGGGATGATAAAGGTTGCGAGTGGGGGGGGTCAAGCTACGGGGCGGCACAATCGTGGGGGCCACGGAGTGGTGAGGCCACTGAGGATGCGGATTTCAGGGGCTGGGCGAGGCCGCGGACAGCGGAGGCCGCGGGGGGCGAAGGTTTCCGATGGCGCGAGGCCGCGGGGTGGCGGAGGCCATGGGTGGCGTGAGGCTGAGGGGTGGCGGAGTTCACGGGGTAGCAGGGGTTGCAGGTTGTGGCGGTCGCAGGTGGCGTGGTGGCCACGGAGCGGTGTTGTTGCGCCATCGCCTTCTTCACGGCCGGCGGTATGCCGGCCGCCACATCCGTTCATTGTTGAGGAAAAAAACCACCTTCATCCATTATGAAGGACACACCATTCAAGAAGGACGCCAGAGGGTCCGGTCCATGTTTGTTTGGCCCACACCATCCGCATTAGAGAGGTATCGAGTGGCTCAAAAAAATCTTGAATGAAGAACGTCAAACCCTACATCCTCTGGCAATGATTATTCTCAAACCAGTAAAAGAAATCATCCACAGATCAACTAGTTAGAGAGTTGATCCACATTCCTTGTTTTAGAAGGGAAGAAAATGGGAATATATAATCATACAAAACTAAACCCCTACCTTAGATATTTTTTGATAGAGGTCAGGAGGAAAGAGACGAATTCATTGGGGATAGATGGACGTCAGTGACGTCGGCATTTACTTGATCGTCAGTTTGTTGTCTTTGAATACGTTCTTCATCTATGTGAGCATTCTTCTTTGGGGAGTGCGTTCTTTGTTGGAGAACGTGTTTTTTATTGGAAAGAAAAATCTTCCAAAAAATTTCTCCTCTCCCAATTCCTCCCAAAATGTGAAAATAACCCCTTGTTAATTTAATTTTATTAAATTAAAAGGTTGTCACAATTAATTGTATCACGATGGCATAATTAATTGGCTCAAATTAATGAGAGGAAAGGATTAATGGGGAGTTGAGGGGTTTCTCCCACATTAAGAGGTGTCGGGGGGTCCTCACCCCTAAATTCAAAATGAGGGTTAGTTCAGGTGGCCCCCACCTCTAAACATCCACATGGGAGGTTTTTTCTTGGGGGTCCCCACCACCATAACCCATGTTGAGGGGTTTCAACAAAAAAATAAAAATGTTGACATTTTTATTTATTTCATTATTTCACGAAAAACACAAATACTATCATTCAGACTTGACCTATTGCGGTCGAGGAGAAGGTCCCCTTAAGAGAATACTGACGCTATGAGTTCAACGGTGCCCTAAGATTTCAATTCTGAGAACCAACTAAAATATACAAAAACCTGCCCACACATTTATTGAACATACCCAAAAAATGTTCAAAAATTCATTCTGGGCACACCGGGCCTTGGAATCACGTGCCATCAATTTTTGCGGACTCGTAAAATTCCCATATATTTAAAAACAATTTACATGGAAATTTTGGGTCTTTATAGTTTAGGTCATGAATATGCTGAATAAAATAATGTTAAAATTATTCCATGTTAAAAAGTTGAGATAATTACTAAAGGGAATGTATTAAATCAACTAGGAGATGTTTTATATGTTGAAATTGAGGGAATAGATAATCTATTTTTTTGGAAATGTAAATAGATTTTTGGGAACAATGAAATGGAAAAGAGTTAATCCTAATATACCACTAATAGTTAACTATCCCAAATTTGGGGAAAATTTAAATTTTCTAATTCAATTACATAATCCAATGGCAAAAATGGATGATAGATTCCATAAAAATCCAAGAAAAAATAATTTTTATGTATCCATGACCAGTGAAGTGAGTTTTGAAGGTAATTAAGACTGAGGAACAATGACCATCCACTCATGTAATGTGAGTGTTGCATTTTTATCTTATTCAACCCACTCTATTCAACTATAATGTCTTCAAATGGCAAAAAATAACCACAATATTTGATAAATGTTGAATTATTTAAAAATATTTATGTCATTCATATATAACTCGTCTATAATATACTTTTAGTGGAATTTTCTTCCTATAAAATCATATCATCATAATTTTAATCAAATTTATTTTGAAATTAAGAATTGAGTGTATCTCTTGAAAATGATAAATTAAAATTTTTAGAAATCTCATATAATATTTGACCAATGAATAATTATTAATATAAAGCAGAAAATAAACTCCCATTAAAACAAAACTAAAAATTTACTTATACTGTATTATGTTATTGAGAAAAAATGTTTAAAGAAGAAAACTAAAAATAGTTATATTCATATTTTGAGGTTAAATATGATTTCACTAGTAAAACCATGGAAATTATTGATAACAACCATTTTTAAATTAAACCTAGATTTATGTAATCCTTAAAAATTTAGCGAGTAATAATTAAAATTATGAGTATGTGCTTTATAGGGAATAATGTAACAATATAATAATCCTCTGGGTAATTTTCATAGAAAAAAATTATAGTAATATTTTGTTTCCTATGTATTTTAAAATCCTAATAGAAAACCACTCTTCTTATTGAAATACATATGGACTAATGTATAATATCTATAAAATATGAAGGTACAAAAATTTATAAACATCTAATGAAAAAATGGTACCTTATATGAATGTTTTAATATCTATGATTAAGAAGGGAATAAAACCATTAATTTCTCAAAATTGATTTAAAAAGGTTACTTTTTATGTTTTATGAATTTATTATTATATTTAATTTTATAAGAATAGTTATTATACCAAAATAAGACTTCCTATAAGATATAGTTTCTCAAAATAAATTATTATTTTATTTTAATATTTTTTTTAAATTATAGAATGTTTTTTTAAATTAAAATATTTATTCAAACTATCATAAAAAATTATTTTATGATTAACTTTTATTATTTTTTTAAATGGTGTTTCTTAGGTGAATAATTTAAATTAGTATTTTCTCAGTTATATTATCTTTTATGACTATATTATTTTACAAGTATGAAATGGAAATTCTTGAAACCATTTTTAAAAGAAAAAATTATTTATATAAGTGAATTTTTAATGTTAAAAATGATAGTGTTAGTTTAAAATCCATGTGTTACATTTTATAATTTTTTTATATTTTCCATATTTTTTAAATACATTATACACTTGGTATTTTTATATTTATTTATTTACATTTTATAAATTTTAAAAAATACTTATTTATTAAATTTGGAATCATTTGGTAAAATTTATTTTATAATTTAGATTTTATTTTTATGAATAAAGGGTTAATTAATTTTGTAAAAACTAGTTACATCGGTAAAAAGAATGGTGTACTAGGGTTTAACATAGAGAGAATGTTCTCGAACATGGTTAACACAAGAGTAGTAATGGGTGGTTGAGTATTGTTTTGACCTCATAATTTCCCAAATCTAAAAAATCAATTTATTTGAGCTATACTTCTTGATAGTTTTTATCATTATTAAAAAAAATTGGGTATTTAGAAAAATGTCATCCCTTTTCACTTATAAAAACTGAACTCTTCTTCTCAATTTACCTTACACAAAAACCCAAATATATTAGACCATAATATACGAAAACCTCTCATTAATATACAAATCCAACATAAATTGGTTTTAGTTCTCTCAATATACAACCCCTCAATGTTGTAACCCCATTTTCAAAGGATGCAATCTATGAATTAATGTATAAATTTATACCTACTCCTTTATCCTTTATATTTATTTAAATGCACATATTCTTCATAAAATTAGATTTCACTATATTAATATGGTAACATCAGTATCATAATTATTCCATTATGTATTTAATATTGTGGTATAATCATTAACCACATTATCTTTTTTAGTAAGAAAAATGAAAGTGTCATTCATGTGTTTTTTGGACTACTGCCTCCACGAAGCAACATTTGTCATTTTCTATCAAAAAAATACTATGATGGAACTAATAGGGAATTTAATATAAAGTTATCATTCTTATGAAATATTTTATATTATTAAATGGTAAACCATACTACTCATTTTCCCCATTCTACGGATAAATAAATCATTATCCACGATTATATATAGACCATCACCTCCTTGTAATGATTGATTTATATTTTATTTGACCACTTCCATATGATATTTTTAATGAGAATGGTTTTATTTAATAAAAATTATTTTTATGAAATTACTAAGGTTCTAATAATACAAATTATAAACATATTAAGAATATGATCAATAAACAAATGTGGTAAATTCCACTATCCAAAAGAGAAATATAAGAGAAAAAAATGATTCTTTCTTACTATAAAATGACATCATATAAGTTATATTATTCATATATTTATTTATTATTTTGATATGAAACACTAATTAACACTAAATAAAATCATCATAATTTTTTATATGACATTTCTACTAAATCACTTCCTAATCATCCATTATGTATTGTATATTATTTGTTTGGTTTAGTTTAACCACCTACTTGAATGATGATATAAATTTATATTATAGATGACTATGAAAATTTTATATCTTATAATATATTAGTTAATTAATAAAATAATGATTAGTTTTGTATTTACTAATTATAATATGAAAATATAATTCATTAATAATGTAAACATAATTCTTTTTCTATGAATCATCGAAACATGTGCATCGCCAAATTCATCATTAATGAATATAACTACAACACTAATTGAATGAAATTATAACTTTATTAAATATTATAAAAAATAAATTCCATTTCCTTTTTAAATATTTAATTGACTATATTTGGGAAAATATTGAGTAGCCAAACTGCTATTATGAAACTAGTTCAAAATGATCAATATTATTCACACATGATATCAGAAATTGAGAATGACAAACTAATATAGATATAAATAATATTTATAAATGAATTTTATGAAATTTTAAATATGATAAAAAATTTATGAATTGGTCAATTATGTTATTTAATTTTTTTTAAATATTATAGAGTGAATTTAGAATAATAATGATTTAAGTTAATGGGTTATATGTCCCAAATTTAATTTCATAACACATATTTATTAATGTTAACCATGTTACAGTTAATATGGGGTGATTACTGTAAAATGAATTTATATATTTAGATTTATGGGATTTTATGATACATATCATTTAATTTATTTAAATTTATTTTGATTCAAAATATACCAATATTAAATGGGGTTTTGGGTAAAATGTCACGCAAACTGTAAATGTTTAAATTTACAATCATGTTTTCAAATAATGGTTGTTTGAGAAAGAAAAAATATCTGAGGGGTTATTATAATTTATAGAAACCATCTTCATTTTTATTGGATATTAATGGGTATTTAAGTTCCCAAAAAAAAATTATTTTCCCGTGACTCATTTTTTACTGAAGTGTTTCTTGCAAGTGAATATAGCCCCCACTCTTTTTCTTGATCGGAACCGAACATTTTTTTAATATATATATATATATAATTTTTATAATTTTTCAAGTATTATTATATACTATTAAATAATATATTATGTCAACTTGATATTACTTGATCTTAATTTAATTTTTGTAATAAAAATTTAATGGTTTTCATATGGGGAATTTTCTTCAAAATGAGAAAATATTCCCTATTTTCCATTTACATGTTATTAAATCATTATGTCATCAATTTTTTTATACGAATATTTATCACTAGAATTTAATGGTTTATAAAAGTTATTAATTTTCATATATATTTTAATGAAATTTTATTTTTGATTATATCAAATTATAATGAATTGTTCTTATTTCCGTTGCTTTTTTTACAAAACAACAAAAAATTATCTACAAAGCTATTCTTTTAAATATCTTATACATGGTCTAGGTTATTATTAAAATGATACCATCTAACTTATTTATATGGAGGTAATATTTAATTTCCATACCTTTTGGGGAGATGATACATCATTTCCTTTTCCTTTCATAATCTATTTCTATTTATAATCATAATTTTATATATAATTAATTTCCTTGATAAATAATCCACTTTTAATTCCATTTATTTATGAGTTTTAAACTAGATTCCAATCATTTCTTGATTTGGGAAATTTTAATTTTAACTATATACCCTTTATCTATATGTCGTAAATATATATTCTTTATTTTGTGATTTAATGGTATTTACATATAAATTGTTATGATATCATTGGATACCCATTTTTCTAGATGGGTTTATCATTTTATGTTTATTAATCTTTTTGTTAATAATTTCCTTATGTGAATATATTTTAAAAGGACATGAAACCAAATTTACATCCATGGGTTCATTATAAAGTGTTTATAAGAACTAATTTTGTTTTTGTGGGTTCATTATTCTATAAAAAATTACTGATGCTTATTTGAATGTTTTACGAAACAATGCTTATTTATATTGGCTCAATATGATGTTATAAGTGAGTGGTTTTAATGTTTCACAAATAAGTTGGGATGAATGAAATGTGGGATTCCATATCACCCTCTAATTATAAGGTTAAAATATTATATCTCAACAGGCTTGTTTTTCTAAGTACATTTTTTATTCCTATTAGAATCAACACTGATAGTGAATCTCATGATAGAATATTTTCCCTAAATTAATGATTATTCTATATTTTAAGGATGTCAGAGTTTTGTTTCTATTCATATCCTTATTTTATGCTCTAGTGGATCATTTTTTAAATCATTCATTTATTGTTTTATTTCAGGCCTTATTCCATGATCTATGATCTATGATTTATTAGGTAAAATTTTATCAGGTATCTTTATTATACCCATCATCCAATCTCATTCTAATTAGTGATATTGGATTAATATCAAATATATTTACTCTTACTTAACATAGGAGCTCACCATATCTTGATTTTCATTTTTACCTAGGTTAAATAGGATTTAAAATTATAAATTGTATAGAAGAGTTCCTAATATAGAGTATTTGTGGGAGATTTTAAACACTTATTAGCAAGTAAGTAGTTTATTATATAATAGGGAAAATGAACAATTAATACATTGAACATGGGTTTTATTAGTTAATGTTTTATATTAATTCTCTAAAATATTAAACCTAAAAGTTATTTGTAATTTAATGAAATGAAATATTTAATTCATGTTTTGTGGATGAGATTATCACATCTATGGGATGCTATAATTCTCTTGGTTATGCTAGCACACACTGAAAAGTGTGGTTATTTTTTGCAAGAATACTATTATTGTCTTCCTCTTTAACATGTAAGAGGATATTTTCTAAGGAATTAGAAAAAGAGAATATTCCTGATGTCCTTATTTTTTCCTTTGGTGAGACCTCATCAGTGGAGCTCGATCCTGAGTTCCATAAATAAAGATCACATAGGTAGCCTCCTTAGTGAATTAATATGCAACCAAGGCTAAAATAAATTTATTGTGGTTATGGTAGGTGGAAGAATCCATTAGAGGATACTCATACAAAATAATGAGGTATTATTTGAACTCTAGGTATGAATTTATTAAGATATCAGTGGTAGTGATTGTCATGATTTTGGGAGACATGGAATCAAGGAATTTGTTTCTCCATGAAACCCTTTTTAGATGGAATATATGAAACTGAAAATATAATAATAAAAAAATGAAAATACTAGTTATAAATTATATAGAAATTTATGTCAACAATAAAATGATGAAAATTTATTTATCTAGCATTAATGATGTAGGGATCAATCATTTAATGTATTAACATTTTGGTGATTGTTTAACACAAAAATAAATGAAAATAAGATAAATATTTTAATGCTTAACAATATAGAAAACGATATCATCCCCACATTAGTACCTGATAGTCTCATTCTAATAGGCCATTGTATATGATATTCAATAATATATGAGGGGGTGTTTATGGGCTCAAGTCCTCATGGCTAAAAGTCTATAGATATTTTCTTCATTGAATTGTGATTTATGATGGTGGATGTAAGTCATTATACTAGTTGTATCCACTAGACCATAAAGAATGATAATTACAAATATATTTTAATTTAAATAAAATTGTTGATAATATAATTTAATTGAAAAAAAATTGTTCAATGTGATTAGGATGAGGAATAATGATGTTTTAAAAAAAATAATGAAATATTATAAAATAATATTCAGTAATTGTTGTAATTATAAATAAACATAAAATGGAATATTTACATGGAAGCATCGACTAATTTCTGAATTATGATAATGATTACTTATAGAAGAATATATATCCTTTCATTATAAGTTAAAATCTTATTTGGGTGCAGTGTATTTGATTAATCATTTTTTAATAGTTTTACATCACTGTATTTATCCTTACAATATTCTAGTCATGATTTAAATTGATTATAGGAATATTAATGCATTTCAATCCTTTATTAAAAACATAACATTAGTATTTACTGTAATGAAAATATATTTATTACATTTTTAGGATAAAATAGTGTGAAAATGGGATAATATTTTCTAATTACTATCAAAGGATTTTATATTACATGACATGTGGTTTCCATAAAAATGAATTTCCATTCTAAATCTTGATTTTTAAATAAAAATATATCTATATTAGAGAACTCTATATCACTAAATCATTTATCTGACTTATAGGTATTGTTATTATCTAAAAACATAGATTTTCCAATAATAGAGAAATTTCCATCATGAAATGTTTACTCAAAATCACTTGTTGATTTGATAATTAATTTAATTGATGGAAATATACATCAATATGATGATAAAGAATATATGTATTAGTACTAGATTATAAATTATTTCATGATGAAGAAAATATTGAATATCAAGCATAATTAATCACTATATCTCTTTTAAAAGTTATCATACAAGTTGAAAATATTTATCTAAAGAAAGATAAAGGTAAATAAAATATACTAAAATCAAAATATAATTTTTTGGAATCATTAATTACATATTTAACATTGAACTAGATCCAATAAATATAAATAAATAATTGTTTATGGAGTAATTAAATAATGAAATGGACTCAAAATGTGTGGAACTTATATGGAAGAAAAAAAATACTTATATCACCAACATGGAAGAAAACTAAAGTTGTTTGGGAATGGAAATTCAAAAAAAATCATGTCAATAATTTGGTTCAGATTTATTTATTGTAACTAGATTCCCATGGTTTAGAAAAAAAACCATGTACTAGAATATAATAAACCTTTATGTAAATTAATTAATACCTTATTAGTAAGAAAATTATTATTTATTACAGCTGTAAAAAGTTATAAAATCAACCCACGTATAATTAAATATTAATTCTTAAATGGAAAAATACATGAAGTGGATAATATGAGACAACTTGATGGATTTTTTTATTATCTCAAATCTAATTTGATTATAGAATGTGATAATATATATATATAACTTTATGGGAATTTAATGCATGTTTTGATAAATTGAGATGCACATTGTAATCTTGGGGATTTATAAATACAATTTGTGACCTATATATTTTTTTTAACAAATGTTATAATAATACATAAATATATTTAATTAATTTGGATTCCATTTTAGTTAAATGAAATCAAGAGATTAATTTAAGGTTCATCAATCAGGATATTAGTTCCATGTTTTCATTAAATATAATGGGTACATTGAATTATTTTTATGTTATTTAAATATTTAAAAGATAATATAGGATTATATCTCAATTATATTAAGAACAAAATAGATATCTAGATGAGATTATATATTCTTTCAGATACACTCTCACCCACTCCCATTGTTATTGGTAACAGTGTATCTATCTATGATAGTGATTATTTGGATAATTCATTAAAGAAATAGAGCGTAGTATGTTATTTATAGTATGTTACCCAAATATTAAATTAAATTAGTTTCCCTAAAAAAAATTAATTCATTTTTTATGTACGACAACATTTTCCCACTAGAAAAGTGTCAAATGATTGTTAATATGTTGTAATGGAACAATGAACTCAGGAATTCACATAAAATAATCTAAAGAGAAGAATATAATTGTAAACATGGATATATATTGGGTATAATGTAAAAATTATATAAATTTTTTTGGTAGTTATTATGTATTTTTTAGAAACTCCCTAATATCATGGGTTTATAATAATTGGTTTAGGATTGTTCATGCACTAAATATTAATATAGTGAATCAATAGAGTTAGCTACAGAATTGATATAGATTAGATAAAAACTAAATTGAAATTATAATTAATCATATACCCTATATTTAGTTTTATAATTAAGGTTAAAATCTCTAGTAACCAGAACAATGTCCTACATTTATATGAATCATATCGAGTTTTATATACATTTTTCATGATTAATTGATAACTCACGCAATATTTATCCAATATGTGAAATGTACAAATAAATTCATGGATTAAAAATAAAATACTTAGATCATATGTGTTTTTTAAATTTTCATGATAAGATTTAGGTGACAATATATCACTCCCTCTTGAGGGTGGATGTTGAGCCAATGCTCAAACACAGTCTGATTTTATTCTAAAATACCCTATAGGAAATTTTAAATTTCAGTTTCATTTTTTTAATTATATTATTGGTTTCTTAAAAAGTATTCAATTTATTTTATTATAATATTACATTTTATTTATTTATTTTATAAGTGTAATTTTATAATTCATTGATTCACTTCACAACATAACTATAAAAGTATTATATTGTATTTGTAAACGAGAGAGAGAGAAATTATATTTGTCCCTTATCAATCAACATGAGGTTATTTATTTAATATTATTTCCAAAATTCTATATTTTATCCAATTTTATTTGTTATATAAATCATTTTTTATTATTTATCTTTTATTTTGTTCAATTTATCTTTAATTAAGATCTCCCATAAATATCATCCAATCGCTAATGTTCCAAATTATGTCCCACTTGAAATTTGTTTTCAATTCCTTCATATTCATTTTTTAAAACACATTATATGCACTAAAACTAATATATATATTAATTCATTAACGTTATCAATTATGAACCAAGTAAACATAATTATTCAATCAAAGTAAAACTATAATTAATTTATGAAATATCATCATCAAACAAATCTAATGAAAAAAATTTACATCAAATTTTTATTTTTAAGAACTCATTTATAATCATTATAGAAAATTAACTTGGTCACAATAAATTTTCATTATATAGAAAAAATAACATAAAAATATAAAATTTCAAAACATATTCATGTAATTTTCATAATAGATTTTGAAAATGATTAAAAATTTCTTTATTTTTCTATTGCAATATTAGATTTTATTTTAGTTTATGCTCATGTTTATAAATTTGATTGATTTTTTGAGATAACATTTATTGAAAATTATATAATGACAGTATAAATGATAATATTAATAAATTTGTGTTTTTTATGTGCAATTTTTTCCTTTTTGTTTATATTTTTACAACACTCATCATCATTTGGAATTATATTTAGAGAAGAGTGGTACTCTATTGGATCATGAGTCTTGTAGTTTTTTTGAATTAAAACTATATTTTCGGGGACTAGGTATCAACTTGAGAGTCATTTAGGAAGATTTTATTAAATTTAGGGGTGATTTGTAGTGTTTAGGAATGAATGAAATGTTTTAATTATAGAAATGGTGTAGCAGACTTCACAAGGTACCTTATGGTGAAGTATAAATTACCACATAAGCTTCCTCAATGGTGGTAGAACCTTGGTGATAGCAACTAGAAAACCGGGGGATTTATAATAAGTGACTAGTTGTAGCATAAAACTTCGTTATGACCATTTTGAAAAGGGGAAACATCAAATGACCTCAAGTGAATTATTTGATCACCCAAGGGTTGAAACCGGTACTGTGGGATCTAATGAATCATCTAGTGGGAAATTTACACTCAAATTTATAATCATATAATAAATTAAAAACAACCAAGAAAATTAGTTATAATTTGTTGAATGATGTAAAAATTTTGAAATAAACTCTAAAAAAATCCTAACAATTTTCAATGATAAAATATATCCCAAATAAAGGTGTATACAAACAAAGTATATATTTCATATAATAATACAATTTAAATAACTCAAAATTGTATATAAAATAGATCCAATATAAGTCGTAAAAAATAATGGTTAAATTATCTCCATGATGTCTCTTGACATCATATCCTATTTACAATGTTCCCATGTATTTTTTTTACATCTAAAAACATAAAAGTTTTATGAAATTTTGAACTCATCATCAGGGTGTTAGAAATAATCTCAATAGAACCCACTATAACCCCAATAATTACTTGGAGTTTAACTTGTTCTTTTTTGAGTAGAGCAATACAATTAAAGGAATTTAAAAAACTATTAATATCACACATTATAAATGTTTTTGAACCCATCCACCCCAATACAAAACACATGTTCTTTGATCAATCCTATGGAACAAATAGATAATCATTGAAAGTAATTTAAAGTGAAACACATGGATTATGTAATATCCTAAAATGAATTAGGGAGAATATATGATATAATTTCCTAAAACAAACTTCTTAAAATATCTCTTTTGAATTCATAGAACATTAAATATATATTCTAAACACATACCTCACACTTTACAACATAACCTAACATAAGGCCTAGAAAATCACACAGATATAATCATTTTATAGTCTAAATCAAGATGTTTTTTTCATGTTTTTAAAACATAGGAAATTTTCTTAACAGTGAAAGGTTTATCTTAATTTAATAACATAATATCAAATTTCATAAAACACTAATTAAAATTTACTCAACTTGAAATTTGAAATCTTCCAACTCCCCATTATAAGTTTACACCCAATAGTCAACATCATCAAATGCTAATTTTCAAGATTAATAATTGTTTTAGTATAAAACCTCATGTATACATCCCTTATTATTATTTTAAAACTAACTATTCTCTTTTCAATTTATAATGTGAATAATAAATTCCAAAACACTATGATTATAATTTGAACTCAAATTTTTTGAAAAACAATCCCCTTTATGTTCTCATATGAAACCCTAAATTTATTATTCCACTATATTAGTCAAATAAAATTCATAAATTCATTCATGTTAACTATGTATTTATAAAAAAAATTATAGTATTCATATCAAAATAATATAAAAATTAAATATAAAAGTATATACAATAGTAAAATTAACTAAAAATTATTCTAACTAAAAAATATTCTTAAATTATTATGTATACATACATGGAATTAAAAAAATATTCCAACATATTCAATTGTTTACAGCATCAAAACCTTGGACAAACCACTTTTAGAATTCAATTATACTTAATAAATAATTCCATATTTAATTATCCACAATGAAATGATTTATTCAACTTGACCTCATAAATTTAATGAAAAACCACATATTTTCAATTAGAGAATATACTTTTCAAGATGGTGTTAATGTATCATAACATTTAATTTAATATCATATCATTACCAATAAATAATATCAATTTACGCAACATTCATGTGAATTAGGATACCTTAGTAACTCATCGCATTTTCATCAAATTAAAAATATATAATTTCATGTAATGAAAATGTAATTATTAATATCATTAAAAGTGATTACATGTTACTCTTGATTATAATCACGTAAATCAATAAATATTTAACATCCTTTAAATATTTTTAAAAAAAATCAGCAGCACATTACATTAAAATTACTTATTTATGATGGATTAATTAATTTAATTCAATGAAATATTATAATAAATTCTATGATTTATCATAATGAAATCATTCCTCATCACATTGAGAACACACAATGTTAATATCATAATTGAAAATCACAAATAATATAAAATAACTCCATTAAAACCAAATTAAATTATAGTGGGTACCTATATATTATTTAATAAAAAAACAATATAATTTAAGGATATTAAATTCCTCTTCAACCACTTGAAATATATAATTTCATCAACTATAATAAATGAGATAAATTAGAAGAGTGATATAATTAAACCATGTACCTATTTAGAAATTTTAAGTCTTATTGAAAATATTACCTCTACATTTTCATTATTACTCATATATTCAAATACATTAATAATATGTATATATATCACTAAAATGAAAAATTCAGAGAAATTGAGAGTTAAGTAGAATGAATCGAAAGATAAAGCTTTTTCTAATGGAAAATTTGGATTAAATCTCCAAATCCTATGACACAAATTTTTAAAAAATTTATTTCATTAAAAATGAGTACTAGAAACATGTTTGGTACCGAATAGAGAATCAATGTCCATTATGGGATAATCTAATGAACACCTAGTTGTTTGTATATGGATTTTATAATATAATAATTCTATATGAACATAAAAATTCTTCATCAACAAGTTTCCTATTGGTTCATTTTATTCAATTCCAACAAATACTACCTCTTTGTTCACTCTTAATATCAGCAATTTCACCAAAAACAAATGAATCCAAATAAAAAAGTTAACATATTATTAAATGTAATTAGAATAAAAAACAATTACATACCTTGAAACTGAAATTTTTTACATACAACTCAAAATAGGGCTTCTCTTCCCCAAGATATGTCTTAGATCATCTATAGTGAATAAATCCAACTATTATGTCCTCATATAATCATTTATCAACCATGTATTATGATAAACATGACCATGATACCACAATACATACACCTTTAGAATTCCCCATATAGTCTTCTCACTATGAACAATGATATAAACTGGTTTCTCAATAAAAGAAGAATAATATCTTATTCTAATTCATCTTAGTGAGGTACATGAGATAAATATTATTACTATTTAATTAACTAATACTTATTAAATACATCATGAATTATTTTATACATCCGAGGTAATGAAAATTTATAGGAATTATCAACAACTAGATTTGGGATCTAAAATAATCTAACTAAGTGAGGACACAAATATACTTTCTTACCAAAACTTTGATAACCCAATGCATGTTAGACAAGATGAAAAACAGGGTCCCTAGAAAAAAGGCATAAATATTCTATTAACATATGACTTCTACTTAATTAAAGATATATTAATCCACATTTTGATCAAATATTCCATATAAAAATATTCTCTTACTATTATAGGCCCAAATAATAATACCAAAATCTTTTTTTCCAATAAATATGAACAATATGACCTTGAATAAAATGACTCAAACAAATAAACTATTATAGAATTTTTTTTATTATGCACATAAATTCTTTAAAAACTATATGATCCTCCAAAAAACCTCAAAATTCATGAATGCATGACTAAAATATATCCTAATGAATCTTAACAGTGCCTCAATATTTCCCTTTAGTTTGAGGATATTAATCCATAATTAAATTTACCAAATTACCTAATGCTTTTTAAAAACCATTTTAAAAATAATATGTAAATCTAATACTTTTGTTAGATACACATTTTTAGTTACTCCTATAATTTAAACTATTTAACATATATAAATATAACACAATTAATCATTTTTTATGATTTTTAAATTATTATAAGATAAACAACATTATTCAAATGATTAATAAATAATGATAGTGAATCATTTCCTTTCTAAGATATTAAATACTATATAAATAATACATGATATCTTTATCTCAGTTACATTATTTAAAGTTTAGTTATTTAATAATTCTTCACTATCCTCTATTGTTATAACTTTATACATATAAATATAATTCACCTCAAAACACTACATCTATATATCATTTTATTCTAACACCAGAAAAGATTCATTGGATATTATTGTACAACATTGTTAAAAAAGTATGAATTGTACATCAGGAAATGTGGAAGTATCACATAACCACTTTCTCAAATCCCAATAAAAAATACTCTCATATAAATATTGAACATAATCAGCATATAAAGACCATCAAGGTATATACTCCCCATCATATAATTTTTCCTAAAATTCTGACACTCAAAAAATAAATCATGGCCTTCTGTCACAAACTCCATTAACATTAATGTGGTAGTAAATGATTCCATAAATACAAGAACCTACTCCTAAAATTAATTTAACTATAACACTAATATATAATAAATATGTTTTTACTCATCATTTTATTCATAAACAACATCAACATGATATTTTATACTCAATTATTTAGTGATGGATCCCTCTTTACTAGTAGTATATATCATCTCAATGTCAAAAATTTATAGATATTCAAACTACCTTTTTATCATATATTCTAATCATACTGGTATAAAATATACATCAGTTTTTTTAATACAATATATAATAAACTTATCAAAAAATAATTTTTCAAACTTTTCAGTGTGTACACCACCATTTTCCAACTCAAGATCATGTATAAATTTTTTTCTAGAAGTTTCTTAAGCTACTATAGAAAATATGCCACAGCCTGATCTTCTCAAATCATCTCACAACATATGCTCATTCCCAATGCATTATAATAATCCTCATATAGTTAACCCAAATCAAGTAATATTAGATGGTTTTAAAAAATATCCTCATTATTTACTAACATTTTACCTCTCATCAATCATCCAAATAGTTTTTTTCCATTTATAATCATTAGAATTCATAAATGGGAGAAATTTTAAACAAATTATTTATAATAATGAGATGGCCTTGAGAATGAAAACAAAAAACATTATTTAATATTTTCAATGTCATAAAAATAATCATTTTTTCATTATTTGTAAATATATCAAAATAATAAAAAACATTCCCAAATTAACTACTCTTCATAGATCTAGAAATAATAATGGGAATTTTAGAGTAATGACAGTGCACCCTTAACATGACAATGAAAATAAATAAATAAATAATCTCCATGTTTCTTAAAATATCCTGAATAAATCAATATATAATCAATGAAAATTTATAAATGTTTCTATATAGGGATGAAAATTGTTTCATCAAATGATTAAAAATGACGAGAACATTTGTTAACCCATCTTATATAACCAAAATATTAAAATGACTACATTGAGTATACAATTTTATCATCATTAAATGTTCAAATCATACCCTATTATAATGATATCCCAATTTAAGATAAATTTTAGAAACACATCAGGCCTCCCTAAGTTGATTAAATAGTTAATTAGTTTATAGTAGTTGATATGGATTCCTGATATTAATCTGGTTAAATATTTAGTATTTAAAATATAACCACAAACACTTATCAGTTTTTTATTAAAATACACTAGAGCAACCCAATGCAACACACTATTTCGAACAAATCCTTGTATTAAAGACCATCCAACTGGATAATTAATTATATTTTATAATTTATATCCATATAGAAATTATTTACAATTTCATTTTAAATATTAGAACAATATCTTTCACAAACTCATATTCCATCTCTAGTTACAATATTGTGAAATACTATTGAAAAACATCCTATAATTTGTCGACTATATGACATAAAAGAACACTAACACTACCCATATATATATATATATATATATATATCAAGAACCATCCCAATAATTGAATATTTAATCATCCTCAACTAACATGGATCAAAATTAACTAGTTAAAATGACAATCCCACTATCCTAGGAAAAAATAAACAATAAAATCATCAGGTATGAAATTCATCCATATCCATTTATAATCAATGAACTCTTAAAAATATGTGAACCAAACCATCTAAATTATCATTTAAAATCTATTCATATCCAGAATAGATAATCCCTAAATCTGTCTATATCTTCATATAATAAATGATGAATTTAGACATATCCTAATAGTCCCCTCTCTTTCCCAAAGTAGATTGTTAACAGTTAGTACTCTAGGTAATAATTCATCATCCAATCCTATATTAGATAAAATTAGATTAAAGATAAAATAATGATATGAATTTATATCAAATATTAAATTATACATCGTATAAGTTCTTTTAATTATACATATTATTGTCAATGATCAATCTCCAAGATCATTAAATGTCTTCATTATAGTGAACAAATGTTATAAACCACAATGTTGACCCTAACCCCAAGTCACCTAACTCACCATAAAAACATATCCTCGATAATTTGGCCCCAAAAAAGCACTGAAACTACCTTTACAAAACCTATTTGATGATATTATTCTAGAACATAATTATAATAAATTTTCCTAATCATGTGATGTTTTAATGGAAGGATAACCAAAACCAAAGATCTTCTATTATCTTATCCAAAAAACCACAGATTCTATATCAAATTTTTATAAAAGTACAATACCATTCTCTTCTTGATACATAAAAATTTATTATTTTTACTTTCCCACAACACTAATAAAACTCTAATGGCACACATATTTTAAAAGGTGATAAAGAAAAAACCATCTTTATACCCTTGATCTCTCACCACCTTGATGATAATCATCAATATTCCACTTCTTAATACTTCTTGATCCACTATCATCAACTATAATCCAACTTTACTCTACAACATATACCTCATCTATCATGGATATATTTACGATTTCTATAAATGTGGCTACATTAAATAGTAAAACATGAGAATAATGTTCTTTTGCAAGCCATGGAAAAAATATAAGCCTTTTAAAACTCATTGTATCCTAGAGTCATAAAAATATAAAGTATATATATTAATTAGTTGAAAATAAAGGAACATACTTATAATCATCCATTAACTCCACAAATTATTGACCCTGATACATCCTTAAAATCCCTAGATAATATTTTTTAATGAATAAAACCTAATTTTCATCACTTGTAAGAATCTTTATCATCCTTTATTGAATAATAACATCCTACCAACTTCATTTTTACTATATAAGAATAAATTAATATAGCTTAGCCTTCATACCCTATGGTGTACCATTATGCTAAAAAATATTAATCATGAAATATAACCATTTTCTGTCCAATATTATTTAACATCTCCCCACAATATTGAACTATTTTGTGATTGAATATTTGTAACCACATTACTAATCACAAACACCTCCCAAGAAAGCATTACCACTATATTTTCAAGAATTATGCGTAAACATTGAATAATATTACCTCCAACTAAAGTCAAGGGAACTCTTACTAGAGGTTTATTCTTAACATATCCTTCTTGAAGCCCCTTAGAAGATCTCTCATACTCCACCTATTTCCAATGAGGTTTATTGGTACATTTCTCGTGTCACCTGATTCTAAATTATCAAAACATCTATTATTAATAAAATTTTACATCTTCCCATAAAATTGACACCAAATTAATCATTTTGTATACATGATCACATAATTTTCATTTCAACCATATTAATAACATCACATCATCGAATTTATCCCACTTATTTTAGTCAACTTAATCCTTATAAATAATCATTTATGAAAACAATAATTAGTTTATTAAGAATAATATATTATTCAAAAAATATAATTACTCATATCAAATCAAAAATTAAGTATGTTCCCATTCATTCATACATATATCCTATTCATATATCCAATATGATACATGAATATCCCATGATTAAATCTAAATTTATTTGAATTAAATACCTCAAAATAGAATTTATAAATCAAACAATAAAATCCCACACTTACCTTGAATCATGGAAATATATTATGGTTTTTATTCCCATGAAAACATTAAGGTATTAGTCTCTTCCATTTTACCATTTCATTAATCATAAGAAATCATAAAAGAAAACATCTCTAAAACAATTTTATAATATCACATCTCACCATAATCGTGTAACCAAGATAAAATTTCACATTTCATCAATTTTACTCCACTATAATGAGAGGATAGAAATTATTATTGAGGGTTCCAAATAATAAATTTGATTTAACGTTACCCTAAATTATATCATCACAAAATAAATCAAAAATAACAAACCAAAAAATATTCATGCACCCGAATAATGTAACAAAATTATTAATAAAATCTAAAATTATATCTTAACATAACCATTAAAAAAATTCATATAATTAAATTTAATTGAAAACCCATCATCATTTTTAATAATGTAATAAAAATAAAATAACTTGAAAATAGATGATAAAAAATCCATTTAAATACTCTAAAAATGATTTAAACAACTCCATGATGTATCCTAACGTCAACTCTCATCTACAGAGGTCCCTTGATGTTACCTACATAAACATGTTAAATATATATATATATATATACATATATATATGCACATGAGGCATGTACAAAGAGGGTAAATGGTGTGAGAAATAATTTTATACAAAACCACTTTGACCCCAATCATCACCTATAGATTAATGCGATATTAATTGATTGGTTTAATTTTGGTAATTTTTTAATTGACCATAAACATTAATATTCATAAATGGATGAGTTCTATCTATGGAAACCAGATAAAAATATATATTTTTTGGAAAATTCTCATGAATTGATTGAATATCTATCAAAAATACTTTTGTTATAAACAAATAGATCGTGTAATAACCCTTCTAGTAACAAATATTACATAGAGTATCCCTTTTAGAGACATAGAATTTAATATATCAATTTCAAACAAATGGAACATAAATATAACTTTTAAAAAAATGGATCTCATTTTATATCATAGCCTAACACAATACATGTCCAATCCCATTACTTTCATCATATCATGAAAAATATTAAGGCTTTCCTATAGTTCTGAAAAAACACTTGAAATTTGAATAAAAGTAAATGATATATTTCAATATCATCATATAATTTAAAATTTTACAATGAAAACAATCCAAATTACTCATAAAAACATTTAATATCTCCTAACACCCCCATTAAATATTTACACCCAAAAATCAACCTGATGCCATTCTATTTAACAAGCACAAAAAATAGTTTTTTAGCCCCCAAATGTTTTTATGAAATATTTTATTTTAATGGTTTTTATTCTTATGTACCTTTCTTTTCATGAAATCATGTGTTTAAAATAACCAAGAGATGTCCTTATAATAAAATTACCATTATATCCTAGTTTTTAGGTTAGTAGTAATAATAATAACTAACTTATAAAAATGCATTGTGAATTCATTAGATATAAATAATTTATGTAAATATAAATAGATATTTTTTTGAGTTAATTACTTTTGGTAATTAAATTAATGAGGTATATATATTTGTTTTATACATAATAAAATATTTTTATATTCATCTAATCGATATTTTAATCATAGGGTATGAATAAACCACTATTTGATGTATAAAAACATATTTTTTAAAAGGATAATTTTACACCATTGAATAGAGAACCCATTTAAAATAAATATATTGACACGAAAATAATTTTTATATGAAAAAATAAACATTTTAATTTTAATTTGGAATATAAAAATATAATTTGGCTGAATTTCTGATATTTTTCAGATAACTTTCATGTTTTGATGAATAGTTAAAATACACTAAATTTTAATTGAAAAGAATTTTTTTTCATTGAAATACATTGTATGGTTAAATTATATTATTGAATGGTTTAAAATTATAAATACAATATATTTTTACATTTTAATATAATTTAATTCATTGGAATTAAGTTTTCATTAAATTCAGATGTAAAAACATTTCAATATTTTGCAATATTTTAACTTTTAAAAACCGTTTTTCAATTCAACAACATGGTTAATTTTAAATTAATTACTACAACTTCTATGTTTTGAATTTTGAATAATGTATTCTATATTTGTAATTATTATTCCCAAATTATGTAAATAGATTTATTTTAATTTTTTGAATAATTAATAATAACTTTGGTAAATTTTATTAACACGGTAAAAGGGTAAATCTAGTAGTTAAGGGTAAAAATAATATTATAAAATTACCCTAACACTTGTCCTAATATAATTGTATGATTATAATTTTCCTTAAAACATTATTAGACAGAAATGGTATCTAATGGAAGCCACTTGTATTAGATTAAGACATTTAATTTATTTTACTTAATGAAAAGTGAAATATGTATCACTCAAACTTTAATAATTAATTTTTTTAATATATAGTTATACAAAAGATAAATTATATTATAAATACTAATTTGAAATTTAAATTTTTATTATTTATCATGATAATTTATTTTTAATTTTTAGGAAATAAATAATTACCAAGAAAACTTATACTTGTATGGTTAAAAAATTAATTAATTGATAAGATATAAATAAAACAATTTTCATTAAAATATTAATGACAATCAAAAAACCCAAAATTTTACCAAGACTTATTGGTCATGTAAAATTCAACCATAATCAAACAAGATTCATTATATGGACCATTTGGATGAATATAGAAGATATTATGACTATTATATTATTTTATATGAAGTGAAGATAAATTTGTCATATTCATGTTTTAAAAAAGTATTGCATTTATATTGTTGGGTTTTTCATAAGATAAATTTGACTGAAAGTATTATTCTAAAATCTAATGGATTTATATTCATCATATTATTTTATTTTTTATTTTTATTCAATGAATAATTATATTAAATAATTACACAAAATTGAGGTTGTAATTATTTTATTAATGAAGAGATCCAATAAATGATATTAAATTTTTTTAATAAATATAATTTTGGATAATTATTATGTGAGATTTATTTTCTATATTACCTTTACACATTAGGGATATAATAAATTATTTATATCTAGGTTCAAATATTATTTTTATATTTTTAAAAATCCATGTAAAAATAGTGTCAAAATTGACACTATTGATATTTTGTCAAAATACAGTTTTCTTAAATTATTTACAAATCATAAAACATTTTACAAAAAAATAATTGTGATATAGTCTAAAATTTTCAAACGTATTCACTTAGGCTCTCATTTACTTCATATAAGTAAACATTTCACCCTTTTAATGTTTACATATTTGTTACCCTATTTAAAAATTAAATAGAATAACTAAGATTTAAATAAATTTATATTGCTTATATTGACATAAAAATATATCTAAAATTTATTGGATGATTATATTACAACCCTATCTCATATCATATTTGAAATTAGGACATTTTTTAGTTATTTTAGTGGGGTTTTATTGGATTGTAAATTATTATTTTTGAGGTTTCCAAGAGGGCCCCTCACCTCAATTATAAAAGGGAACTTGCTCCCTCAAATCTTCACTTAATTTTGAGCCTTCAATATCAAAAATCCCTTGGACATTTCCCTTATAAACATCCCTATCAACATTCCATAGATTCGGTTCTTCTAAAAAGACCATCTCTAGTTCTCTAAGAGGAGATTTAGATGAGGCACGTCGAAGATGAGGTAATAACATTTACCGATTCGTTCAAACTTCTTTCTTATTCTACTTCCACATCATGAGTTGTTTCATTATAAAGTAAAAACTACAGTATTAATTATATACATATAGTTTATTAAGATTAGGAAACAACTATTTTCCACCTTATATCCATCCTATGAAAAATGAAATCACCACCCATGTGTACGTATGGATTACAGTCTCCATGTCGTGGTGTAATCTATTTTTCACCACCACCGTACATGGATGAGAATAATGATAGAATTAATAAATATATATATATGATTAATATAAAATTATTTTTATTCTGATATTCTATTAACCATCCACTTTAATACCATTCAACAATTATGGTAAAGATATCCTTGCTCAAGCGTACGTACGGTTTACCGTTTCCGCAGGGTTATGAGATTCATTCTACATAATCTTCATTAAATATTGATTATATAAATAAATTTAACAAATAAAAATGATATATATTATACTAATACCATTCTATAAATGATATAACTATAGCATAAAAATATTAATATGAACTTATCCAATAAAACAAGTATAAGATCATAAAGCAGTTAATACTCGCTTAACTAGTAACAATGAAATATTACTAACAAATGAATGATAATATGACTATAAATGTTCTCATAAAAATTAATATGATTATGTAATAAATCAATATCATTATTTAAATCATTATACATGAGTTTAGAATACATATGAATCCTATCATACCTAAGTTAAGGGATAACATTGCAAATCTAGTTTTTATCCGAGATAGTTTATTTGTAAGTATTTATTGTGGTATATTTTAATCCCCATACATGTTTCCTAAATAAATATTTCAAAATAATATTTATATACTTTCACAATATTTTAAAGTCAATTTTACCTTTTGGTGAATTTTTACTAAATGGTATGAGTAGAATCTTTTGTCATTTTCAGTACGCGTTACTTTTGGACTTTTCAAGAAAAAGTACGAGAAGAATGTTTTTATATTGTACAGCATGAAAGGATATTTATACATTCATAATTCCTTATTTCCTTGAAGAATTCCCTACAATATTAAAATTTTATTTTTACATAAAATTATTTCTTCTAAAATTATGTGGCATTTTTATAATGGAAAATTTTTTTGAAGAAGAAACGATATTTTCTTCCAAAATTAAGCACAAGTGTTTTATCAAATTTATTTTCCTTATAAAATGATATAGGATTATGTTTCTATCCCAATAATTAATTTTATTTCATTTTGTTTGTGATATAATTATTTTTATAAAGTCCATTTATCTTTTATAGATTATGTTATTTTGAAAGGATGTTTAAGAAACCCATTTTTTGTTCCTTGGGATATGCTATGGTGAATGGTTTCTATTTTGTGGAACATTTAAGAATGATTTAATTATGATATGGTTGGGAAATATATTCCACTCCAATTAATTGGGTAATGATTTATATCTCATTATATGGGTACAACTAGAATTACAAGCAAATCTAGTGCAGTAATATAGTACTGGAAAGAGGATATAACTCAATCCAGTAATGGACATTGTCCACTATGATGGTCATGGAAGTGATACTTCACAAATATGAAATTATTTTCAATTATTATGTTTGTATGCCACGAAATTTTATGTCTTATGTTAGGATAATTGGTATTACATTGCACTTTTACAATTTATCCCATGACATGATATTATGATCTTTTATATGCGGGAAGAGAATTCCCCATGTTATGTTATTATGATTATGATATGATAGATATTTCCCTTATTTAACCTTAATGTGAATTTTATCTCACCCATTTATATGTTTCATTTAACCAAGTCATGATGAAGGTCATTATATATGATATGTCAAAAGGAGTCTTGTTATGAATAAATAAACATGAGACAATGTAGATGTTTTATGAACCAGTTGTTTTTGTTTCCCATTTTCTAAAGACACTAAACCTATATGGTCCTGAAATTTTTTTTGTTATGTTATGTAATAAATATTCTTCAATGTTGATGTATAAACTATATGTAATATATGGTCTATTATAGTTGGTATCATGGAAAAGGAATTGTTTTCCTTTGAAAACGAGGATGAGATAACCCTAGTAAGAACTATACTAATATATCTCAGTATAGGTTACAATAATTTCCTAGTGTTTTGGAGATATTCATGAAAAACCTAGGTTAAAACCTAAAGTGTCATAAATTGAAATTTTATTCATGAATCATGTGGTTTCTCATTATGATTAGTGTCTCTCACAATATGCTTCTAGATTTTAGTCAATTGATAGAACCCGAAAGAACCGCGTTAATTCTAAATGTGATGGGAAACACAATGATTACCACCTAAAAAACCAAATTTTATGAGAGAAAGAATGAAAAATCTTGAATCCATTCTCACAAAATTTTCTCAAGCTATTAATCATTCCAGAATTTCAAATTAGAAAATGAGGGAGCACCATTCTATTGAATCCTTCATGAGGAAACATCCATATTTATTCATTGGGTATTCTAATCCATTAGTGGATGAAAATGGATCAGTACCCCTAAAAAGATATTTTTAGGTCTAAAATGATCTAAACATGATAAATTCATCATATCATTATATCATTTGGAAGGTGAAGTTGTTCAATAGTGGAATCTTATCAGGAATACGAGGTAGAGATATAAAATTGAGTCCATGGAATGGGATGAGTTCAAGAACTTATTTTTCAATAAGCTTTTTCCTTATATTCTTTGAAAAAATATGGAGAAGGATTTCCTTGAAATTAATAAAAAGGATGACGAATCCATTAGTACCTGCGATTATAATTTAACAAGCCTTATAAGGAATAGTTCTGGAATTATTATCTAACCTGAGAGAAAATTTAAATTATTCTTTTGTGGCTTAAAACCAAGCATCAAAATGGAATTAACCCTAAGAGACTTCAATAGCAACGAGAAAATTATCTAGTTTTCTCTAATGGATGAGAAGGATATAGGTGTAACCCATCAGTCCTATGGGTTTGATAAGAAGAGAAAAATGGAATTCAAAAGAATATATAATGATGAAACTGAAAAGAAGACGTGTTTTCCCTTATGTTAATAGTGTTGAATGAAACATGGAGGGAATGGTCATAAAGGAACTGATAAATGTTTTATTTGATTATGGATCCACCCACTCTTTTATATCAAAAGTATTCTTTAATGGTATCAACATATTACCTCAACAATTAGATGTTTAGTTATCTGTGACAACTTTTAATGGCACAACAGTCACATCAAAAGTTTATAAATCTAATCCAATGGAAGTTTTAGGGGATGTGATTCCTGAAAATATTATGATCCTTCTTATTGTGGAGTTTTATGTTATTCTTGGCATGAATTTTCTTTCTATATATGGATCTCAAATCAATTACCAAGGAAGGGAAGTCAAATTTCATATTCCAAATTAATCTGTGATCATATATCAATACAAGGGTGAATATAACCTTCTGATAGAAATTTATTCCATCTTATGGGTCTTAATTACTATAATTGATGGTTATATATATCAAATGGTTGTGGAAAACACATCATTAAGAATACCCTAATTCTACGAGAGTTTGATGGTGTATTTTTGGACAAATTTCAATGTCTTCCACCAAATTGTGAAGTTGAGTTTTCAATAGAACTTGTAAGAACCCAGATCTTCGTTCAGGTATGTTTTTCCTTTTTTTTAGAGTTTTTAAGAAAAATTGTTTTTCTGGAAACTTTCAAAGTACACGCCATGTGATTTCTGAGTACACGCCGTGTACTCTGTACCAGCTCGAAGTCGTGTGATGGCTGTGTCCGGGCCACACACACGGTGTGTAAGGCTGAGGTGGAGGCCGGTTTTTCGGAGTACAAAAAAATTCGGAGTACACGTCGTGTACTCAAAAAGTACATGCCATGTACTTTCTTTTTTTTCATTAAATGGACCGGGGTCATGCCTAACCCCCATATCCATCTTCTTCTTTAGTTTTTGACCATCTGGGAGCGTCTGTACGGCCGAATCTTCTCTGAGCTCCTTCCTCGCCATCCGTTCTCCTATTCGAGCACGGTTGATTGCGTTGGAATCGTAGCAGTGAGTTCTTCCTTTTGATTGAGTCTTGTTTCTTGATTCATCCTTTTTTTCAAGTTATCGTGGGATGAACGTTTTGTGCGTTTTCTCAGATCTACGTCGTTCTAAGGGGAATCTTTCGTCGAGGTTCATGTATATCGATCTCCTAGGATCGAGGTAGGTGGTTTGTGCCTTTCCGTAGAAAGTTGATGGATATTTTTTGCAATTTCCACCAATAACCTTGAACGGGGTATTTCGTGTTTCCTGTTTTTCCCTTATTGCTTGCCTGCTTTGCTTGATTGCTTTAGTAGAGGTTATTGCTTGTGATTAGAGTAATTTTTTGTGCTCAGATTGCTTTTTCATGCTTGCTCTGCCTGTTTGGATTTTTCCAGTTGTCATGCCTAGTCATAGGATAGTGAAACTGTTGTTTATTTATTGTTGTTGAGCCTTAGTTGATAGCAAAGTAGTTTTTGAGGTTTACTTGGATGATACACATGGGCTGAGCATGTTTAGTTACTCAGTACTATGAGAACCTAGAGTAGCAGACCAAAGGGAGAATTGACATAAGGGCTTCTCCAAAGTGTCTTTTAATCACGATGCGAGACCAAGTGGAGAATTGACGGAAGGGCTTCTCCAGAGTGTCTTTTAACTACAACGCAAGCCAAAGGGGGAATTGACGTTGAGTGATTCCCCAGATAGCCTTTAGCATGATACGAGACTATAGGGGGAATTTATGGTGAGTGCTTCCCCAGAGAGTCTTCTTATTTTACGTAGCTGAACCAGAGGGGTGAGACTGTGTGTGCCTCCCAGAGGGTTGTTAGTACCTAGAGGTTGAACCATAGGGGTTATACTGTGAGAGATACCCAGAGGGTTACCTGTTTTCTTCTTGTTGCTGACTGCTTACTTGTGTGTTATACTTGTTAGAACTGTGGATTGTAGATGTTTGTGATTTTCCGTTTTACTGCTTCTTGTTTTATTACTGCCATGTATTCATTGACTGTTAGGCACAAATATTTGGGTGATTGCCTACTGGGATTTGTATCTCACACCCTGTTTGGTCCATGCTTTTGGGCCCAAGCATACTATGTTGCTGCAGGTATAGATAAGGGAAAGTGCCCTTCTACTTCAGGATCTTGATTGCACCAGGAGCTGGGGAGCATGGGACCGAGCCGTGGCTTGCGATGATGATGAGATTTCTTTGTTTTTCTTTTTCACTTGGTTTTAGTTGTATTTCAGCATGTTTTTGTGTTTTCTGTTTTCCTTAGATACTTGTACCTACTGCATTATTATCATCATTGTTATATATTTGCATTGCTTCCGCTGTTTGGTTTCTGTTGTTATGAATGTTGGTTGCTGCTTCCGCTGTCATTGTTGTTTTCTTACCTCGTATACCTTACCGAATGAGGGCATAGTTTCCCCACTAACTCACCAAGGACCTCACTTCTAGTCGACAGCCTCTGGAGTTCGGGGAAACACGCTTGAGGTCATGTGGCGAACCGGGTACGGGGCACCAGTGGAGGGGCTCTGGACTCGGGACGTTACAAAGTGGTATCAGAGGAGTTATTTTCTCTTGCTTTACTATTTAGAGACCTTATCCAGGGATAGGATGGATTCGGGACTTGGAATTAAGTTGTTCTTGGGAGTAGCTAACCCATGTATAGGGAAAAGCCATACTGCCTCGTTAATTGCAGTTTTCTGGTTTTGAGATTTTATGGTTGGTATGTTTTCACCTAGAGTGATTCGTATGACTTGTGCGGTTTTTTTTTTTTGATATTTCGGTTCTATTTCTGTCGCAACCCGGTGAGATGAGGGTATTCCATCTCATGCATCATATTGACACTTGTAGGAATCACATGCCATGCATTATTTCCATGCCATCTAGGGTGCATTAGCGATCGCATGCTGTTGTGATAGACTTTGTGTAGATTATGCATGTTGTTATGATAGTTGCTTGATAGATTCTCTGATGTTATGTTAGAAAACTATTTGTTTTGTTCCTTGCTTAAAATGAACGCCAAATTTTGGTTCTGGAGGTGTTATGGGCCCTCACAGATTGGAATTTGGCACCTTTTTCGCCTTGTTTTTAGTGTTTCTGGAATTCTGTGCAGTTTCTAAGCTACTGCCCAGAAAAACCCAGAATACACGGCGTGTACTTTTCGGGCACACGCCGTGTAGTTTTCAGGCCGTTTCACTGACCGTGTGAGCAGAACACGGTGTCGTAGGAGTAACTTCAGGAACACGCCGTGTACCATTGGTACATGTCGTGTGAGTTCAGATCCGTGTACCTGGCCATGTCACTAACAACATGGGTCGGGGAAGCTCGGGTAGAACACGTCGTGTCCGTAGGGAACACGCCGTGTAGTCCTGTCCAGGTGCCCGGCCATGTCATGAACAACACGGGTCGGCGTGACCTTCCTTTCCACACACCGTGTTTGTTCAGAACACGCCGTGTAGTCCTTCCAGGTACCCGGCCATGTCACGAACAACACGGGATGGTGTCGCCTTCACCTATGCACGCCGTGATTATTCGAAGCACGTCGAGTAAGGTCCATCCATGTAGACGGCCGTGTACTCAACAACACGGACCGCCAAAGCCTCATCTAGTGCACGCTGTGTTTTATTCAAACACATCGTGTAGTCTCGGGTTGAGTCGGACCATGTGGGTTAGGTGTGTAAGGAGAATCGGGTAGGGGAATAGTTTTCTAGTGCACGCCGTGTGTGGGGGTCAACACGCCGTGTAGTTTGTAGTGTACACGACGTGTAGGGCAGGAGTACACACCCATGTCAGTGGTTTAAGAAGACACGTCATGTAGTTTTATACACGTCGTGTATTCGTGTTTTGAAATCTTGTGTGTTTTTCTTCCCCTATTCCCATTTTCTACTCTTGTGTTCCTTGTCCTTGTTTTCCTGATCTAAGGTGTACTTTTGATCTTTCAGAGCTATGCCTCCGAGACGTCCTCTGATCGTACGTATTTCGTCAGGCAGTGATCAGACACCAGATAGGGCTGATCAAGGACTTCCTGTCGATCCCCCAGCCGAGCTATCCTTGGCACCGGTTGTTGTACCAGTTGAGTGCATCGATGCGCAGTTCAGAGAGGGTTTCAGGAGGATGATACAGACCTTCTAGGGAGCACCGCCTCCTGCCTCGTCTATGGAAGACTTGACGTGGGTCTTTCAGCAGCAGCATCCTCCCACGTTCTCGGGGGAGGGAGGACCTCAGGCTGTAGAGTCATGGCTGGAAGCCATGCTGACTATATTCGAGCATCTAGAGACGCCTCCAAAGAGGCGGGTCAATCTCGCCACCTACATGCTCCGAGACTCCGCCAAGAGGTGGTGGGACGTGATCTCACAGGCAGGTCAGCAGCAGGCTATGACTTGGGAGGAGTTCCAGCGTGTGTTCTATGACAACTTTTACCCGGATACTCTGAGGGCCAATCGATCCCAGGAGTTCATGATCTTGGAGCAGGGTAATCTATCTGTCATGGAGTATTCCTCTCGTTTCACTGAGCTGCAGCATTTTACACCCCTTCAGGATGGGAGTGGGGTGTTCTTGGCGAGGAAGTTTGAGGATGGACTCAGGCGGGATATTCGCTCACAGGTGAACATCTTCCAGCTGACTTCCATTACTTCCATCATCAACCAAGCACTGATTGCGGAGCGCAATCTGAGAGACTCTGGAGCTGCGAGTCAGGGCGGTTCTGCTTCCAGAGCTAGCTTTCCTTCAGATGACAGCAAGAAGCAGCGTAGGTAGCCTATGCGCGGTGATTCAAGAAATCAAGACGCATCATCAGGCAGCCAGGTGAAATGATACCAGTGTTGCCGGACAGGGCACACGAGACCGCAGTGCCAGAGAGACCACATGGAGGGTTGATCTTGTAGAAAGTTGGGTCACCTCCAGCGTTTCTTCCAGGTTTTCTCACCAGCAGCAAGTGACCGGGGTTCTTCCATGACTCCTCGTTCAGGAGCATCCCCACCAGTCTCTCACCCATCATGGAACTGGAGTTCTTCCGGCCGTTTGGGCCGAGGTGGAGGTCGAGGCCGTGGCGGTCAGCCACCAGTCCCTCAGCACCAGCAGGGAGGTTCAGCTCAGAGCAGTCAGTCAGGGGCGCAGGGCCGCGGTGCAGGCCAGTCTTTTGCCGTGGAGAAGACTTATCATGAGCAGGATCCAGACCCTTCTACTGTTTGAGGTACGATTTTAGTAGCCTTAGTTTTATCTTCATCCCTTTTCGATACTGTTTCTACGCATAGCTTCATATCTGTTGCTGTTGTGGAGAGCCTTGGACTCTACATCTTTTCTTCTGTCGACTCGTTGACACTAGACACACCTTTGGGAACGAGGAAATCTAGTGTACTCTAGTGTAGAGAGTGCCCTATCGAGGTTGCAGGGTATCGCTTCTTATGGGATCTCTATGTCCTAGAGATGACAGGCTATGATGTCATACTTGGCATGGACTGGTTGATTCCCTTCTGGGAATTTGTCGACTGCTATCACCGCAGAGTCAGTTTCATTTCACCAGAGGGTGAATATTTCCTTAATAGAGGTGAATGGGACGTTCGGGCGAGTCGGGCAGGACTTGAGCATCTTGGGCTAGGAGGAGTGATGGCCTAGATTTCTAGTCTTTATCTGGATCAAGGGACTCCACAGTTGGACTTTCCTCCGGTGGTGGATCGCTTCTAGGATGTCTTTCCAGAAAACTTTTTAGGTTTGCCTCCGGAGCGTGAGGTAGACTTTTCTATTGATCTCATGCTAGGAGCGGCACCGGTGTCCATTCCTCCCTATAGGATGGCCACACCTGAGTTGCAGGAGCTCAAGAAGCAGTTGGAGGAGCTACAGGCTAAGGGTTTCATCTGACCCAGTACTTCTCCTTGGGGTTCACCTGTCCTGTTTGCAAATAAGGCAGACGGTACCCTTCGGCTTTGTGTGGATTATCGGAAGATGAACCAGTTGACGGTCAAAAACCGATATCCATTGCCACGGATTGATGACCTTTTCTGTCACGGCCCGTCCTCGAGGCCCCTACCGTGACTACCCCAAGCCCTCCTTCCATAGGCCAGGGGCTGGCGACTAGCACCAAGGTGTAAGTCCCGGAAAAATGGAAGGCATTGCCTTTGTAAAGTAACCAACAAACACCACAGAGTAAGCAGGCAGAAGTAAACACTAAGTAAAAACTGGTACAATAGTAAGTGCGGAAAGTAAGTGGGCCAGTATACAAACCCAAATTGAAAGTAAAGTACAACTCAAAAGGGAAAACAGCAACTAAAAAGTAAAGCCGCAACGTCGAGCTGTCCACTGGGAATCCCACCTGAAGGGTGGGTACAGATAGCCTCCACTGCTCCTCGGGTCCAACCGACCGCTCCGAGTACGTCCCGCCCAGTGGTCCACCTCCAGGTACCGTCCTGCTCCGCAAGCCTCAACCACGATCAGCGTTGTCTGTCATCTGCAACCAACACAACGTAGTACGGGCATAGCCCGTGCAGGGGTGAGTATAAGCTACTCAGTAGGGACCTCGAGACCCCTGAAAGTCTCCCAGAATCCACAAAGGATAAACCACAAAGGAAAGATACAATCATGAACTAACATCCGATATGGCTTAGGTATATGCCCATACATATACCTAAGTCATCAATTCTCGCTTGGATCCAACATTTGAGATCAAGTACAACCCAGTCCACACAGGAAAGTAAAACCTAAATCCACACAGGATAGCACAACACAATCCACATAGGAAAGTAAAACAGGATTCAGCTCACACAAGTATATTTCTTCATATGACGATAAAGATGACCAGATATTTCCACTGATTCATCTAAGCCGTCGGACCCACAAAGGATCGATAGGCACTAACCCCCGCAATGACCCACAAAGGATCTGACCCACAAAGGATCGATAGGTACTAACCCCCGCAATGACCCACAAAGGATCTGACCCACAAAGGATCGATAGGTACTAACCCTCGCAATGACCCACAAAGGATCTGACACACAAAGGATCGATAGGTACTAACCCCCGAAATGACCCACAAAGGATCTGACCCACAAAGGATCGATAGGTACTAACCCCCGCAATGACCCACACAGGATCGGACCCACACCGGATCGATATGTAACTAACCCCCGTAAAGACCCACACAGGATCTGTAGGCACTGGCCCACACAGGACCGCTGAGCGCTGACCCACACAGGATCGGACCCACACAGGATCGGTAGCACTGACCCACAAAGTATCGCTGAGTGTTGTAGTCATCGCCGTCGAATCCACTGAGGATCTCTGCACAGTCGTCGTCGTCACAGTAGCAGTCGCAGCCAGCTCTAGGGTTCCCGCACACAGCAAGCTCGTTCAGGAGGGTTCGTTTCACGAGCCAAAAGTCTGATACATCAACTGACACATAGTCCAGAGTTGATGTATCCAAAACTTCCGTATCGTCAACAGGAACTCAACGTCGCAGACGGCGCGTCAATCGGACGCCCGGTCTGAGAGTTATTGGCTTTTTCATCCCAGGGGCCCGGTTGGTTTTTAAGGCAAAACCAACCTGACCGTACTCCACCTGTGTCCAAACCTCAGGCGGAGTATGCCAAAAGATCCGTCTCACTTAGATGAATTCAACAAAGTCGACGGCACGTCAATAGGACGTCTGAAGCTCAAGATATGAGTGTTTCCGCTCCGAGGGCCCGGTTGGTTTCGTGTACGAACCAACCCGGCCGAACCCAAATTATTCCGAAACCTTGAGTGTGATATACTGAAACCAACGTCTCGATCCAAGGATCGCACCACCGCTGACGGCGCGTCGTTCAGAGGCCCGTAGCTCAATATATGATTAAAAGACCGAAAAGGTCCGGAAACGGGGGGTCTGGGCCCGGACCGACCCAGCCCGACCCCCCCCCCCCCCCGGGTTGGCCTGACCCGGGTCGACCCGACCTGGGTCCAGGTCTGACTCGGTTGGGCGCAACCCGGCCCGGCGAGGGCGGCCCGGCCCGGCCTGGGCGTGACCCGGCCGGCGGGTCGGCTCGGCTCGGCTCGGCCGAGCGGCCGAGCAAGGGAAGCCGCGGGGCGTACTGTCCCCGCAGGAAGAGGAGTCGCGGCCCCGTGTGGGGCTGCACTTGGTCAGCGGACGCGGCAGAGACGCGTCCCGTGTCTCGCCAGACCCGCGCGGTCGCGGGTCTAGTCGGTCGCCGCCGCCGCGGCGGCTCCATCTAGCGGCGCGTCGGGGCGTCGCCGCCGCCGGTGGAGTCTGCGGGCCACCGGAGCTGCTCCGGTGGTCCGATTTCATTTATGTCTGCGCCGTAGCTCATCCCGGGTCCCGTCCTTCACTACGAAATCAACAAATCGTCTCTGCGACCCGTTTTTTCGTCGTCCGCCGTTCCGCACACCAAGAACAAAGGGCAGTGGGTTCGGACTTGTTCGTTGGTCCGCACCCACCGCGTTAGCGGTTTGAAACAACACCATAAAATCCCAGCAATTGATGAACCACGACCCGCAATAATAATCTGTGGACCAACTTGTTAATTGGTTGGTCCGCGTTCTTGCCTTGGAGGAAAACAAACATGGGTAATAACATTTTCAAAACGACCCCTACCTCGTAGCTGTCGTCGGACGAGTGCGAGTACGTCGCGGAATTGACCGTCGCGGTAGGAGGTGATCGTCGCGTCGCGGAAGGGCGTCGCATCGTCGCGGAAGGGCGTCACGTCGATGATCTCCAAGGGTTAAAGGAACACATGGATTTAATTATAACAATTAAATCCATGTTGAGGATAAAAACCACAAATGAATTAAAAGGACCGCAATCCCATACCTCAAGATGTCGATCGAAGATTGTCGCGGGGATGGATCATCGTGGAAGAAGTTCCGCGGAGGGAGAATCGTCAGCGTCACGTCGTCGATCTCCGGGGGGCCTGGCGTTCTTCATCGCCCTTCGTCAGAGGCCGGCATTCTTCGTGTTCTTCGCGTTCTTCGCATTCTTCGCGAAGGAGGATGAATATCTTTAGAGATTCTCCAAAGGTTTAACACAACATCCAAGAAGAAGGTGTGTTGGTCTTATTTTATTAACATGCCAACAAATTGAAAACGTGTTAAAAAACGAACAAAATTAATTCATAGAATTAATTTCAACGAATAAACCTCCTAATTAACAGGAGCGTTTAAGAGTTTAGAAAACGCGTCAGTTGACTTTCATTTAATAGGGGTTTTCACGGGTGCATTACTTAGCGGAAAAGAAACAGTGGGGCTCGTGCGGGCCCCACCTCACAAATATCCTACCAAGAGGGTAGGACATTTTGGGTTCCACCCTATCTACTTCAACTCAGCTTAAGCAGCTTTAAGTGGCTTTAAGCGGCTTTAAGTGAAATAAAATAAAGTTTGTCATACCACATTATTTTATTTCTTAACTTAAAGCCCAAAAATTAAAAACCACACCCGAGCAAACGCAACTCCGGAAGAGGATTTTCTAAGAAAATACCGGCACTGCGATTCCATCGGTGCCCTCGGAATTCAATTCCGAGCACTGGTTCAAAAGTTAGAAAAACCCACTCGTCCGTTCACTGAACGTACCCGAGCCAAACTTCGGAAAATTATTCCAGGCACACCGGGTCTCGGAATCAGGTGCCGTCAGAAACTGTGTTCTTATAAAATTCCAAAGAAAATTAAGAAAAAAATTTCCTTGAAATTTACGGGTCTTTACATTTTCGATCAGCTTAGAGGAGCCCGGGTGTTCTCGAAGATCGACTTGAGGTCCGGTTATCATCAGTTGCGCGTTAGACCATCAGATATACCTCTGACAGCCATTAGGAGCAGGTACGGTCTTTACCAGTATATAGTCATTCCTTTCGGACTCACGAACGCACCTGCAGTTTTCATGGCACTGATGAACCGATTGTTCCATCCTTACTTGGACTCCTTCGTCGTGGTCTTTGTGGAAGATATCTTGGTGTACTCTCACACTCGACATGACCATGCCACCCATCTTGAGATCGTTATGAGTAAACTGAGAGAGCATCGGCTTTATGCTAAACTCTCGAAGTACCACTTCTAGATGGATCATATTCACTTCTTAGGTCACGTCATCTCAGAGACAGGAGTATCTGTGGACCCAGAGAAAGTGAGAGTTGTAGTTTCCTGGGAGCAGCCGAAGAATGTTTTTGAGGTATGGAGCTTCCTAGGGCTGGCTGGATACTACAGACGCTTCATTTGGGACTTTTCCCATTTAGCAGCACCCTTGATAGGTCTGATCAAGAAGGGGGAGAAGTTCTTATGGTCAGATTCTTGTGAGTCATCCTTTCAGGAGCTGAAAGGGAGGTTGACGTCAGCACCGATACTAGTCTTACCAAAGCCAGGAAAGAGCTACACTATTTACTGTGATGCTTCATGTATCGGGCTGGGAACTGTGCTTATGCAGGGAGATGGAGTCATTGTGTATGGGTCTCGGTAGTTGAGTCCACATGAGAGGAAATACCCTACGCATGATCTGTAGTTGGCAGCTATTGTTCATGTCTTGTGCTGTTGGAGACACTATCTTCTGGGAGAGCACTTTGTGGTCTTCACTGACCACAAGAGTCTCAAGTATATCTTCACTCATCGTGATCTGAATCTGCGGCAGCATAGGTGGGTTGAGTATCTACAGTCTTTTGACTTCGATCTTGCCTATACTCCGGGAAAGGGAAACATCGTGGCAGATGCGTTGAGCATGAGAACTCAGATTCAGGCAGTTCAGGAGGCCAGTAGTGAGTGGCATCTGATGGATCTATTCTCTGAGATGCATCTAGAGGTTCATGACAGACGGGGACAGACCTTTCTATCCTCTTTAGCTGTTACCTCCACACTACTTGATCGGGTACGGATGAGGCAGCTATCAGACTCGGAAGGCTTAGTCATGCAGGAGAGTATGTCAGGAGAGGACCCTCTTCCTGGATGGGCAGTGTGCGAGGATGAGATATTGTGTTTCTAAGGACACGTATGGTTTCCAGCAGACATATGCGAGGAGATGATGTGGGATTTCCATTACTCAGTTTGGTCAGTTCATCCTGGCGTCACCAAGATGTATCGGGATATTCATCGCCAGTACTGTTGGCCAGGTATGAAGAAGGATGTTCCTGGTTTTGTCATGAGATGTTCTACTTGTCAGCAGGTGAAAGCAGAGCATCAGCGACCAGCAGGTCTTTTACAGTAGTTACCCATTCCGGAGTGGAAGTGTAACAATGTTGCGATGGACTTCATGACTGGGTTGCTGAGATCACCTCGAGGGAACGATACTGTTTGGGTTGTCATCGACAGGCTTACGAAGGTTGCTCACTTCTTGCTGATCAAGGAGACCTTCAGTGCTGATGATTTGGGACGACTTTACATCAAGGAGATTGTGTGTCTGCATGGAGTTTCACGCTCTATTGTTTTAGACAGGGATGTGGGCTTTACCTCTCGGTTCTGGCAAGGACTTCATAAGGCCTTGGGTATGCAGGTACTTTTGAGTACAGCATACCATCCCCAGACTGATGGCCAGTCCGAGCGCACGATCCAGGTGCTTGAGGATATGCTCCGAGCTTGCATCCTTGACTTTGGCGGTTCTTGGGAGAAGCATATTCCTCTGGTGGAGTTCTCATACAACAACAGTTTCTAGGCGACCATTTATATGGCGCCATATGAGGCTTTGTACGGTAGGCCATGCCGATCACCCTTATGCTGGCTGGAGGCAGGAGAGGCAGCTTTGCTGGGACCTCGTCTTGTACAGGAGACTTCAGAGCAGGTAGAGATGATTCGGAAGAGGATGGCTACAGCACAGTCTTGGAAGAAGTCTTATGCTAATCAGCGAAGACGAACTCTGGAGTTCGAGGTCGGTGATCAGGTTTTCCTACATGTCACACCGAGGTTGGGACACAAAAGGATTCGGAGACAGGGTAAGCTTTCACCGCGGTACGTTGGGCTGTTTGAGGTTTTGGAGAGAGTGGGGCCAGTCGCCTACCGGTTGCAGCTACCTCAGAGGTATTGGGCCATGCACGACGTCTTTCATATCTCTCATCTCCGACGTTACCTTTCAGACCCATCTCACACCTTTCAACTTGAGGAAGTCGATCTTGAAGCGGATGCGTCGTTCGAGGATCATCCTATCCGTATTGTCGATCGTAGTACAAAGGTTCTCCGCGGGCGGTCTGTTCCTCTGGTAAGAGTGCTATGGCAGCATGGGCGAGTACAAGACGAGACCTGGGAGAGGGAGGCCGATGTACGATCACAGTGGCCGGAGCTGTTCTGGGATTCTTCTTCTCCACCTTGTTAGGAAAATTCGGGGACGAATTTCTTTAAGGGGGGAAGTTTGTAAGAACCCGGATCTTTGTTCAGGTATGTTTTTCCTTTTTTCTGGAGTTTTTTAAGAAAAATGGTTTTTCTGGAAATTTTCAAAGTACACGTCGTGTACTTTCTGAGTACACACAGTGTACTCTGTTCCGGCTTGAAGCCGTGTGTTAGCCGTGTCCGGGCCACACACACGGTGTGTAAGGCTGAGGTGGAGGCTGGTTTTTCATAGTACGGAAAATTCGAAGTACACACCGTGTACTCAAAAAGTATACACCGTGTACTTTTTTTTCATTAAACGGACCGGGGTCACGCCTAACCCCCATATTTGTCTTCTTCTTCAGTTTTCGACCGTCCGGGAGCGTCCGTACGGCCGAATCTTCTCCGAGCTCCTGCCTCGCCGTCCGTTCTCCGATTCAAGCACGGTTGATTGTGTTGGAATCGCAGCGGTGAGTTCTTCCTTCTGCTTGAGCCTTGTTTCTTGATTCCTCCTTGTTTTCAAGTTATCGTGGGATGAATGTTTTGTGCGTTTTCTCAAATCTATGTCGTTCTAAGGGGAATCTGTCTTCGAGGTTCACATATATCGATCTCCTAGGATCAAGGTAGGTGGTTTGTGCCTTTCCGTAGAAAGATGATGGATATTTTGTGCAATTCCCACCAATACCCTTGAACAGGGTATTGGGTGTTTCTTTTTTTTCCCTTGTTTCTTGCCTGCTTTGCTTGATTGCTTTAGTAGAGGTTATTTCTTGTGATTAGAGTAATTTTTTGTGCTCAGATTTCTTTTCCATGCTTGCTCTGCCTGTTTGGCGTTTTTCCAGTTGCCATGCCTAGTTGTAGGATAGTGGAACTATTGTTTATTTATTGCTGTTGAGCCTTAGTTGATAGCCAAGTAGTTCTTGAGGTTTACTTGGACGATACACATGCGATGAGCATGTTTAGTTACTCAGGACTGTGAGAACCTAGAGTAGCAGACCAAAGGGAGAATTGATGGAAGGGCTTATCCAGAGTGTCTTTTAATCACGATGCGAGACCAAGTGGATAATTGACGGAAGGGCTTCTCCGGAGTGTATTTTAACTACGAAGCGGGCCACAGGGGGAATTGATGTTGAGTGCTTCCCCAGAGAGCCTTTAGAACGATACGAGACTATAGGGGGAATTGACGGCGAGTGCTTCCCCATAGAGTCTACTTATTTTATGTAGCTAAACTAGAGGGGTGAGATTGTGTGTGCCTCCCATAGGTTTGTTAGTACTTATAGGTTGAACCATAGGGGTTAGACTGTGAGAGCTATCTAGAGGGTTACCTATTTTCTTCTTGTTGCTGACTGCTTACTTGTGTGCTATACTTGTTAGAACTGTGGATTGTAGTTGTTTGTTCTTTTCCGTTTTACTACTTCTTGTTTTATTACTGCCATGTATTCATTGACTGTTAGGCACAAATCTTTGGGTGATTGCCTACTGTGATTTGTATCTCACACCCTGTTTAGGCCATGCTTTTGGGCCCAAGCAGACTATGTTACTGTAGGTATAGATAAGGGAAAGCGCCCTTCTACTTCAGGATCTTGATTGCACCAGGAGCTGGGGAGCATGGGACCGTGCCGTGGCTCACGATGTTGAGGAGCTTTCTTTGTTTTTCTTTTTCACTTGGTTTCGGTTTTATTTCAGAACGTTGTTGTGTTTGCTGTTTTCCTTAGATACTTGTATCTGCTACATTATTATCATCATTGTTATATATCTGCATTGCTTCTGTTGTTTGGTTTCTGTTGTTATGCATGTTGGTTGCTGCTTCTGCTGTTATTGTGGTTTTCTTACCTCGTATACCTTACCGAATGAGGGCATAGTTTCCCCACTGACTCACCAAGGCCCTCGCTTCAAGTCGGAAGCCTCTGGAGTTCGGGGAAACATGCTTGAGGTCATGTGGAGAACCGGGTATGGGGCACCAGTAGAGGGGCTCCGAACTCGAGACGTTACAGAAATTATATTGGGTTCTATGCCTATTTCAATGAAACCTTATTGAATGGACCCAATTGAGTTGTAATAATTGAAGAATAAACTCCAAGAGAATCTTGATAATGGATTTATATTCCCTAGTGCGTCACTTGGGAGAGAACCTATTCTGTTTGTTAAGAAGAATGTTGGATCAAAGAGTCTCTTCATTGATTATCTAGAACATAACAATATCACTATCAATAAATAATATCATCTTCCCCACATTTATGACTTATTGGCCCAAAAAAGTTTAGATAAATACTTTTACAAGAGTTATCTCCGTTTAGGATATCATTATATAAGGGATAATGATGAGGATATACCAATGATGGAATTCCCAACAAGGTATGGTCATAATGAATTTATAGTGATGCCTTTTGGTCTTACTAATTCCCCCATAATATTCATGGATCAAATGAATAAATTCTTTATAGACTATCTTGATAAATTCATGTTAGTATTTATAGATGAAATTCTAGTCTATTTTAAAAGAAAATTATAACATGAAGACCACTTGAGAATTGTACTGAAGACCCTGAGAAAGGAGAGGCTTTTTGAGAAATTTACTAAGTGAGAATTTTGTCTTCAGAAAGTTTCATATTTGGGTCACATAATCTAAAGACAAGGTATATATGTGGATGCATCAAAAATAGATGTTGTTGAAAGTTGGATGAGGCCAAAATGGTAACTAAGATCCGAAGTTATCTTGGTTTGGATTGATATTATCGATGTTTTTGATATAATTTCACGATTATATAATCCACTCACCACATTGACTAGGAAAGGAGTTATGTTCTTTTCGCTGGAGCAATGTGAGCAGAATTTCAAAGAGATAAAATGACGGTTATCCAGTGAACCTGTTCTAACACTACCTTGTAATGGATGAAGGTTTGTGATATACAATGATGCATCCATGATGGGGGTGGGATGTGTTCTCATGAAAAATGATGTGGTGATATCTTATGCCTCAGGTTAGTTGAAAATCCATTAGAAAAATTTCACAACTCATGATTTGGATTCAACTGTATAAATCATTTCATTAAAGATATTGAGACATAATCTTTATGGTGAAAGGTGTGATATTTATACTGATCATAAATGATAATTTATATTATAACACAAATGGAGCTGAATATGTTCCAAAGAATATGGTTAGAGTTGATTAATGATTATGACTGCTCAATACATTAACACCCTGGGAATGCGAACAAGGTGGTGGATGATTTGAGTCGACAAGACTATGCTAGCATATCCATGATGAGGATCAGAAAAGATCCACTATTCATGGATTTGAAAAGGAATGATCTGGATGTTTTAAATGATGGGTGAAAATAATATCATTCTCAAAAGAATATTGAACCAACAATACAAGGGATGATTAATGATGCACAAAATAAAGATGTAGAGCTACAAAAGATGGTGTGAAATTTTCCTAAATTCAACCTTGATTGTGACGATATAATAAGGTTCAGGAATAGGGTTTGTATTCCTCCCATACCAAAATTAAAGAAGGATGTTTTGGATGAGGCTCATAGTTCTTTATTACCTATTATCCCTAGAAGCATAATGATGTACAATTACCTAAAAGAGTATTTCTGGTGGTATGACCTGAAAAGAGATATCATCAAATATTTCTCTTGATGATTGGTTTGTCAGCAAGTTAAGGATGAGAGGTAGATGTTTAAGTGGATGTTACAAACATTACCCATACCAGAATGGAAATGGGGAAAGATCACTATGGACTTCATTTTCAGACATCCCAAAACATATAAAATTCATAACACTATATGGGTTACAGTTGATCGTCATACGAATCTGACACACTTCATTTCTATTAGAGAGGATTTTTGGTTGATCATCATGTTGGGATATATGTAAAGGAAGTGGTAATATTGCATGGAGTACCACCCACCATTATATCTGATTGGGATCTAATGTTTACCTCGATGTTCTGGAGAAGCCTTCATAATGCTATGGACATAGAGTTATGTTTCATTACTACATATTTTCCTTAGAAAAAAGGTCCATCTGAGAGGAAAATTCGAACTCTGGAAGACTTGTTGAGAGCTTCTCTTGGGATTTCAAATGTTCTTGGGATAAAAACCTAACTTTGGTATAATTTTCATACAACAACAACTCTCACTCTTGTATTCAGATGTCTCCTTATGATGCCCTCTATGGAAAGAAGTGCAGATCACCAACTTTCTGTGATGAATTTGAGGGAAAAAACTATTATGACCAAATCCTGTTGATGAAATGGCAGTTAGATCTATTAAACAACACATAAGATCATCTCAGAGCCGAAAGAAATGATTTGAATACAACTGAAGAAAACTCCTAGAGTTTGAAGTGGGAAATAATATACTCCTAAAAATATCTCTCTTGAAGTGAGTAATGATATTTGGAAGGAAGGGGAAGTTGAACCCTAGGTATATCAGTCCTTTTGAAATTCTGGATCATGTTGGGAAGGTAGCTTACTGATTGGTGCTTCCACCGAATCTCTCTCATTTTCATGATGTGTTCCATGTATCTCTCCTGAGAAATAACAAACCTGATCCTTCAAATGTTCTAATTTGAGAATTTGTATCGCTGGATCAAGATCTTTCTTATGAAGAAAAACTTATAAAGATTCTGGATCATAGCTAAAAAGTTCTATAAAACAAGACCACTCACTTGGTAAAAGTTTTATGGAGGAACCACCAATTTGAAGAAGCTACATGGGAACTTGAGGATATAATGATCAAGAGGTTTCCTCATATTTTTGTTTCCAATTGATGAATTTCGAGGGAGAAATACAATTTAAGGGGGGTAGAATGTAACTCACAGATGTTTTTATGAAATATTTTCTTTAAAAATATTTATTCTTCAGTATCATTCTTTGAATTGAATCATGATTTTAAACAAAACACATGATGCCATTTTTATAAAATTACCATTATAGCCTTTCTATTAAGTTAGCGGAAATAATTATAACTAACTTATGAAAATTTATTGTGAATTCATAGGCTATCAATTATTTATGAAAAATATAATTAGATATTTGTATTTTTTAATGAATTACTTTTTTAATGAAATTAATGAGATATATATGTGTTATATTCTTAATAAAATAATTTTGATATTAATCTTGTGGATATTTTAGTCATAGGGTATGAATAACACCCTATTTGATGTATAAAAACCAATTTTTTTAAAGGTTAATTTTACACCATTGAATGGAAAACCCATTTTAAATTAAGATTTTGATGCATTAATAATTTTGATATGAAAAAATAAAATTATTATTTTGAAGTGGGATATAAAAATTTACATTGGATGAATTTTTGATATTTTTCTAAAAACATTCATGTATTGATGAATAGTAAAAATATGCTAAATTTTAATTGAAAATAACTTTCTTTTCACTGAAATAATTTATATAGTATAATTATATTATTGAATGGTTTAAAAGTAAAAATATAATATATTTTAACCATTTAATTTAATTTAGGTTATTGTAATTAAATTTACATTAAATTCAGATGTAAAAACATTTCAATCTTTTGCAACATTTTATTTTTTAAATCCCATTTTCTCATTTCAAAAACCGGAATTATTTTAAATTAATTTCTACAACTTCAATGCTTGAAATTTTGAAAAATGGATTCTATATTTTGAATATTTTTATCCAAATTATATAAATTTCTTTATTTTATTTTTGGGCAATATGAATAGTATCTTCAGTATATATTATTAACACGATAATGGGTAAATCGGGTAATTAAGGGTAAAAATTATATTATAAAATTACCCAAAAACTTATCTTAATATAATTTTATGATTATAGTTTTCCATAAAACATTCTTGGGTATAAATGGTATCCACTGGAACCCACTTGGATGAGATTAAGACATTTAATTTATTTTATTTAATGAAAAGTAACATATTTCTCACTGAAACATTAATAATTAAATTATTTTTAATATAAGGATATACAGAAGATAAATTAGATTATAAATAAAAATTTTAATTCTAAACTTTTTTTACTTTTCATAATAACTTATTATTAGTTTTTAGGAAATAAGTAATTAACTTAAGGACCTATACTTGGATTGTGGAAAATTAATTAATTGATGAGAAATCAATGAAAAAAGATTTATTAACATATTAATAACAATAAAAAGGCCCAAATACCTGAAAAAACCTTATTGGTAGAGTATATATCAATCATAAGAATCCAAGGGTCATATTATTGACCATTTGATGGCTTATTGTTGAGATTACGATACTTATATTATTTTATTTAAAGTGATAATAAATATGTCACATTCATGTTTTAAAAGAGTATAGCATTTTTAATGTTGGGCGTTTTAGAAGATAAATTTGAATTCAAGTTTTATTATGGAATATAATGGATTTATCTTCATAATATTATTTTATTTTGAATTTTTTTTTCAACAAATAATTATATTAAATAATTACACAAAATTTAGGTTATAACTATATTATTAATGAAAAGATAAAATAAATATTATTAAAAATATTTTAATAAATACATCTTGGGATAATTTTTATGTAAAATGAATTTTATAGATTAACATGATCCCATAAGGATATAACAATTATTTTTATCTAGGTTCACTTCTAATTTTTATATTTTTCTGAATCTATGAAATATATATTGTCAAAATTGACACTATTAATATTTTGTGGGAATAATGATTTTTTAAATTATTTAAAATTCATTGAAATATTTTCAATAATATAAAATAACTATGATATGGTCTAAAATGTACTAAATTATTCATTTATGGTCTAATTAAATCCAAATAAGTAAATATTTCACCCTTTTAATATTGAAATATTTGTTACCCTAGTTAAAAAATTAAATAGAATAACTATGTGTTAACTAAAAAGATAATACTTATATTGAAATAAACACTTGCCTAAAATTTATTGGTTGATTATATTACAACCCTATATCATATCAATTTATAAATTGGTACATTTTGGAGGTTTTTATATGGGTTTTTATTTTATTATAAATTAATATTTTTGAGGACTCCAAAAGTGACCCGCACCTCAATTATATAAGGGAACTTCCTACCTCAACACTTTAATTAATTTTGAGCCTTTAATCTCAACCATACCCTACCACTACTCCTTATAAAATTACTTATAAACATTCTACTAGTTCATGCCTTATTCAAAGACTAACTCTAGTGCATTAAGAGGAGATTTAGAGGAGGCACATCGAAGAAGGGGTGTTATCATTTACTGATTCTTTAAAATTTATTTCTTCTTGTAATTACACCTCATGAGTTTTTTCATTATAAAGTAATAAAAAAATAGTAATTGTATACTAATAGTTTATTATTTTTATGAAAAAACCATATTCAACCTTATACAGATCCTATGAAAAATGAAATCACCACGCGTGTGTACGTACGACTAACTGTCTTCACGGCATGGTGTAATCTATTTTTCACCACCACCTTACATATATTCATATAATGATATAATTGATAAATATATATATGATTATTATAAAATTATATTTATTCTGAGATTCTATACACCATCCACTTAAATACCATTCAATAATTATGGGAAAGATATCATCACTCCTGCGTATGTACGGCTTACCGTCTCCACAATACGATATGATTCATTCTACGTAATCTTCATTAACACATGATGATATAAATGAATTGATTAAATAAATATGATATATATTATAATAAAACCATGTTGTAAATGATATAACAATAACATAAAAAATGTTGATAAGAGCTTATCAAACAAAAGTTGCATAAGAACATAAAGCAGTTAATACTAATAATGAAATGTTACTAAAAAATAGATGAAAATGTGATCATAAATGTTGTCATAAAATTGATTATGATTCTGGTATAAATAAGTAACATTATTTAAATTATTATACAGGATTTTCAGATACATATGAAGCATATCAGACCTAAGGTAAGGGATAACATTGAAAATCTCATTTTTATCCAAGATTGTTTATTGTTATGTATTTACTGGGGTATATTTATCATCCACATCCATGATTCCTAAATATGTATTTCAAAATATTCTTTATATCATTATATAATTGTATAATGTCAATTTTAGCCATTGTTGAAATTTTAATAAATGGTAAGAATGGAATCTTTTGTCATTTTCAGTACGAGGTAATTTTTGAGTTTTCTGGAAAAAGTACGATAAGTATGTTTTTTTAACTGGAACGGACTAAAATTATTTTTACACTTTAATAATTCCTTATTTACATGAATTTTACTCAAAAATATTACAGGGTTATTTTCACATAAAATTATTTCTTCTAAAATCGGGTGGCATTTTGAAGAAGGAAATCATTTTTGAAGAAAAAAGGATATTTTCCTCGGTAATTAAGTTCAACTGTTTTGTCAAAATTATTTTCCAGATAATATGACATAGGTTTAGGTTTATATACCTATTATTACATTCATTTTACTATATTTATTATGGGATTATTTTTCTGAAATCCATTTATCTTATATGTATTATGTTATTTTGGAATGTTGTTTAAGAAACACATTTTTTTGTTCCTTGGTTATGTTATGGTGAATGGTTTGGGTTTTGTGGAACATATAATAATGGTCTAATTATGATATGGGCAGGACCTATATATCCCTCCAATTAATTGGGTAAATATTTATATATCACAATATAGACATGACTCGAATGGAATGTAGATCTGTTTCAGTAACATAGGACTGGAATGAGGTCTGAACTCAGTTCAGTAATGAAATTTGTATGTTATGATGGTCTTGGAAAAGATCCTGGATTAATATAAAATTATTTTCTATACTTATTTGTGTATTTCACAAAATTTTATTTATTATGTTATGACTATTTTGATTACATTGCACTTTAATGATTTATCCAATGGCATCATATTATGATCTTTTATATACGGGATAAGATTTTCAAATGTTATGTTATTATGATTATGATATGGTTTATATTTCCCTTGTTTACCCTTATTGAGAATTTGAGCTCACCCATTCATATGTTTCATTTTCCCAAGTACTGAAGAAGGATATCAAGTAAGATATGTCAAAAAGGATTCTATTTATAAATAAATTAGTATGAGATAATGTATATGTTTTATGAACTAGTTGTTTATGATTCCCAATTTCCAAAGATACTAAACCTATATAGACCTGGCATTTTTTTTGTTATATTATGTTATGTAATAAATATTATTCATTGTTGATGAAGAATCTATATAAAAATAATGTGATATTATATTTTTTTTTAAACATTATGAATACTCCCATTCTTTATAGCCTAAAACTACTCATTTACTTTTAAATTTATTTTATAATTAATAAATACTAATAAAATATTTTTATTATTGAAATTCAAATTTTAAAATATAAATCTTCCATCAATGTTTTCATTTAAACACTACAAATCATAATTCCCCTATATTTTTCAATGATAAAACATTATGTACTTTCTTGCCTCCTTGAATTTACCTGAAAACAAATTTCACCATTAAAATAAAATAACATAAAAATTATATCACAAATTTTATATCAATAATAAAATTAAAAATATTTTCATTTTGAAGTATATTTTTCCATAAATTTTTATGAATAAATAATTATAAATAAAATAAAAAATTATTCAATGTAAACAATTTTAAAAATGAAATCCTTCCCAAAACACCATTTTAATATTTATTTTACACGTAAAAAATAATCCATAATTTAATTATCCCTCAAGAACTAATTTATTGAACCCAGTATCTTGAGTTTCAATAAAAACTCCTTATTTTAAATAGGAAATGGTACATTTATAACACATGTTAACACATCAGGACATATAATATCCCATATCAAATTCTCATTAAATCAAAAAAATATACACAACATCAATATAATTTGAATACATTGATCATCTGGCCATATTTTCAATAAATTGAAATTATAACATTTCTATAATGGAAAATAATAATATTAATATCCTTAAAATGTTGAAATTTACCTCTAATTGTGTAACATGTTGTCCTAGACCTAACTCCTCTATATACATTGAATACCATTATATTTATACATTTTTATATAAACATGTGTTTATCATTCCATAATATTATTAATGTTATCACATCTATGGTTTTCAAGGTAATGTCCTTAAGATTACTTTTCATATCGAAATGTGATATCAGTTCCAAACTATATTGAAATATTCTAGATATCATTGAATAAATCTTAAATATATATCATATGGTTTAGATACATCATTTTTACATGACACATATGACTTCTTACTATCTATTGATGGGGGCTCATAATCATTGAAACTTCTTCTCATGAAGTTCACACTTGGTGATCTCAAGTGTAAGAGATCATTAAGACTAACCCACCAATAGGAACATCACATGTTTTAGGATTCATTGTTTATTCATTTTTAAATTCATGTTCAGTGGTCTCTATACATGATAATATTTTCAATTTTTCCACTTAAAATTGTACTTTTAAGCAAGATGAAAACCATAACATTTATTTTAAGGTTATATAGCTTGTTTTGGGTTCTTCATTGGTGGTATGAAATTAGTTGAATGATCATGGAATGCTTTTTCACTTCCTTTATAGGAAGAGATATATTGTCCTTAGATGGACAAGATGGTAGTACCTTCAATAGATCCGCTTCAATGGTTGAATGGGGTAATCCTATCAGGTATGTTCATATACAAAAATAATGAATATAAGGATGATGACAAAATATATGAATCCTTTTTTATAATATATCATAATTCAATAAGATTGTATCTCACAAAGTTCATTTATTTGAGTTTTTCCATACTATGGCTATATCTTATCCACATAGGGGCGTTGATGGGTTGGAAGACTCTACTCAGGGTCTTTGAGTAGTTCTCACTACTATCGAGATAAGGGCCTATAGGATCACATATAAATCATATTTATATCCCTAAAATATTCTAGTGAATTAGATATTATGATATGTTGAACCCCACATCAATTCTTGAGATATGTCTAAATGTGAATTATCATAAGAAATAGATATGTAAATTATTATTTTAGTTTAGAGTAATTGGTGAAGAATTTATTTTCTTATGTTATTCACATTTTTAAGTGAAAATAATAAATAATATTTAACGATATCATTTATTAGATTTAAGGTTTGTTAAATATTTTGGGAAAGTCGAGTTTTTTTAATGAATCTTATTTTATCTTGTAAAATATTTTTCATTTTAAACATATATGATAAAATTATCATAATTTTTAGGGTATGTTTTATGTTCCATTATAATTTTTAAGGGATTATTATATATGCTACCCATTTTCAGGGGGGGAAAAATTTATCTAAATATTAACTTACCTATATAAGTCTAGGGAGACACAAATTTTGGTGAATATTCCCTCAAAAAAATTTAAGAGTTACTATGTCATGTCTCCAACATTCTAGAGTGAGATAATGAAGAATAATGAACCCATATCCTTATTCTTTTAATGGGTCATAGGTATGTTGCTCATTTGATCATTATATCATCATAGATATCTTAGTTAATCCATGATTTCATATGGAAAACAATGAATAGAGAATAAACTGGTATTTGGGGCATGTATGTGTGAGCTAGATGGATTTAAGGTTTGTTTCCTCATGTATAATTCATTAGAAATGAGTGGAACATGAAAACAACTCCAATTCAAACATGTTAAAAAGTATAGTTCAATTTTTATTCTCAATAAACATCAAATGAGATCTTCCAATTTCAACCATAAATTTCACATTTTCATGCCCAAAAGTGGCATCAATTCTATCGTATATTAATCTAAGTAGAATAAAAATTTTATTTTCATGATTTTGTGTATAGGGTAATGATACAATCCCAATTCCATTGAATGGACTTCAATCTGATGTCAGATGACCATGTAATTTCCATTTGAAGATCAAAAAAATGATTTCTAAGAAAAAATATTAATTAAAATAAATATGTAATATGTAATATTTTATTCGTGATGATTAGTAATCCCTGGTTACTATTCATATGGTCATTCTTATTTTTTAGGGGGTGGGTGGAGGGCTATCCATGACTAATGATTTATATATATGTATTTATACCCGCATCAACAATAGTTGTGAAATTAACTATGAAAAGTACCCATGAACAACACCTATGGATAGAAATAATGAATAATACCCATGAACAGTACCATTGAATAGTACCCAAAACCCATCTGGTTGTTTTTAGTAGTCAGGAAGCCCAATAATGTAATAAAAATTCCAAAAAAAATTAAAAACAATTACTAATTTTATAAATTATTTTCTCGGGCCATGAAATAAGTTAGTTATGAATTAAAGTTATTTTAATTATATTTAATTTATAATTTATTCCCTCAAGTATAATCATATAGAAATGTAAAGTTATTCATTAATTTTGTTACATAATGAATGATCATGAGAAAGATCAAAAAATGTATTTATATATTTTTCAATTAAATAAATAAATAATATGATGTTTGTAAGAATTAATTAATAAATTCCAGTCTATCTATCATATATTTTTCTCATTATATGTATTATGGTATTTGTATAAATGATAATATCTATTTATATTTATCTCTCATCCATGAGACCCCTCAACCATTTCTATGTATTATTATATATAATAAACTGGATTAAGGAATATAAAAATCATGTTGAGACTTGGAGAAATAACAGAAAATATATAGATACATTGGATGGGTTGGGACACCTTATTTATTTATCAATGTATACTTTATTTGTTACATCCCCCCACGAATCGCTATGAATAGTGATTATATCGGTGTTCCTATGGGACCTCAAATGTACCTTCTCATACAACAGAGGTTACTAACTAGAAACAGGGTACTAGACTGCTACTATGAAAAGAAACCACCCCATTGTATCAGATTACAAAATGAAATTGAAATCACCATGATTATTCATGAAAATAAACATGCAACGTATTATTTGGATATAAATGTGACATACCAAATAATAATAATAAATGCTATGGAAGTATGCATCTAATCATTCATACTAGATTACCAATTGGGATGTTCTCAAATATAGATTACAATTAATGTAATTAAAGACATGAGGGTCCTCCAGTATCCCTACATCCTCTCTTACAATCTCTTTAACCCTCTTGAGTTTCTCTACCCTGAACATTCAACGTTGAGGATTGACAGAAACTGAACCCAAAACCAAGTGTGATCTTCTCAGGTACCCAAATTCAATGGATTTCCATGTATAGTGTGAGTACAAAAAATATTATGGGAATACTAATATAGACCCATAAATAGTCTATAAATGTTGATATATGTGTTTGTGACATGATCTGAATGACATCTAATGAAATATAGGAAAAAAATTAATATGCATTATTGATCCCCAGTTTCATTACCCTCGATAAGCATACCAAATTTTTCTAGTGTTGAAGTGTCTCTGATATTGTCACGATTATTGTTCCAACTAATATCATCTAGTTTCTAAATCCATCACATTCACAAAATATACTTCTCATGAACCTAAGGATAAAATCAACAACACCCAAAATAGTATAACCCGTATTAGCTCCAAATAGGAATCCTCGTGACCCCGAGGATAAAATCCAAAACATCCCAAATAGTATATTACAAGAACCAAAGACATAGTATCTCCAAACAATATCCTCCTAACTCTGGGGATAAAACCCATGAAAAAAAATAATATGAGCTCAAAATCAATGGAAACCCCAAACAGTATACTCACTACTATGTGGATAAAATAAAAAACACCCCAAAAAGTAATCTGATCTCTAAATCCATGTCTTACTCGAATTTTATCGTCAAGAATCCATGGATAAAACTGATAATAGACCAAAAATTAAATCGAGATCCAAATATATGATATCCCCAAATGGTATCATCAAAACAGTGGTGATAAATCCCACAAAATTCTAAATAATAATCCATGATCCCAAATTTGTGACATACATAAGTGGTATCCTCACAACTTTGAGGATAAAACCCTTGAAAACACTAATAGTACTCCAAAATCAAAATCCATGGAACCCAAAACAAGAATATTAATAATTATATCAGAAACTAACATCAAATATATATATATATAGAAACATTATGTATGAAAATATTTCCATCCAAACACATCTAAATCAACAACATCAGAGAAACTTTGGGCTTATAGAATTTATCTAGGTTCTAAAGTGAAACCTAAGATCATCTATAACCACATATCATACAAACCCTCTCAATAGGTCACCTTAAAGCCAAGGTACCCTACTTGGTGTTGAGACAAAGGGGTTTAAATTAGTTAATTAACAAATTGATGAATAACAGGTGTGAATGTTTATGGTGTTTTATTTTGTTTTCAATGCTTAAATTAGATTTAATTTTAGGAAAACTTATAGAATCAAATGACTCAAAGTAAGGTTGTCCTCAAAATTTCAAATTTCATTAAATTGGATATCATGATTCATGAAAATATTTTATTAGTTAAATAGTGAAATATGGATGAAGTTTCAAATTGGGAAAAAGATGATGTTTAAGAAGGTGTTTGATGAGATATAGGACTACATATCTGAATTTTTATACCTTATCCATGAATATAAATATCTGCATATGTGATTTAATATATTGGTTAATCATTCTAAATAAACTAAATACTGTGTAAGGGCTTGTCCAAGAAAATTTTTTATATTATATTTGAATACCTTACTGCATATATGAATTGACCACATATGTGAATGTACTTCCAGTATGGATGGACCAAGTAGGTGATTCAATCTATATATGTGAACTCATTGTGTAGTTGAATTTTCATACCTAAAATAATTGAAACTGGGAATTGGTAATGTTGACCATTAAGTTCAGATGTAATGGAAAACATTTCACCAAAAATGGAGGATAGAATTTATTAATAAATTAATGTTTATTATCATGACAATTTCATATTTTAGACTATGAACCCACCATATAAAAAATAGGTACGTTTTTTATTTTTTTAGGAATATAGCTAATATTCTTGTTGTTATGATTTTGACACCACATTATGAATGTATTGATACATACATGTAGACTCTTTTTTGGAGTATTCAAATGATTAAATGATAATAAATATTTTATGATATTTCATCATGTTTACATATAGTTGAAAATAATTATTTAATTGGTTTATTTTAGAAAAAAATGTGAATACATGATCTTATAATTATACTGATTTTAATTTTGTATTATTTTACTCAGTTTCATAAATATTTTAAATAATTTATATATAGAAAAGGTAATTATAACTACACAATATATATTCTTTAGTTATTTGGATAAAAAACATTAGGTGTATGAATTGAATAATAATAGGGAGAGAGAAAAAGAGGGTTTGTTCTTCCTCTCAGATCTAGAAGAAATCAATGAGGAAAATGATATGTCTTATGAAGGGAATGTATTTATAATTCAACGAGAATGGTTATGATATGGTGACACCTATTGAAGATTATTTATTATTTTTTTGATAAATCTATTTTAGTATATTATCAATGCGAGGGGAAATTTGCAATCAATTGTCTATAGTGAATTTAATATGATAACATAATTTTTATTAACACCAAATTATTTCTTATAGATCATGCTATGGAATAGAAACTCCTTTTAAGTGGTGGTCCTTATAAATTTTTACTTTCCTAAGTTCATTGTTTTATGTAGTTTATCAGTGGATTTAACTCTCTAAAACTATAGTAAAATGATATTTTTTAAATAATAAATCATAAAAAATAATTTCACTAAATCACCCCCCCCCCCTCTTAGAGATAACACAAATCCTAAATAGGCATTTTAATTAATATCAGATCAAATTTTCTTCATTGTATAATAACTTTTAGAGTTTGACAAAAAATATGACTTCTATGGATATTTATAACTAAGTAAATATTAAGGGGATTCCTATCTTTGAGGGTAATAAATATCATATTTATATGGAAAAACTCTACGAAATATGTTATCCATTTACTATGATGTTCTTGAATCTTTTGATGACTGTTCTTCTCCCCTTGCAGAGAGTGGTCCATAAACAGTCATAGATATGTGTAATATACTGAATTATAGATGATCGAAAAATTATATTCTTTCATCCCTATTAGAAATTTAATTTCCATAGGTAAAATTAATTTGAACATCTAAAGGGATTTTGGATGAGTTAAAGATAATTTATGATGGGAACAAAAATTTGAAAAATAAAAGTTATATATTTTAAGATTGATATTATAAGATTATGAAATGATAGATGATGTATTTTTTTTTGAGTTATTCACAAGGTATAATGATATTTTAATCACCTTAAGAAATATTGGAGAACAATTAGAAGAATCATTCATTTTTAAATAGATATTGAGATTTATTCCTAATATATTTGATGGAAATGTTTCATCATTATAATATATAGATCCCATAAAAAATATATCTATAATATTTTTATATTATTATCATTACATAAGAGATGATAACGAAAAATGTTATCAAAATAATATTAAAGGATGATCTTGATATCTCTTTCAATGACTCTAAGAATGATAAGTCAATAAAAGTTGTTATCAACAAAGTATATCAGTATTATGATTCATAAAATATAGTGAATAAAATTTTTTATAAGTTACTGTATTTATTTGTGAGAAATTTGAAAATTGGTATAGGTAAGTGTAAAATAAAAATACCTTTGAATCACTTTAACAATTGAGCCATTGGAAATTTTGTAGAAAATTTTCCAATATTGAAGGATGATTAAGATATTGATGAAGAAGCTTATATTCTAATAAGATCATTGAAAAATAAGGTTGGAAAATCAAATACTTGTTCATAAATAAGGAATAATAAGATCTCTCAGTTTAAAAAAGTGTACTTCTTTTCGATATGTGATGAATATTATGACAGTGAAGATGAAGTGGATGTTGAAAATTATAGTCATGATGGTGAAAATAATATTCCTATTGAAAAGGTGACTGATGAGAGTTTTATACTAAATAATATAGAAACTATGACTATATAGAAGAGGAAACTCATATGTATTTAATTGTAAGACATGAATTTAAACAATTTCCATTGAAAATTCAAAATCATGATAAATAGAAAATGAATCCAAATAATGATGATATACCTATTACCAATCGAGGAACATTGTTTTCAGAATAAAAATGATTATTATTAAAATATATTCAAAAATAGAATAATTCGTTTAATTAAGAGAAAAATATTAATATCATTCTTCAAGAAAAAATACGTGGTAAAAGGAGAAACAATTTTATCTTGTTCAAAAAAAATTATTGAAGTAAAAAAAAGATGATCTAACATTAAAAGTTAAATTTAAATAGATGGTGAATGATACATGGAGTTTAAATATGAAATATATAAATAAATATCTTCCAATAAGCTTACTAAAAACTATTATGATTTTGGTAATGGATATTTGAGGATAAAACAAGTGGTGGGGGTGGTGTATGTATCCAAAAAAAGTTAATTCCATAATTGTATGATTTTTTAGAAAGAAAGTTTTAATGTAAAAACTGCTTCAAATGGATATTTTGTAAAGGATAATAATAATTCCCACATGAAGAATAATATTTCAAATGTATATATATATCATGGTTCATATAAAGTATCCATGATTGAATTTTAAAATATTTTTGACAATAGTTATAGTGTTATGGAAAATGTATGAGTTACAAAGTAAAATAAAATTTTCATGGATATTTGTAGTGTTGTGGAGGATTTGGGAATACAAAAAAGATTGGATAGATTAATCAATTCCAATATAAAGGATTAATGAGGTGTTGATGATAGTGATTGATGGAGATTCATACCACTCAAAGAAGACAGACTCAAAAATAATCTGAAAAATCTAATTGGAATATTGAAAAAAGATACCAACTTCTTGAAACTCTCTGTAGAAGGTGTGATCAGTCTGGAAAACATGTAAAAGCAAATCTTATGGTTACATAAAAACAATAATGTTTCAATCATAAAACAAAAAATCATCAATATAAGTAATAAAAGTGAATAGAGAAGGATGTTTTTGTCAAAACAACAATCAAGTATACAAAAGGATAAAACCATATATCATGTAATGTAGGTTTTATTCACACATGAAAGTAAATATTAATATTTTTAATAATGGTAAAGAACTGAAAGAGGGAATTGTAACCCATGTAAATGATGATCTTCTTAGAATTAATGTAAATATATCTTCTATTATTTGAAAACTAATGTTAAAATATTGTAGTTCCTTATTTTATGATGGGATAAAAAATATAATGAGTGTTTCACAACTATGTGATGAATGAAATGATGTTATATTAAGAAGATATGGTTTAATTTTTCAATGTAATGGTGATGTGATAGTTATAAAAAGAGGAAAATCAATAATGGGAAATCTGTTCCAGGTTTTTTATGCATATAATTTAGGATATCTATTTTTGATAGAGGAAAATAAATTATGGCTACGAATGTATTGTTACATGTTCCATAGAAATGAAAATAGTTGAAATAAGTTGGAAGTGTTTTTGATTTCCATGATATATTGATAAATAGATATTGGTGTTGTCTCATATTTCATAATGAAGAATGTTCAAATGATTCACATTAGAAAGTTTAGATACATACATATCATCCTTTGTAGTTTATTTTTTCATATAATACGGTCACATGTGTAACACCCCAAGATTTCATAGTACGATAGTTCTTTAAAGTAATTCATTAACTTACACTACACGCAACATCGAGTTCAAGCGCACCACGACTTACCAAACTAGCCGTTCAAAAGCGGTTATGAATAGTATTAATAAATTTTGAACTTTATATAACACTTATAATTTTAGAATCCATATTATGAGTTTATTAGACATAATGTAAGGAAAAATTCATTTTTTTCAGATAAAAGAAGTATTTTTCAAAAAATTCAATTTTACAGCCTTTTAATGGATAATCCTTTTTAAATCCAATATTTGAAACTTTTATATATTCAATTTGACAAAATAAACTTATTATTTGAGATCGGGACATAAGAATTTAGTTTCAATAAATTTTTGGTGTTTTTCTCATAACTTTCATATTTTTGTGAATAGTGAAAAATAATATATTTTAACTGAAAACAACTTTTTTTAATCAAAATAATTTATAGTGTTAAACAATAAATATGAATGGTTTGGTTGTATAATTTAATTATATTTTTACCATTTAATCCAATTTTTTTCATTGGAATTAATTTCACTTTGAAATTGCACATAAACAAATATCAATCTTTTGCTAGTTATTATTTCATAAAAATACGCTTTTTGGTTTTGACAATGGAAATTAATTTTAAACTAATAAATGAAATTTCTATGTTTTTAATTGGGAATAATAGTCTTCATTTTTGAATTCATAATATTAAAATTACTATAGGGTGAATTTTTGGTATGTTTCTGAAAACTTTTAATTTTTGATGAATAGTGAAAAACACTGAGTTGTAGTTTAAAACCGAATTTTTATCTAAATAATTATTTATTTTTTAAAAATTTATTTTATTTAAAAATAGATACATAATACCCATATAAGTTCAATGTAATTAATTGGAGTCATTTTGTAATAATATTAGATATATAAAATTTTATTGAACTTTTCACCGTCTTTTACCCACCTCCTAGGAGAATTTGTAAATTCCCATAAAACATAATTTTACCGCTTCTATGAGTTGAATTTCGAAAATCCGAGAGACACGGTTAATATCAAGGAGTAAAATGTGGTTCAATAAGATAAAAATATGTTTTGGTGAATAGTAACTTTTTACTTTTATTTACCACGGTTAAAAGTAAATAGGTTAATTAAGGGTAAAAATGATATTATTATTACCGTAACATATGTCCTAATTCTATTGGATAAGTATAATTCGACCAAAAACAACCATAGAAATAAAATATGAACCTCTTTGGTCCACCTGGATTAGATTAGTACACTTATTATTATTTAATTCAAAAAAGTGTTGAAAGAGTTAAAATCAAAGATTAATAACTAAAACATTTTTAATATAGGGCTAAACATAAGATAAATTAGATAATAAATATTCATTAGAAATATAAAAATATTTACTACATAATGGTATTTTATTTATATTTTTTAGACAATTAATAATTTAATTTATTTATGACACAATTATGATGCAGTAATTACCTAATTAATGAAATATTAAAATAATTGATATTATAAATATCCAAATAAATTTAATTTGATATTTTTTATGAATTAAACTGATTTTCTAGGTTAATATGACATATTAGGGTTGGTTAGATGAATTTTTTTCGAATTAATAATGCTGTTATGAATTTAGAAAAAAATACCGAATAGTGTCAAAATTGACATAAAATAGTTTTTAAATCAAATATTATATTATTAATTGATATTTCATTCCTAAAAATATAAGGTTCGGCCAAAGGACTTATATAATGATAGTTGTATCCTTAATTAACCACTTGTGGTTCTCTTGGAAGTATATAGTAAGTTTATTAACCATAAAATATAAAAATACAAAGAGACATGGTAAATGTCAAACTATTTAACTAAGAGTTAAATCTAAACGTTAAGGTTAATATAGTGACCTAAACCTGTATAAAACCTTTTGGTTGAGTGGTTTTAGACCCATTACCACCTTATCCTTTAAATAATCCACTTTTGATCCATTATAAACCGAAAATGATTTTATTATAAAATAATATTTTAAGTTTTTCCTAAGGTGCCCCTCACCCCTCTTATAAAAGGGCACTTCCCCTTCTCTCAAATTCACACCTTAAAATCCTTTTGGATCGGAAAACCCCTACCCAAATATCCTCTCAACTTCCCTTAATTCATCCTAGATTCCCTCCTTTGTTCATAAAGCCAACATAAGGATCCCTTTTGATAAAATCAAAAGGAAGAACCTGAAGAAGAGATAATAATTTCACCACCCTCTTTCAAGTTCTTTTCATCTTCCACTTATTCTTTCTTTGTTATTTCCATTATAAAATAATAACTCTAGTATATTCTATATAATTTTATTTTATTATAAATATGTTACAGCCATATTCATTATTCTATCCATCCTTTCAATGACAAGTCGCCATAGGTGCGTAAGTACAAATTATTGTCTCCACGTCGTGGTGTAATTATTATTCAATACATTATTATTTGGATGGGTATGATAATGATGTGTAATTCATGTAAATAATAAAATATAAAATTATAATGATTCTTTATATATGATATACCATCCAATTATATATTATTTTAATATCAAAATAATGATATTGTCACTCGTGCGTGCGTACAGATTACCGTCTCCACGAATGTGATGAGATTAATTCCCTATCATATATATTCAAGACTAAATTTCATTTGATGATTAAAAATAATGTTTAGAGACATTATATCATTATGTATATTAATAATATACATCCCATCCATAAAAAATATGGCTCACATAACAAAGAATATAAAGGAAAATGAATCTATTAACACCTGAAACGACGATAATACTAAGATATTATTCACAAATCAAAGTTAAAAGATTATATATGATATCATATTAATGTATATTATTCTTATATAATTAAATAAAAATTATTTTTCAATTATACATGAGGTTAACCTACCCTCTACCAAGGAAAAACTACAAAGTAATGGGTTTCTTATCTCACTTTTAATTCTGTGAGATTCCCATTGTTCACCACTTATTTATTGCATGTAGTGTGTGTACTACCCATGATTGTATTCATTGTGTAATATAATTTAATTTATGGATATCTATGTCATCATTGTATGATCCTTCTTTCATGGGTGTATGTTTTGTAAGTTACCAAATCGATAAGGGAATTTGAAATTTCAATTTCCACTCATTCAGATTTACGCATAATTCATTGATTATTTTACTCCAAGATTATGTGTGGAATCACTATTAATTTGCTTATGTCATAATTTCCACTCCCCTTTCAATGGATATACTTTTGGTGCACATAATCGCTCCATTGATAAATTCTCAATTCATTGATATGAACTTGATAAGAGTAATTTTAACTCAATCTCCATTTATTGAGTTAAACATCCAATTCATTGGTGTGATTTTTACAAGAATATGTGTGAATGTCCTCTGATTGATTCACACTGAATATCCAATCATATTGAGTGTATTTATATTTGTCACACATAATTATGTCGTTGATTTATCCTTAACCTAAGGATATGGTCTTTATAAGAGATTTCATCTCAATTTACATTCCATTGAGACTTCTTTGTTATACACCAAATCACTTTTATATGGTGTATATAATGTACTTTGACATAGTATATCATGAATCCTGTTATTCTCATGATATTACAAAGTTTTGATTACCTCAATTATTTTTATTTAAGTGTCTCTCTTTTGGTTAGGAACTCTAACTAAAATATCGTTTTAAATGTTTTAAAGATTTATTATTCTAAATCTTTCTCATTAATATCCATGTTTTAAAAATGGTTTTAAGGATTTATTTATATGGACATTAAAGTTTTAAAATTAAAATTCCTTTTAAATGTTTCAAAGTGGTATGGGAATCTTTGATTCAAAAATCTATTTTTAAATGGATTTTTGAAAAATAGTGTGACTTTTAAATGATTTCAAGAAAAAAGGATATATTTCTCTCTAATAGTTTTGATGATTATTTTCATCTATGTCAATATCCTTGATTATTCTCGATTGAGGTTAATCTAATATGATACAATCTTCCATATTGTATCTAATGAGTTATGTTTGACTGTGGATGTGATATTTTTATACCATTCATGGTTTGTGGATAAATTATTGACATTTCATATGCTCGTTTTAATACGAATATTTATGTTATGTTTCAAACTTTTCATATGAGGAATTTATTGGACTTAGTAAGTGACGGGTGGAGCCCGCTATAACTCCTCGATGAATCGGTAGGTCTCATGAGACAAACTAGTGTCTTGGCACAAGGCCTTGAAAAATATTATTTTTAGTCTTGCTACAAGGACTTGACTATGCGGTTATGATAGTCTGGAATTATGCATTCCATCATTATGAAAGTGGCTATTGATATTGCATGTGATTATTCGACTAGTAAAATATCCATGTGAATAAGTAAATGGAATTATTTGATTTTATCTTTGTCATATTATACTAAAGTTCGAGTTTAAAAGGGTTTTGTTCTAGTCTTATACACTGCCTTAAATGTTTATGCTAATTTATGAAAGTTTCCTCTATAATGTTATCCTTACTGAGCATCTGAGATCACCCCTTTCTATGTTTTATTTTTCCCAGGATGCAAAGAAGTATATTATGAATGACCTTCAGGGATATTCTATGGGATCTCAGTGTTGTCTATGGAAACCATGTTTTTGTAGTTTTCCATTTTATGATGTAATGTAAACCTTATGAATGTATCTAGTACTTCCAAGGCTACTAAACTAATCGATCTTTCGAGACTTGATCTTTTATGATCATGCCAATGATATGTAATAATGCACTGACTATGGGCTTCTAGGGTCAGGGCATTACAGTTGGTATCAGAGGAAGTTTAGTACAAACCTTGGAATCTAGATTTAGATTAACTCTGATTAGAGCACATAGCCCTAAGATAGACTTTGAGGATCAGTATAGAAGAACTTCCTAGAATTTTGGTATTGTAGAGATTTTGTGAGTTTTCTAATAAATAAATCCCTGTCTGGATACGAGAAGGTAGAGGCGACTCTGGCACAAATATAACTAGGGGTAAAACCTGAAAACACCGCTTTAAGCTAGACTCGAACGGGAACTGTTTCACGACAACGGGCATTGCTGCACTCTTGGATACGACACTCCCGGGAGATATGCTTAGGATAATTTACATTTTCTTAACAAACTGATTTGATGAATTTTAATATAATATGAGAATAAATGACCTTGGTTAATCCTAAGGTGTTTCAAAATTGAAAATATAGTGTCATGATATTCTCTAAATGATTTTATGACTACTGTTACTCACACAATGCTTTCTAGTTTTAGTCAATGGCTGGATTCCAAGGAAGTCATAGTAACTTTGAGAATGATGTACAAGGTGGGAATGGTGGTGTAAATGAGCAACAAAATGGAATATTGATAGGCGTAAAAGATATCATGTTCATGCCAAATCAGTTTTCCAAAAATATGAACAACAACATATATATTAACCAACTCCTGGACTCAACAAAGAAGATAAAGGTGATGGATGATAAGAGCTCCAGCAGTGGATACCATGGAGAAAAGAATCCTCAATTTCCATCATGTAGAAAATATGGAAGGAGACACCCAGGAAAATGTCTCAATAGAACAAATAAATGCTTTACGTGTGGGAAAGAAGGACATAAAGTGAATAATTGTTGAGTAAAAATGAAGAGTACTATGGAAGAAAATAAAAATGGTCCCAAGAATCCATTTATAGTCATTTTCCGTAAATGTAGGGGACTTGGATATTACCCGAGTGAATTCTATATTCTATAGGATATTTTCTTGGTCAAAGAAGAAGCTATGTGGAAATAAATGGTTGGAGAAATGGTTAAAATTATTGGTGCTTTTTTTATGGGATTACTTTGGAATAATTTTATCTTGTATTTGTAACCCTTCAGTTGTCATATAAAAATGATATTTAAGGAAGAATTATCTTTTCTCTTATGGATATAGTTATAAATAACAATTTGGTTTTATATGATCATTGTGTTTGAGGAAATTATAAGTTATTATATTTTGTGATGAAAATGCAAGGTATGAGATAACATTTGTGGTTAAAATTATGTTATGGTTATTTTGAGGAATTTATCTCATTTTGGTAATATTATAAAATATAGTTATTGAAAATGGACAACACATAGACCGTGTGACAACCCTCATGTCGGATAAAGCTGTGGGAATTGAACCCACAACCAGTGTGTGATTGGGATTCATCGCCTACCACTAGACTACATGAAGTCCCTGGTTAGTGTGACTAATTATTTTTAGTTAAATGATTTTATTGATTAATAATAAGTAGATTTGGGATCTTATGTATTATCAAATGAATAGCCTTAGTATAGGAAAATGATTTGGTGATTAATTGATAAATTTTATTTTGGAAGACGTTCGCTTTGTTGGGAACACTATATGCCCAAGGAAAATAGAATGCTATGGGATTTCATTTGAGGAGTAATGGTGGATTTTTATCTATGTTTTTATTGTGGATTTATAGTGATTTGGGTTATTTATGGAAATGATTAACCTATAATAGAGAATATGTGATTAGGTTAATTGATTTTAATTATGTGACTTTAAGAGTAGTTGATGTCATTTGGAGATACAATTCAACGTGGAAGACTACATAACCAAATTCTTCTAAGTTTTGGGTTTCAATATTAGTTTGGATTATATTGAAGTATTTTAAGGACAATTGTTTATTAAATGCTATTTATTTAACTTTGGGGTATTGTTGGTTTAATTTTAGAAATTAAGATTAGTGTTTCTTTCTCTAAAGAAATATCCTTTTGGGGGATCATCAGTTCTTGTACTAACCATTTTGGTTTTGATTAATCTCTAAAGACAAGGTAAATATATAGTTTATCCTTTGTAGATCATGTGATTCTCTAGAAGTTTATTCTAGCTCTTTCGGTGTGGCCAAGTCTTCTTGAATACTCTTCGTTTAAAAAAAATGAGTTAGTGGTATAAATTTATTAAAGAATGAAACTCTACTTAAAAATTAAGTATATCTCTTTATGTTCTTAGTCAATATCATAAATAAATTCCTCATCTTTATAAAATGTAACTTAAAACAAAAAAATGTTGTCTGTTTACTTTTCCTACTGGGAAACTAATGATCGTTTTTCCTATCACAAGTTTGTGGTTTTCTTGTTGTTAAATTTCTCCTGATCATGTTTTATATCCCTCTCCATCAGAACTTGACACTTATTTTATCTTCTATATCCATGTTTTCCTACATAGAATCCTATTATGGGTTATCTTGGGTGACCTTTGTACTTCTCTTTCTTTCTTTTAAAGTGATATTTTTATTGACTCTTTTACATAAGTGAGACTTTCCATTATATTCCCAAGCCCAATTTTAAAAATTGCGAGGACACAATTTATTGAAGGAGGGAAGAATGTATCACCCCAAGATTTCATAGTATGTTAGTTCTTCAAAGTAATTCAAAAACATACACTATAGGCAACATCGAGTTCAAGTGCACCATAACTTTCCAAACTAACCGTTCAAAAGTGGTTATGAATAGTATTAATAAATTTTGAACTTTATATAACCCTTATAATTTTAGAATCCATATTATGAGTTTCTTAGACATAATTTAAGGACAAATTCATTTTTTCAGATAAAAGAAGTATTTTTCAAAAAATGCAATTTTACCACCTTTTAATGGTGAACCCTTTTTAAATCCAATATTTGAAACATTTATATATTCAATTTGACAAAATAAAGTTCTTCTTTGGGATCGGGACCTAAGAATTTATTTTAAATAAATTTTTTGTGTTTTTCTGATAACTTTCATATTTGGGTGAATAGTGAAAAATAATATATTTTAACTAAAAACAACTTTTTTAATCAAAATAATTTATAGTGTTCAATAATAAATATGAATGGTTTGGATGTATAATTATATTTTATTTTTACCATTTAATCCAATGTTTATCATTGGACATAATTTCACTTTGAAATTGGACATAAACAAATGTCAATCTTTTGGTAGTTATTATTTCATAAAAATATGTTTTTTGGTTTTGACAACGGGAATTAATTTTAAACTAATAAATGAAATTTCTATGTTTTTAATTTGGTAAAATAGACTTCATTTTTGAATTCAGAATATCAAATTTAGCTTATGGTGAATTTTTTGTATGTTTCTGAAAACTTTTAATTTTTGATGAATAGTGAAAAACATTGAGTTATAGTTTAAAACCGAATTTTTATTTAAATAATTATTTATTTTATTTAAATTTATTTTAGGTCAAAATAGATACATAATACTCATATAATTTCAATGTAATTAGTTGGAGTCATTTTGTAATAATATTAGATATATAAAATTTTGTTGAACTTTTCACCGTCTTTTACCCACCTCCTGGGAGAATTTAAAAATTCACATAAAACATAATTTTACCGCTTCTGTGAGTTGAATTTCAAAAATATGAGAGACACAGTTCATATCAAGGAGTAAAATGTGGTTCAATAAAATAAAAATAAATTTTGGTGAATGGTAACTTTTTACTTTTATTTACCATGGTTAAAAGTAAATATGGTAATTAAGGGTAAAAATGATATTATTATTACCCTAACATATATCCTAATTCTATTTTCTAAGTATAATTCGACCAAAAACAACTTTAGGAATAAAATATGAACCTTTTTGTCCGCTTGTATTAGATTAGGAAACTTATTATTATTTAATTCAAAGAAGAGTTAAAAGAGTTAAAATCAATGTTTAATAAATAAACATTTTTAATATAGGTCTAAACATAAGATAAATTATACTATAAATATTAATTATAAATATAAAAAGATTTCATACATAATGGTATTTTATTTATATTTTTTAGACATTAAATAATTTAATTTATTTATGACACAATGATGATGCAGTAATTACCTAATTAATGAAATATTAAAATAATTGATATTATAAATATACAAATAAATGTAATTTGAGACTTTTTATGAATTACACTGATTTTCTAGGTTAATATGACATATTAGGGTTGGTTAGATGAATTTTTTTCGAAGTAATAATGCTGTTATGAATTTAGCAAAAACAAAATACCAAATAGAGTCAAAATTGACATAAAAGAGTTTTTAAATAAAATATTATATTATTAATTGATATTCTATTCCTAAAAATCTAAGGTTTAGACAAAGGACTTATATAATGATAGTTTTATCATTAATTAACCACTTTTGGTTCTCTTGGATGTATATAGTAAGTTTATTAAACATATAATATAAAAATACAAAGAGACGTGGTAAATGTCAAACTATTCAACTAAGAGTTAAATCTGAAATTTAAGGTTAATATAGTGACCCAAACCTGTCTAAAACCTATTGTTTGAGTGGTTTTAGAACCATACACACCTTATCCTTTAAATAATTCACTTTTGAGCCATTATAAACGGAAAAGGATTTTATTATAAAATAATATTTTAAGTTTTTTCTAAGGTTCCCCTCGCCCCTCTTATAAAAGGGCACTTCCCATTATCTCAGATTCACACCTTAAAAGCCTTTTGGCTCAGCCAAACCCTACCCAAATATCCTCTAAACTTCCCTAACTTCATCCTAGAGTCCCTCTGTTTGTCATAAATCCAACTTATAGATCCCTTTTGATCAAATCAAAAGGGAGAACCCAAAGAAGAGGTAATAATTTCACCACCCTCTTTCAAGTTCTTTTCTTCTTCCACTTCCTATTTATTTGTTATTTCCATTATAATATAATGACTCCAGTATCTTCTATATACTGTGATGTTATTATAAATATGGTACATCCATATTCTTTATTTTATCCATCCTTTGAATGATATGTCACCATACGTGCGTACGTACAGATTATCGTCTCCACGTCGTGGTGTATTTGTTATTCAATACATTATTATTTGGATGGGTATGATAATGATGTGTAATTCATGTAAATAATAAAATATAACATGATAATTATTCTTTATATATGATATACCATCCAATTATATATTATTTTAATATCAAAAGAATGATATTATCAATTGTGCATGCGTACGGATTACCGTCTCCACGAACGCGATGAGATTCATTCCTCATCGTATCCATTCAAGACTAAATTTCATTTGATTATTAAAAATAATTTTTAGAGACATTATATAATTCTGTATTTGAATACGATACATCCCATCCATAACAAATATGGCTCACATAACAAAGAATATAAAGGAAAATGAATCTGTTAACACCCGAAATGACGATAATACTAAGATATTATTAACAAATCAATGTTAAAAGATCATATATGATATCATATTAATGTATATGATTCCAGTATAATTCAATAAAAATTATTTTACCATTATACAGGAGGTTAACCTACCCTCGACCATGGAAAAATTACAAAGTAAGGGGTTTCTTATCTAACTTTTAATTCTGTGAGATTTCCATTGTTCACCACTTATTTATTGCATGTGGTGTGTGTACTACCCATGATTATATTCATTGTGTAATATAATTTAATTTATGGATATCTACATCATCATTGTATTATCCTTCTTTCATGGGTGTATGTTTTTTAAGTTACCAAATCGATAAGGGAATTTGAAATTTCAATTTCCACTCATTCGGCTTTACGAATACTTCATTGATTATTTTACTCCAAGATTATGTGTGGAATCACTATTCATTTGATCTTGTCATAATTTACACTCCCCTTTCTGTGGATATACTTTTTATACACATAATCACTCCATTGATGAATTCTCAAGTCATTGATATGAACTTGATAAGAGTAATTTTAACTCAATCACAATTTATTGAGTTAAACATCCAATTCATTGGTGTTGTTTTTACAAGAATATGTGTGAATGTCCTCTAATTGATTCACGCTGAATATCCAATCATATTGAGTGTATTTATATTTTTCACACATAATTATGTCGTTGATTTATCCTTAACCTAAGGATATGGTCTTTATAAGAGATTTCATCTCAATTTACATTCCATTGAGACTTCCTTGTTGTTATACACCAAATCACTTTTATATGGTGTATATAATGTACTTTGACATAGTATATCATGAATCCCTTTATTATCATGATATTAAAATGTTTTTATTACCTCAATTATTTTTATTCAAGTGTCTCTCTTTTGGTTAGGAACTCTAACTAAAATATCATTTTAAATGTTTTAAAGATTTATTATTCTAAATCTTTCTCATTAATGTCCATGTTTTAAAAATGGTTTTAAGGATTTATTTATATGGACATTAAAGTTTTAAAATTAAAATTTCTTTTAAAATTTTCAAAGTGGTATGGGACACTTTGATTCAAAAATCTATTTTTAAATGGCTTCTTGACAAATAGTGTGACTTTTAAATGATTTCAAGAAAAAGGGAGATATTTATCTCTAATAGTTTTGATGATTATTTTAATATATTTCAATATCCTTAATTATTATCGATTGAGGTTAATCTGATACAATATCTAATGAGTTATTTTTGACTGTGGATGTGCTATTTTTATACCATTCATGGTTTGTGGATAAAGTATTGACATTTCGTATGCTAGTTTTAATACGAATGTTTATGTTATGTTTCAAACATATCATATGAGGAATGCATTGTACTTAGTAAGTGATGGGTGGAGCCCTATATAGCTCCTAAATGCATCGGTAGGTCTCATGAGACAAACTAGTGTCTTGGCACAAGGCCTTGACAAAATATTATTTTTATTCTTGGCACAAGGCCTTGACTGTGTGGTTTTGATAGTCTAGAATTATGCATTCCATCATTATGAATGTGGATATTGATATTTCATGTGATTATTCAACTAGTAGAATATCCATGTGAATAAGTAAATGGAATTATTTTATTTTATCTCTTCCATATTATGCTGAAGTTCAAGTTTAAAAGGCTTTTGTTCTAGTCATATACACTGCCTTAAATTTTTATGCTTATTTATGAAATTTTCCGTTATAATTTTATCCTTACTGAGCATATGAGATCACCCCTTTCAATGTTTTATTTTTCCCATGATGCAATGAATTATATTATGAATAACCTCCAGGGATAGTCTATGGGATCTAAGTGTTGTATATGGAAACAATGTTGTTGTAGTTTTCCATTTTATGATGTAATGTAAACCTTATGAATGTATCTAGTACTTCCAAGGCTACTAAACTAGTCGGTCTTTAGAGACTTGATATTTTATGATAATTCCAATGATACGTAATAATGCACCGACTCTGGGCTTCTGGGGTTGGGGCATTACACCATGAGTATGAAATAAACAATTTATAGTAAGTATTTTACTTCCTTTATTGAAAATTTCACTCTTATAACATGTATTATGTTTTTGAAAAATAAATAATATTCACTCAAGATGATAACACGTTTTAGTAGAAGTAATAATAAAGGATGTTCTTACTATATAATGAGTATTTCTATAGATAATTATGCCAAACAAAAAATGGATTGTCTCAATGTTATGTTGAGAATCAGCATATTCTTCATGAGTTTAATGAAATCTGTTGATAAAAACAAAATGGGGTCATTGAAAGAAATAATATATTCATGGTTGATATGGATAGAACTATTTTGATTGAACATGGTACTTATATATTATTTATAAACAAGCTATTGTAGAAACAATCCACATTCAATATTTCTACATACATAGAAAAAATTTATACATGTCTCCATAAGAGATGTATTATATGATGATCGCATGTTTTAATCATTTAATGGTATTTGGTAGGCCCTTAATTACCTAAATCAAACGTGAAAATCTTGGAAAGACTGAATAAAGTGGTATTGGTTTTATTTTCCTTAGCTACCATCCAAATAGTATAGGACACATATTCTATATTAAGGAATGTAGAATAATTTTTGAACTTACTAATGTGAACATGATAAAGCATTCTAATAAAAAGGCCACATAGTTAGTTACATAAATAAATAAAGGTAAAGGTGAATTGATTTCTATTAAACAATAAGATAATGTTTATAGGAAAAGTGATGATGTGAAATCTTTAAAAAAGGATACACTGATTCATCCCCATTATGTGATTATGGACAATTATATTCATCTCATCCTGGGATGAGGATGTAAGTGGATATAAAAAAAATTAGTTTATATCATGGAGAATAGGTTCAATTTTGATGAACATTGAGGACATACCATACCTATTTTTTACCACAAGTTTATCTAAGAGATGTTAAAAAATAATTGGATAATAAAAAATGTACTAATTATAAGAATGAAGAACTGGACTAGATAGAGAAGAATGACACTTGAGAGTTGGTACCCAATCGAAAAGAAAATAATTTCAACCCAATAAAGTCTATATTATGAAACTAATTGAATTAATAGGGATAATTTGAGATAAAAACAATAAAGTATGATGTGAAAATATTATTCATTAGTTTAATGAGTGGACGTTGATGAGTCGTTTTACATGGTTTAAAGGTTTGAAACAATTAAAATTATTTGTTTCCATTTTGAAAAAAATACAATATAAGTTATTCCAGAAGGATGTCAAATATGCCATTCTCAGTGCTGAACTGGAAGGGGGTATATATTGAGAACCCATTTAGTTTCATTCTGAGTGAATATAAGATATTTTTTAGTTGTTTAAATAAGGATTTATATATGTTAAAAGAATACTTAGAATCATTGTAGACTTTGTTGGATACCTTCTTGTAGAAGTATAATTCTAGAAATGGAATCATTAAAAACAATATATAAAAAATTGAAAAAGAACTTTCTCATCTTATTATATTTATATATATTACATATTATTTATTATGAATGATAAAGAAATGTATAAATAGTTTTTTTGTGGAAATGATGGAGTTATTTGAATTGTCTATACTGGGAGAGATGAAATACATTCTTATCCTAGCGTATATCAGAATGAAGGGTATTTTTCCTTTCTCAAGAGAAGTATTCTAAGGAAGTATTTGAAAAAATTTAGTGTAAAAGATTCAAATCCTATTTCTAGAAAAAATTTAGTGGGAAATATGTTTTAAAAATAAGATCAAGGAATGTATGTTGATCCAAAAGTAATTAGGATGTTAATTGGAATCTTGTTATATCTCTTAGCTTGAAGGAGAAACATAGTATATTTTGTTACACTTTTTCCTAGTATCAAAGTTTACTAAAAGATTTAAATCTTGTGGCTGTAAAAATAATTATTAAATATATTAAAGGGATAATTAACTTCTAATTTAAATATTTAATCATTTAAAATATTGATATTTTGTTTCATACTAATAAATTGGAGGGTTTTGTTAATGAAATAAGGTCTAAATAAAGTGGAGTTTACATTTTGGGTGATTGGTGTGTGTGTGTGTGTCGCACTAAGAAGAAGAGTTTAGTGAATTTAATAACTACCAAGGAAGAATATGTGGTGGAACTAATTCAAAATCATAGTTAATGTGGATGTAAATGTCGTTAGAAGACTTTAATGTTAGAGTGAAGTCACCAATTCTTTATGGATGTGATAATCAGAGTTCTTCCAATTTCTGCAAGAATTGTATTTAATATTATAGGAGAAAGAAAATTGGTATTATGTTTCACATAATTAAGGATATTGTGGGTATAAATGAATTTTGGTTTCATTTTTTACCAATAAAAAATATATCTATATTGGGTTCACCATGTCATTATACAAATAAGATTTTCATAATTTGAGGATGATGTTAGGCGTTCATCTTCATTCATTACTAGACTATGGTATTGTATTTTCCAATATCTCATCGTTTCTTAAGATAGTTTCTTTCAATGGGGGATAAATCATGGAAATATAAAGCTATCCATAAATTAGTTATTTATCTTTCTAAGGAGAGTGTATATTTACGAGGAGTTTTGAAACTAGGGAAGCTATGATGTAAGAATGTGTGAACTATTTTAATAGTTTTTTGATGTGGTTGTAAGAAATATGTTTTTACTTGTTAATTTTTTTATATTTTGAATATGTAATTATGAAAAAAAAATTGGATGGTTTTTTATCATCAATTTATGGAAAACAAGGTTTTATTATTCAATAATTCTCATTTCCCACCTTGATCTTTCTCATGTAGGTTTATAATTATTGGATAGTGATCCATAGCATTAGTTTGGAAGCTTCTGTGATTATTGTTCCTTGGTTTAAAAGAATTATAATGGATTAGATTATCGAATCCAAGAGGTTTAGAGTTATTTATGGTGAACAAACACATGAATAATAGGTTGGAATACTTATGAAGTTCTCTTTTTCAACACATAAATCATTTTTTTGTATTTAGAGTTATTAAATTAGATAGATCAATGTAAGGTGATCTTATAAAGATTAAATTATACAGTATTGAAAATCATGATTCTTATAAATCAGTTTTTGGTTTAAGAGTTAAAGAAGAAAGAAGTGAAGAATAAGTAAAAATATTATGTTTCATAAGCTGGTTGAATAATTGCATAAAACATATGTGATTCTATATACATATTATGTATAAGGAAATATCTACATATTATATTTCCTATATAGATAAATCTATGTACCCGAATAGGATACAGTGTAAGGTATTATCATCATATGAGTTATCCTTTATAAGGGTAATTGTGTATCTAAGTACAATGATTTCTATATGAATTGATCTTGTTGGAGAATGAACTAATTATGTGAATGGTCCATGTATATGAATGAATCTCTATAAGTGAACTATTTGTGTAGGTGAATACATATATCTAAATTACTTGCAGATGAAAATTTGGTCAAGTTGTCCACGAAGCTCACTTATCATGGAAATCTATGCACTACAAATAAAGGATGAAATGGATAAATGAATTCATGTTTATAAATAATATATTTTCATGAAGTGGACTGTTTAATTAACATTTAAATAAGAGGTATGATATCAATGGTTTTTATGAGGATGAATTCCGTGATTGAAGCTGGAATGAATCCCTCTCCATATGATGAATGTCATCATACATAAAAATGGATTCATTATGGAATAATATCATGTTTAAATGATAATGAAGAGGATGTGATATTTCAACATTTTTACAAATATTTACAAACAATTTGGGATGGGTTATATCATGGATGTAATTATGATAGACTGTTATGATATATCTAGTGATATTAATTCAAAATAATTTCACACACTGTCAAAAATATTTTGAATAATGGAGAATGAGAAAAAGTTACCATCTCGGTATTATATGTTTTCTATACTTTTGTCGATCAAAAAATAGTGGCCCTATAAAAGTAAAAATAATATATTGTGAAAAATAAAATGAGAGTTTTGTGCTTGTCTCTTTAAAATAAATTGAATAAGAAAACAATCTATCTTATAGAAGATTTGTGAAAAATTCATAAAAAAAGTAACTATGCTTTAAAACCTATTTGTAAGTTTCATTTAATAGTTGAAAAAATAAATTTTATCATATTTCATTATGTGAATAAAATTCACATTAAATGAAAAATAGTTCAATTCAAGTGATGGATATTTCATTCTTGATGAAACCAAAAAGGATTATTTTATAGTGGATGTGTGATCTCGTACTATTTATAGATCTTTCCAAGTAATAGCTACTCCTATTGAGTAGTGAAACATGTACTTTTTTATATCTATATGGGTTTTATTGGGTGTTTTGTTTTAGCTAATTCAATTATCTCTAATAAGAGGTGAAGGTAGTTTTATAATGAAGAAAACATTAGAAGGCATAAAACTTATACACACTCTCTCATTGGTCACATAGATCTTGTTTTTTTTACTTTGGGTCCTTAACCAAGATCACTATCCTCGGTCTAATTATAACCATAAAATAGCCTTAGGGGCCTCATAAGTTATGTCATACTAGCATCGATCCATTGAATGGTGTAAAGACTATCTCATACCATATATCACTCAATAACCAAAAATAGTAAGGAATACGATAATCCCATAAGACCTATATGGGCCAACTATACATTGTTTACCAATTTCCCTAACACTGAATGTCCAAGAGTTTCTACAAAAGCATCATCAAATTCCTATAGGGGAAAAAATATCATCCAATGCTCAACTCTACTTAGAAGTTTCTAAGGTTCCTACATCGTGCCACTATGTCATGTTCTATTCATTTCATATTAAATACACCCATAAAGAGGGTTAAATATATTAAGGTAGAACACTTGAGTTAGGGACTTCACCATCAATGATCAAGGTAATCAAGCTAGTTCATGACGGTCTACAGGGGACCTCGATTCCCTATTCAATTCAATTATACATTATATTTTCAATTAATATGATGATTACTTAGTAATTTTATTGATAAATTCCATTATTTTAATAGGCCACTCACTGTAGTAGTGTTACCAAACACCCTATGCCACATATGATATGCGTAAAAAAATGGATGGTACCAATGACCACATACCCCATTTCAAGAAGTCATAACAATTTTATTCTCTAGCTTGATAACTCTCTGTTGGCTCACCAATACTATCCATGCCTTAACCAATCTCACTCTACCACATGATCTCCCACCAGAAATCACATACCACAAATAATTAATAATTAACAATTATAATAAATTATTTAATTGAATCCAATGTGTAATAGTCATTGAACTTCTATCCTAACACTATCGCACCACCGAAACAATGACCAAGCCCACCTGGTGGGACTGCATCATTCCCTTAGAACCAACCTATCAAAAATAGTTAACCATTGAAACATGATCATATTTAAAATTAATTTAACTGAATCCAAAAAACATGGAAATTCACCATGGAATATTTAATCCTCAAAAATGAAATTGGTAACATTCAAAAGATATACCAGGATTCCCCTTACCTAGGATTCATGAAATACCCTTCCAAATGGGTGATTTCACCATTCTCTAGTGAAGACATAGTAAATCAATAAACCAAAAAGTTCCAAATAAATGTGAGGGGTAAATGAAGTTGAATGAAAGAAGTGGGTGGAAAACATACATTGAATCATTACCAAAATCATTGTCAACTAACTCCAGACATAGAGAAGAACCAAGGGGATGGGAGGTGAATACACTATGGGTCAACTAACCCAAAATGAGAGGGGGTGATGTATTGGCCCTTATTAAACTCGAGGAGGAAGAATTTTAATTATAAAACATAACATTCCCCAATTGTCAACTAGTTCTAATCCATTATCTAGTCGCTGATCCCAACTATGGAACAAGGCCAATTCCTAACCCACCGTCATGCTGATTACTAAAGGATTCTCCAATATGGACCCCCATCCATGTAACCTTTCCTTTTATGGGTACTATATACTCTAAAATACTCACAACCCTCA